>JALIZH010033001.1:2442500-2777500 GCA_030522465.1 Rhipicephalus appendiculatus
CCACGTGCGGGAGGAAAGGTGAATTTTTTACAGAGCTGTTATGCTTGAGGTTTGCCGTGTGTCGTAGAAAGAAAATTATCATCATCATGAACCGACAAGCGCTCTCTTTGTCCTCTTCATCTTTTGCTTCGCTCCCAGGACACGTGTCCTGGTTTGTCCGGCGCAGGATGCAATAACTCAGGCGATAGAACGAGCACAGAGAGAGCGAAAGAAAGAGACACAGTGGAAGAGAAAAAGAGAACTTCTGAAAAAAAAAATATTAGGCGTGGCGAGATTCTAAACCGCCTATCCACGATACGAAGGCGAGCGTCGTAACCACTCGGCTATCCACTTCTTTATTATTTCATGGTATTTATTCAACATAGGCATGGCACTTTACATCAATTCAGTACAGACAGTGAACTAATATGCTCATTGTGCTCGTATCGCGACCCAACGACGAAGACATAGCAGTAAAGAACTCGCATTCATCTCTAGATCGAATTGATCAAGTAAAGGCCATTTCTAATTATACACTAGAACGGAGGTAAGGATAAACACATCACTAATGCAAATAACATTCTGGCAGACTTTCCATTTGCTCGTATACATCTCTTAGCTGAGTGACCATCCCATGAAGTGGGATGTTTAGGAAATTATTTATATTGGCTCTGTGTTTCTCTGCAACATGGGCGCACGCTAGAAGAGCGTAGCATAGCCTTGTATTGCATAGTATAGCAATGGGTAGAGCTGTGCACGGGCCGAATTTTAGAGCCCGAGCCCGGCCCGGGCCCGCTGACTGCGTCGAAGGCCCGCCCGAGCCCGACGGTAGAGGGCTGCGAGCCCGCCCGGCCCGGCCCGACCCGACGTACAAAAATAAAAGCCCGGGCCCGGCCCGGTCCGGCCTGACATTATGAAGGTTTGATGCGGAGATAAGATGTCGTTTCCGATGATGTGGCATTTTATTCAACATATAAAAGTGAAACATAAGCAAACGACACAAGACAGTCACTATAAGCAACGATTACAAGTTGTCATGTAAAAATAAGCTGTCTAATGATTCAGGCTTTAGTGAAGTGCGGCGCTCCTGCGTCACATATCCCGCCCCACTGAAGGTCCCTTCGCTGCTCGCACTGGTAGCCGGAATTGCCAATATATTTTTCGGAAGCATAGCAAGCTTGGAATATTTAGACCGTTTGTTCTTCCGGAAGTTTAGTACCTCAGATGTAGGAGAGGGGGGTTATTCCGTGTATAGATAATCATAGAGCTCATCTTGTGTGTCTTTACCCTCTCCCCTTGCGGTTAAAGTGCCTAAGTAAAGGAGAAACGTGGAAGGGGGGGAGGGGCGAAATCGGAGAAGGCGCTACGCGGTGGAAAAGAGTTCCGGCACAACGTCTATATCTTGGGCTTGATTCGGGCTTGATTCGGTTTTTTTGTCGGGCACGGCCCGCCCGACAAGAAACATTGTAGCCCGAGCCCGGCCCTGGCCCGAGATGACGAGACGTCGGCCAGCCCGAACCCGGCCCGCGGGCCGGGCCGGGCTCGGGCTTCCGGGATACCCGAAGCCCTTGCACACCTCTACAATGGGGTGGGAAAAGGAAGTGAGGGTGAGGAGGATGGAAATAAGGAGGGGAAAACCAGTATAGAGAAACAGAGAGAGATAAAAAAAGATATATAAAGAAAGAAAGAGAGAGAGAAAGAAACGCAAGGAAGAGAGAAAAAAGATAGAGAACAAAATCTCCAGAAATATGTTCGCTGACTGCAAGCAGGGGACTTTACTGAGTTGAAAATGTATATTCTGGACATTATTTTCTACTCACTGAAATATTCAATCAACACTGATTAAACGCCAAAGTATTGTCCCTTTTCGTGGAGTTTCCTGTGCAAGAAATTAATGATATTGGTACATTGGTGGACATTTCTATTTGAATATCTGAAGCGCAGTATCCTGACTGCGCCTTTAAAGAGCGAAGTGGAATGTGCTGGACTTGAAATAGACGAGCTCAAAGTTGCAGTAGGGCCAGTGGTATCTAAAAAGTTCGGCTAGGTGCGTTTATTTAGGTTCCTTTTACGTACATACAGCCTACGGGCGGCGATGTTAAATTCGTATAAATATATGTAGCTTGATGTCCGCTTTAAATTGCTCTTTTTTTCGCCTCAGGATTATCCGACACTACATATTTATTAAAAAGTCAAATGTAACGTTAATGTAACGACACGTTCCAATTTTCGAAATGTAACTGCATGTAACGAGTTCCTTTTGCGTTTAAGGAAGTTGTAACGGGAACTCGTTCCAAAATTGGGAAGGAACGAGGAACGAGCTTCCGTTACAGTTTTAGAGGAACGCGTACAACACTGCACATGACTTTGACAATTTATATCTACCCAGGAACGGCGAGAACAGGCATTGGTAATTTAAATGCGAGAGCATTAAGAGAAACTGACATCGGTGGCGTGGACACCGGTAATTTAAAGGCGACAGCGTTAAGAAAAACGGACATCGGTGGCGTTGACGCCAGGAATACAAATAGAAATAAGAGTCCCCGCAGGAATCGAACCCAAGCATTCTGCGTGGCAATCAAGCATTCTACCACAGAGCCACGTCAGGTCTCGAAACTGCTTTGGCCGAACACCCTAGGCAGGCGTAATGTTGGTGAAACGTATATTGTGGTTGCAGTGCTGGCTATCTAATTTTATGAGCATTACATACGTACTCCTATGACGAAGGAGTCATGTCGGGTTAACGTCAGTCGTATACTCAAAAGCGCCATCCTCTGTAGTTGGTTTACGTAGCACTATCCAGGGCTACCATTCTTGCAAACACAAGCTCTACATATCAGCTTGCGGCTTCTGGTGTTGGCAATATCCATGTTTCTGTTGGCATCGTTACACAACTGTAAACAACTGGTTATATGAAACATATGCGACTGTTCAACATGTCTGTGCTTGCAACGTTTGTACATATCTTCAGCGTCATTTCATAACGTTTCGCTCAATAAAAAAACAACCCAATCAGCTTACCTCCGGATGCTTCGCATAACATCGATTCCCATGGTACTTGGGATCTGCCTAATTTTTTCTCCTTCTGCAGAAGGCGCAACAGCAGACGACATCGAGTGAGGGAACCCGGCGGCGTTCAACCGGTCTACTTGTACGTTAAAACTAGACTGCATGAGATGCAGACTCGACTTCCGAAGTGCGGACTCTAGGCAAAGCATTGCAATGCCCCTCTTCACGGTTTTTGAGAGGGCCGAACCAAAGGGTCGCAGTCCGAAATGCAGTTCGAGCGCTCTTCCTCAGGAACTAGTCATTTGACTGCACGCTGCAAACTTAAAAAGTCTATAGCAGGGATCTCAAACTCATTTGAGCTACCGGGCCGCAGCCTCGAAATTCAGTCCCGCAAAGGGCCGCGACTTTGAACTAGTGGAAAGCGGGGGGGGCGAGGGTTAGTTTGAACACAATGTCAGTTAACGTTGCCATTTGAAAGACAGCCTTTCCCATATCTCATATATGGGTCGCTTCTAAAAGGGATTCGGCTTCAGGTGTCGAGATGCGTACCGATACCGATATACACAATGCCTAACATCTGGACACCGATCTTGAAGCATATACCGTTTTTGTTCCGCAGTTATGCTTCAACACAAGGTGACCGCATCGAGTGCATCACGAAAATTCTTAAGACCAAGTCTGTGTAGCTTACCCGCACAAAGAGTTATTAATCACGATAGGCGAGAAAATACTGCGAGAACCATTTATAGGTGTCACGAACTGTCACGAAGTCATCAAATATGTGACAATGACTGTACGTGCGGGCCGCGGGTCGCAAACGAGAGGTCGGCGGGCCGCATGTGGCCCGCGGGCCACGTGTTTGAGACCCCTGGTCTATAGGTTAGAGGTTCGGCTTAAAGCAGTATTTTGGACCTAAGGCTAGGGTTTTGCAGCGACTATCATCCAAGACGGCTCCTCCGAGGACTTTTTCTACGTAGGACAAACGGGCCGCTGCATTAACCAGAGATTAATGGAACGTAAGAGATCGCTAACCGGAGGCTCACCTTCTGATCTATCTTTACATTGTCGAGAGTTCAAGTGCACGCCGAAATTCGATGAATGCGCAGTTTTGTACCGGCATAGGAATGAAGAAACGCGTCTGATGATTGAGGTCTGGCATATCGATAATAGTTGTAGCGCATGCGCGAGCTAACCGTCCATTAACTCGCATAAAGATGAAATCAAATGCCTTAACAGTTGTCTTTCACGTAGACCCCCCGCGCGTGCCGTATTGATAGGTTCGCATATTTCATGGGCATGCGCAGAGAAGTTTTCAAGCCTTCTTTCTTTTCCGCCGTTGTGGGTCTCTTCAGTTGTTCGTAGGCGTTTGTGGTGTCGTGACTTCTTTCTTGAGTCCGTGTTTGCACGCCCCGTCTCGCACGCTAATGGGGCCACGACAACCGGAATCGAGCCCACGGCCTACGGCTTAGTCGCACGTCATACCTAAGCTACTAAGACAGGTGTACCTTCTCAGAAGAGTTGCTTCAGGGTAGGAAAAAAAAACCTTAAGAAACGTAATATGAGTACTTGTGTTTAGCAAGCAGAGGTTTCGAGCGCGAGTCAAGAGGTTAAGTAAAAGATTTCCGAAAGTTCCATGTCGGTCTGGGCTTGAAAATCTTGGCTAACAGCAGCTAACGTCAGCTCGTAAAAAAAAAAAAGCCGGCAGATCCCACGCACTGTGGGAATCGATGTAATGCGAAGCAGCCAGGAAGGAGCAAATCATTCTTTACATAATTTGCATGCCATGTTTTACACGTTAGGACCTGTCATTTATGTTCGTCATACAGTCCCGTCACGCAATACCAATTTTGGCGTATATCAAGCTAGCGAACTGGACGCAAGCGCACCATGAGCGTGGCATGTCAATGGCGTTGTAGATGACATGCATGCCAACATTTCCATATTACCACTCGTCATTTATGTTCATCATACAGTCACGTCACTCAATCCCAAATTTGGTGTATCTCAAGCTAACGAAACGGCCGCGCGCGCCATGAACGTGGAATGCAAGTCATGTCGCTCATGACATATCATGATTTCCATATTACCACTTGTCATTTATGTTCGTCATACAGTCATGTCACTCATTACCAAATTTGGTGTATCTCAAGCTAACGAAACGGCCGCGAGCGCACCATGATCGTGGCATGCAAGTCATGTCGCACATGACATGTCATGATTTCCATATTACCACTTGTCATTTATGTTCGTCATACAGTCACGTCACTCAATCCCAAATTTGGTGTATCTCAAGCTAACGAAACGGCCGCGAGCGCGCCATGAGCGTGGAATGCAAGTCATGTCGCTCATGACATATCATGATTTCCATATTACCACTTGTCATTTATGTTCGTCATACAGTCATGTCACTCATTACCAAATTTGGTGTATCTCAAGCTAACGAAACGGCCGCGCGCGCCATGAGCGTGGAATGCAAGTCATGTCGCTCATGACATATCATGATTTCCATATTACCACTTGTCATTTATGTTCGTCATACAGTCATGTCACTCATTACCAAATTTGGTGTATCTCAAGCTAACGAAACGGCCGCGAGCGCACCATGATCGTGGCATGCAAGTCATGTCGCACATGACATGTCATGATTTCCATATTACCACTTGTCATTTATGTTCGTCATACAGTCACGTCACTCAATCCCAAATTTGGTGTATCTCAAGCTAACGAAACGGCCGCGAGCGCGCCATGAGCGTGGAATGCAAGTCATGTCGCTCATGAGATGTCATGATTTCCATATTACCACTTGTCATTTATGTTCATCATATACAGTCATGTCACTCAATACCAAATTTGGTGTATATCAAGCTAACGAAACGGCCGCGAGCGCGCCATGAGCGTGGAATGCAAGTCATGTCGCTCATGACAAGTCATGATTTCCATATTACCACTTGTCCTTTATGTTCGTCACACAGTCACGTCACTCAATCCCAAATTTGGTGTATCTCAAGCTAACGAAACGGCCGCGAGCGCGCCATGAGCGTGGCATGCAAGTCATGTCGCACATGACAAGTCATGATTTCAATATTACCACTTGTCATTTATGTTCATCATATACAGTCATGTCACTCAATACCAAATTTGGTGTATATCAAGCTAACGAAACGGCCGCTAACGCGACATGAGCGTGGAATTCAAGTCATGTCGCTCATGACAAGTCATGATTTCCATATTACCACTTTGTCATTTATGTTCGTCATACAGTAACGTCACTCAATACCAAATGTGGTGTATCTCAAGCTAACGAAACGGCCGCGAACGCGCCATGAGCATGGCATGCAAGTCATGTCGCACATGACAAGTCATGATTTCCATATTACCACTTGTCCTTTATGTTCGTCATACAGTCACGTCACTCAATCCCAAATTTGGTGTATCTCAAGCTAACGAAACGGCCGCGAGCGCGCCATGAAGCGTGGAAATGCAAGTCATGTCGCTCATGACATGTCATGATTTCCATATTACCACTTGTCATTTATGTTCGTCATACAGTCATGTCACTCAATACCAAATTTGGTGTATCTCAAGCTAACGAAACGGCCGCGAGCGCACCATGAGTGTGGCATGCAAGTCATGTCGCACATGACAAGTCATGATTTCCGTATTATCCACTTGTCATTTATGTTCGTCATACAGTCACGTCACTCAATCCCAAATTTGGTGTATATCAAGCTAACGAAACGGCCGCGAGCGCGCCATGAGCGTGGCATGTAAATCATACTTTTCATGACAAGTTAGTCATGATTTTCATGATATGACCAGCCATTTATGTTCGTCCTACAGTCATGATATGCCATACCAAATTTGGTATAAATCCCATTAACGATACGGCCAGGAGAGCACAAAATCGTAGGCGGCTAGATAGATAGATAGATAGATAGATAGATAGATAGATAGATAGATAGATAGATAGATAGATAGATAGATAGATAGATAGATAGATAGATAGATAGATAGATAGATAGATAGATAGATAGATAGATAGATAGATACGCTCAAAGTCGCCGAAGTTCGCTAAGAAATGCTTCGCATTAAAAAAAAAGAACTGAATGGATTACTATTGGCTATTGCAGCTGCGCAGTACTATAGTTCACAGCAACTACAGATCATTTTGACTGACATTGCATTGAATGTACGCAGAGCGAGCAATCATTGTGGTCTAAGAGAGTTGAGAGCCACCTCTGTGTCATTGCCTCTGCTTCGGCCTCTTTCTTTCTTTCTTTTTTTTTTCCCCTATTTCCAAGTTCTAGTCTCTTCTACTGTAGTCACTATGGTCTTTTAGCAAGTTACGGAAATACGATACATGTCCGTCTCGGTGGAACAGCGGCTACGGTGCTCGGCTGCTGACCCGAATGTCGCGGATTCGATCCCGGCCGCGGCGGTCGCATTTCGATGGAGGCGAAACGGTTGAGGCCCGTGTACTGTGCGATGTCAGCACTTGCACGTTAAAGAACACCAGATGGTCGAAATTTCCGGATCCCTTCACAACGGCGTTTCTCATAATCATATCGTGGTTTTGGGAAGTTAAACCCCAGATATTATTACTATTATTATTATTATTATTATTATTATTATTATTATTATTATTATTATTATTATTATTATTATTATTATTAGATGCGAAGCATCTGATGCTCGGGGCTTTGTCCGTCCCTCCCGCGTCCCGCGTCCGGCCACTTTCATGAAGTAGGGAAGCACCCATTATGCGAACCAGAACACTGTAGTAATATGAAGGCCGTCAACCACTGCTAAAGTCATCAGAGTCATGGCCGTGAGCAGAGAGAGGCTGCTTAGCAATGGCTAGGCAGGTGGTGTCTGTCGCCCAGGTTGACCCCATTCCTTGATCTTGCTTGCATGTGTTTGGAGGGGGGCTTAGTCCGTCCCTCCTTCCCGCGTCCCACACCCCCCACAGCGCATGCGCGTCCCCTCCCCCCTCTCTCTCCTACGCTCACCCCCTTTCTCTCCTCTAGGAGTCTTCTACTCTACGGAGCGGCCCCCGCGTCCCACACCCCCCCACAGCGCATGCGCGTCCCCTCCCCTATCCTCTCCTACGCTCACCCCCCTTTCTCTACTCTAGGAATCATCTACTCTACGGAGCGGCGTCCCACATCCCCACAGCGCATGCGCGTCCTCTCCCCCCTCTCTCCTCTAGGAATCCTCTACTCTGCGGAGCGGCTCCCGCGTCCCACAGCGCATGCACGTCCCCTCCCCCTCACTCTCCTCTCCTACGGTCCCCCCCCGTCCTCTCCTCTAGGAACCTCTACGGAGCGGCGCGCACGACAGGTGGTGCGACAGGTGCATACTCCGCTGCGGTACGGTAGTTCCGGCGCTACGGTAGTTCCGCGGTATGAAAATGACGGAGCGCGCGCACCTCATTCTCTCTCCTGTGCAGCGCTGCGATGAGCGCCCGGACCGCTGCCGTGAAATGAGAGCGGCGACGTTCCTCCCGCTCAAGCTAATTATCTCCCCGCTGCTTCGCATCCACACATGGTTCCCTTTAGCGGGAGATGGGGAATTTTTTTTATTATTATTATTATTATTATTATTATTATATACGGAAATACGATACGGTATTACCGTACCGCTCCTCCTTTCTCGCTCGTTGTGCTTTAGCCGCTCCCAGATATAGTGACAGTGCGTTCCCAGAACCATAGGTTCCTTGTTAACAATCCGTAGGCTGAGAGGCAATAAGGCGTGATAACACATAGTAATTTTGAAAAAAAAAAAAAAAAGGTCACAGTTTCGCCACTGGGGCGAAGCAATGAATGCGATAGCAAGAAATTAGTTTGTCACACGAAGAACGACAAGCAGCTCGGTACTTGCAACGCAAAACACGCAGAGCATAAAAAGGGCAGTACAGTGCTGTCACCAATAAGCCTGCGTGAGTACGTGGCTGGCTCTGAATCAGGGCTTAAAGTCAGGGGGGGTCCGGGGGGGGCCCGGCCCCCCTTCCATTTTTTAAGGAGGGGGCTGGGCCCCCCCCCCCCCCCTTGGCAGGTCAGCTGCAGCAGTGCTGCACTCATTGCACATGTGTACAGAGAAATTATGACTAATATATTTATTTGTATAACATTCTTACGCATTTGTTCAGGGCTAGAGACAGTTGGCTTCACTATATATATATATATATATATATATATATATATAGTCGCTGCCCGACGAGGGCCCCCCCCCCCCTCCAATAATGGGAGACTTTAAGCCCTGCTCTGAATATTTACACGCCTATCATATTTTGGGAGGACAGCCCACATTTAGCAAGTGCACAATCTAGAGCAGAGATTTGGATATTAATGTGATAGCCCGATATTCAGTGGCTTCGTACATGCTTTTTTCTTTCTTTTTCTAAAACTTTTTGTAAATGTCAAGATATACTTATTTGAGATTGTACCAATATCGCCAATGACGAGCCGCAGTCATTCAGCCCGATGCATGCTCCTCTCAGCTCCAAAAATGAGTTCTGGGGTTTTACATTGCCAAAACCACGATATCGATTATGAAGCCGTGATCGAGGGGATGCTAGGGAAATTTCGGCCACATGGGCTCCTTTAGCGTGCACCTTGTTCCAAGTACACGGGCCTCTAGCAATTCACCTCCTATCGAAATGCGACCGCCACGGCCGGGATCGAACCCGCGCCGTTAGAATCCGAGCGCAGTTAACACCGTGGATAAGAAGTCAGTTTTTCAAAACTAGAACTGCAACCTGGATGAGTGGTTCCCTAAAGGGGGTGAGGTACCCAGACTACACCTCCGAGAGCTACCCATCCCCATAAGCTCAGCACTGTTGATATGTCGCTCATTTTAAGCGACATATTTTTAAGTAGAATTGACAGATCGATTAACCTACATCTTGACAGTTTGCAGGTAAAAAAAGTCTTCCGGTATGTCGATGACTACCTTGTTTTGTTAACTAATGACCCAGACAAGTCATGTGTAGCACAAGTTATTTAGCACTTCTCTTAACATTTTAAGCCCTCGACCCTTACTCATGAACTACCTGGGAGTAATGCCATAAAATTCCTCGACATCCTGTTCACTTTTCACCCAAACCGCATATGTTGGGCATACCAACCACGTATGAACAAGCCTGTCCTACCAAACCAATCCGCTCATTCCAAACTGGTCAAAAGAGGAATCATCAACCATTGTTTTCGTCACGCTTTAAGCAAGTCATGTGAGCACGAAATCATGAGAAGCTTTCATAATCAGTCGGACAGATTGTCTAAAGCAGGTTACCCTCTGCACGTTCAAACGTCTGTTGCGGAATCCTTGCTTCGTAAGCTCCGCAACCCGGAAGATGTAGCGCGGCACTGTGTCGAGAAACCGAAGCACCTAGTCGTTATACCCTATCATCACAAGATCTCGCAGAAACTAGCTAAGCGTTCCGAAGTAAGGGTAGTTTTTTCGGCTCCCAAAAAGTTGGCTAGCCTTTGTCGGCTTCATGACCGCAATGGCAAACCCAAAGGTTGTGACAAGAAGAAGAAGAACAACTTTATTTATGGTCACAGATGGTAGGTTCATATGGGTGGAGCCCCTATTCCAGGGCCCCACTGGCTTCTGCGGCTCGCCGGGCCTGGTCGAGGGTTGCCAGCTGGCTTCCCAAGTCCAGGTCGGAGAGTCGCGCCTCCCACGACCAGTTTGCGAGTGTGTCTTTCACCAGCGGCGAGCCGGCGCCCGCTGGGCGCTTCTGGCATGCGTACGTGATGTGTTGGAGTGTTGGTGTGTCTTCACACCATGGGCATTTGTTTTCGTGTCTGTAGGGGTACATCTTGTGTAGTCTGTGCAAGTGAGGGAATGTGTTGGTCTGCAGTCGGCGCCAGTCCCTCGCCTGACCCCTATTGAGCTTGGGATGTGGAGTAGCCTTGGATCGTCGTGCGAACCTTTGAAATTCTAGAATTTCGCGTGGCGTGCCGGGTGTGGGGGCGTTCGTTGGGGCGGAGTGTTCCGCGGCTCGGCCTGTCATGTCTCGAGCCAGGCGGTCTACCCGTTCGTTGCCGTCCAGTCCGGCATGTGCCGGGCACCAGGTTATTCCATGGTCCTGTGTGAGGGTCGGTCCCAGGATGCGTAGGACGCTGGCCGGTAAAACTCCCCGCAGGTATAGGCGACGTGCGTCCTGCGAGTCGGTTAGTATATATGCCGATTGTTCCTTGGCTTCGGCGGTTCGTATGGCCAGGGCGATAGCCGCGGCTTCCGCCGTAGCGATGGATGAGGTGCGTAATGATGCAGCCGCGATCGTGCATTCCCTATTTGTCGCTACCGCCGCGAAAGTGGGGCTCGGTGTTGTCGTGAGCGGGTATTGACTTGCGTCCGCGAAATACGTGTCTGGGTAGACCTGCCTCTTTGGGAGAGCTGTCGCCCTGGCTTGTCTTCGTCTTGCGTGGTATGTAGGGTGCATGTTGCGTGGAATGGGATCTACATGTATCCGTGTTCGTAGTGCGTGTGGTAGCAGTTCAGTCTCGTCCCCGCAAAATTGCGGCGCCAGGGGGGTAGTGCAGGCGTCTCAACAGACAACGTCCTTGAGGCGTCGCGTTCAGGCGCTCTCGCTGAGCGATGATCGTGGCTGCGGCGAGTTCTTCATAGGTGTTGTGCATTCCTAGCTCCAGTAGACGCTCCGTGCTGGTGCTCTCCGGAAGGCCTAGCGCCGCCTTACACGCGATTCGAATTAATTTGTCCACCTGGTCGGTCTCGGTGCGGCGCGTGGCTTGGAAGGGTAGCGCGTAGGTTATGCGACTGATGACAAAGGCGTGCATCAATCGCAAGGTGTCTGCCTCCGTCATTCCCTCTTTGCCACGCGCGATTCTGTTGATGAGCGCGGTGATGCTGCGTACCGTGCGCTTGAGTTTGGAGAGCGCGATGCAGACGCTGCTCGTTTCTTGTACGTGCATCCCAAGGACCCGAATGTTTGGTGTCCTCTTGATGGGTTCGCCATCGAGAAAGAGTTGTAGGGTCGGTGCTCTATTCGCCTGGGTGTTTTTTGGTCTGATGTGCAGGTAGGCCGACTTGGAAGGGGCGCATTTCATGCCTGCTTCTTTTGTGAAGGCCTGGACCGTGTCAATGGCCTTTTGGAGAGTGTCTTGTCGGTCGCCGTACGATCCTCGGGTGGCCCATAGCGTGATGTCATCCGCGTATATGGCACATCCGAGATCCTGGTGTTTCTCCAGTTGTAGTGCCAGCTTTCGTAGGCCGACATTGAAAAGGAGCGGTGATAGTATCGAGCCTTGAGGGGTGCCTCGTCCCGGTAGGTCGTACGGGAGGGAGCGTGTCGTACCGATTCCCACACTGGCCGTACGGTTGCTCAAGAAGTCTTGCACGTAGCAATATATCCTATCTCCACACCCGACGTCTTCGAGCCCCTCAAGAATGGTGGAGTGCGAGATAGTGTCAAATGCTTTTTGGATATCGAGTGCGAGCAAGATTCTGTCCGGACTGCCCGGTGGTGGGTTGAGGACTTCGTCTTTTAGCATTAGGAAGACGTCTTGGGCCGATACTCCTCTCCTGAAGCCGAACATTGTGTATGGAAGCAGATCGTTCTGCTCTATGTAGGTCTCTAATCTGTTGAGGACTACTCGCTCGAAAAGTTTGCCCAGGCATGATGGTTGTGACAAGAAGCATCAAACTGCATTCGCTTCTTGTACAATAGGCGTTGTATATCGCATCCCGCTTTCCTGTGGCAAACAATACATCGGACAGACAGGCCGTTGCCTAAATGATAGATTAAGAGAGCATAATAACAATGTAAAAAATGGGCAGGGTGGATGGCTAGCCATTCGTTGTAAGTCCTGCGGCTGCGCACCGCTCTTCAACGCATGTACTGTAATCAAGAAGATACATCACAAGCTTATTAGAGCGACTGTTGAGGCTGAGGCTATCCCATCCCTTGGTTCCCTGTGCGTCAGCACTCCGTCGATTAACCTCAGTGATAAAGAGCTGTCGTTCCTAAGAAATTAGTTCTCTGCGCATTATATGTCATGTGGTTTCTTGAGCGATATAAGTAGTCGAGTGTGGCAATAAAACATTATGTTGGGAAGTTAGCGCCTGTATCGCGGCAGTGCGATTTCCCATGGATAGGTGTTTTCACGGCTTATACCTGTCACACGAGAGGTTCTAATGTCATTTGCACCTAATGACATTTGCGTTTAATGACATTAGTTGGCTGCCACACGGGGAAATCTAATGCCATTAAAGGAAAATGACTTCAGAAAACGAATGAGTTAGCTGAACTCATTCGAATGTGTTTTCGCCATGTCTTCGTCGCGAAAAGTACTCTCGCTGGAAGGGGCCACGAATAAATTATATATTAAAGCATTAATAAATCATAACAACCATTAATCTGTTCTTATTTTCAAGTGTTGCGAGATTTTTTTTTTTTTCGTACAACTCAACTCAGTCGGTATAAAATGTTTCCATAGCCTCGTTTCCAGCGACATTGTCGAGCACGGTGACGGCCATATTGGCCATGTGCACGGTGTTTACGGCAGCTGTCGGAGCTGTCGGTGTGCAGCCTGCATACCACGTTGCTTCGTAGTACCAATGCGCCTTGCACGAAAGGAGAAATACGCCGCGACAACGCTCTGACCCGGCCGGCGGAAGAAATTACAGCGGCTTCCTCGCACTCCGCCATGTCGGCCATATTGTACGTTGACCAAAACATTGGTTCCCGTTTCGCTTCGTCTTCGTACGTACGAGCTTCTCTTGGATATTTATAAAACCGCATATTAACATAGCATCGATTCTGATAACTTGTGAAAACAATTTTTACAACACTCAATATACATAATACATTTTTTTTACACACGCGGTGACTTTTTTTTTTTTATCATACCCACCTTCGCTGCATCGCGATTGCCATCATCTGAAAATGACATTATATCTTGCCGTGTAGCAGCAAACGGCACCTAATGTCATTCGATGTTTCGAATGTCATTAGATAGAAATGACATTAAACCCTCTCGTGTGACAGAGGTATTAGCACCCCTTCACTGCGGTGAAACCACCTTTACAGGGGGGACTGCATGCGGACTAGTACACACCTAGAAAGGTGTTTTTACGGCTTAGCACCTTTCCATTGCAGGGAAACCACCTTTACAGGGGGTCACATTAAATTCGAATCGAAGCGAATTCGAATACTGTAATATTCGCACAAGCCTAGAAAAATGCGTTCACAAAATATTAAGCCAGCGTTACCGAAACTTTCGTTCTCTTAGAATGAAGTTACAGCGAATTTCCCTGATGGGAGCACAACTTCCACGAGTTTTTCCGGACTATCAGAAATCCCCGAGAATTCCCGGTCGATAGACACCCTGCACCAATGAATGCATGAATGATCATTCCAATGAAATCCAGGAAATGGGCCCTGAGTGAAAAGCTGCAAGGATAGCTTGAGAAGTGAACGAGGCCGAATCATCCGGCCACCAAAATAAGTTTTCTCTTTCACTTCGAGCTCTACGACCAAAACAAAACAAAACAAAACTTTTCTAGCCCTCTCGTCGAAATGGCGTGCCGCCCTGCGCAGCCTCGACGATCAGCTATGGGCCACCCTGCAAGACCGCGAGGCGGCGAAAAGACCTCGATGTCCTCACGTGGGAGGCCTAGGCCGCGCCACTCGAATTGCTGGTTCTCAATAAAGCTTATTCCTCCGCCTCGAGATACGAGGCAAGTTTTCCTGGGAATTATTCCGGGGTAAAATGGTTAATGTTATCGCCTAATACGGTTGCTGGGAATGTTCCCTTTCATGACCAGTCCCCCATAATTGATGCATGCTGACACATGGTGCTGTTGAATTTCCAAAGCTCGAGATAACGAACCTCGTATATATATATATATTACAGAGGCGCTGTTTGTGCCGGCCATAAAAGCTTTGGTGCCCCCCAGAAAACCACAGGTGGGTATGCGCCACCGAAATCGGGCAAGCCCCACTACCGAGTACAGCAGGCGCTAGCGTTAAACTAAAAATCTGCTCGGCAAAGTGGAGCACGTGAAACACGTGAAAGAGAACTAGAGAGAGAAAAATAGAAGGCAAACAAGGAAGGCCACCAAGCTCCGCTCTTCCCTCTGGCTTGGCACGTAGTGCGAAGTTTTTTTGTTCCTCTTGCTTCCACTCAAGGGTTACAGTATGCAACGCTATGCCTCCACTGAACGTTTTTCTCCCAATTCAGCGAGTCTTGCTAAGTTATTTTAATGCAACATAGCTTTAGCGAGAAAAAAAATGCAAAATAAATTTAGGGGTCTTACTGCGAACGACATAAGTCATGCCGCGGTGGACTAGCTAAGGTTTTTTTATCAAACATTTGTGGCGTTTTATTAGACAGTTATAGTATAGCGATAGCGTGATAGCGGGCGTTACGGGAATAGCGTTACCGTACCGTTACCGTGCGCTGCGGAAAGCGAGTTATAGTTTAGCGGGATAGCGTGTACGTACCCAAGCTGGCACGGTGGCGTCACCTAGCGGAGGTTGAATGCGTTAAAAAGTGTGAAAAGAAAAAAAAAACCTGAGAATTCTCGCCTGTATCCCCACGCGCAGCAATATTAGTACTTTTATTTAGTAATAATAAAAGTAAATAAATATGAACCACGCACCAAAAGCGAGAATTTTTATGTTGCAGATTTGTTTACACCGATCTTCTAGTTAGGCCTACGGATGTTTGAAATGGGAAGCGATCTCAAAAACTAGGCTAAGTTATCCATAATACTCGGTCGTCGAAGCTACCTGAAGGCAAGCGACGCCATTTCGCACAGTTGTTAGCTACGAAAGAAGTGGATCCGTCCCCACCAACGCTTAATTCAGTTCGAAGCGGGCGTCCAAAACCGCCGCCATGTTTTACGTACACTACGTAGACCACGCAAAACACGGTAACGCTAAATCTGAAAAATAGCGTGCGTGCGGTACACGCTACGGGTCTTTTAGCGTACTGCGCATGCGCATTTCTATTCCGCTATTCCGCTAAGCCCGCTATACACTCCGTTTGGGACCTATAGGGGGGCGCCTTGAAAACCGCGCGCAGCGCCGCGAGTGGTGCGGCAGGCGCGCAACGTTGAGAATCTTAGCAGACAGCAGCGCCTCATTGCTTTGACAGCTTTGGTGGCAGCGCCCGTTGCCGGCGCGTTAGCGCTTCGAGCTGGATTTAAAGATATCGTCATTCTGCCGCGATGCCACCATGAATAAAAGGGAAAACCTGCACGAAAGCGGCCACGTTTTCCACGTTAGTGAGCGCCTTGCTGCGCGTCGTCAGTACGGACGGGTAAATGATTGCGTCAGGTGTGTGTATAATGCAAGATGCTTACGCTATAACTGTCGCGGTAAGTTGTCAATCTTTGACACTTAGAATATTATTGGTGCGTGTCCACTACCCGCGTACTTGCAGAATACACAGAGCATTTAGAATTATCGATGGCTCCACGGACACTCGCCGTGGAAATCACGGTGAGTGGCCGGGCGGCGTGCTCCTTTGTTGCGGCTTCGTGCCACGGCGATTTGCAGCTACCGAGTCTCGCAAAGTGCTTTGCCTGAAATTGTCGCGGCATCATCATCGCTCATCATGATCACAGTCTTTACCTCACCGCTCGCGCTGCTCATGCAAAGAGCTTGAGGCGCGGGCGAGAAAGAGAACGTGCTACAATTTCGGCGAGAGAGGACGCCGAAGCCCCGTTTCGTCTTTCGCTTCACCTTGTAGAGTGGCGACGACGACGGCACGGTCACTTCGGCAACCGTCACGTCTGTCATTCACTACAACCTCTTGCGTTGTTTATGTTGCTTTCCGAAACACACTGACATGCACATCCGTCGCTACAGCATTCGCAAAGCTTAGTTTTTTCGTACAGACCCTGTAGTTCTGCTACTCTGCGTCTTAGCTTGATCCTACCGAGTGCGCATAGCGCTGCTGTGCGGCTAGTTGTGTTTACGGTAATATGCGACGTAACTCAGTTCGCCCTTTAACTGATGGTCCTATCAACCCAGCAAAGCACTAATTGACCTCGCATTGCATACCCCAGAACTGCGAAGGGTAGACGGCGAGGTAATAAGGTCCATTAAAATGTTCCATCGGTCTTGAGCTGAATTATAATTCAGCTCAAGACTGATGGAACCTATGCAAGGCATTTTATAAAATGCCTTGCATACGTTTCTTTTCTCACCACCTCTATGGCAGCAGGAACATCACGCAAGATCATTGCACCTGTAGAGACGGTGTCTCAGACCAATTCCAAGCATGCAGCGGCAGAACGCAAGAGGTTGAGGGAGTGGGAACCAAACATTTTTTTCGTCGCACAACCGTGATTCACTTATGTCGCTGCCCAATAAAGCTGGGACTAGTCGAGAAACTGTGATACGTCGTTCCCGCAGGACACGATGTGTACCTGTTGGTACAGTCGACCACGCAGCCGTTCATTGATTACGATAAACTACGTGCTAGCGGGCGTGGGAGAGCGTGTGCTTCTGCTCGGGCTCTCAACGACTGTCTGCTCTGACGGCCGCGCGGCGGCGCGCCAGTCGCAGTGCACAGAGTGTATACTATAACTAGACAGTTATAGTATAGCGGGCTTAGCGGGATAGCGGGCTTAGCGGAATAGCGAGATCGAAGTGCGCATGTGCTGTGCGCTAAAAGACCCGTAGCGTGTACCGCACGCACGCTATTTTTCAGATTTAGCGTTACCGTGTTTTCGTGGTCTACGTAGTGTACGTAAAACATGGCGGTGGTTTTGGACGCCCGCTTCGAACTGAATTTAGCCTTGGTGGGGACGGTTCCACTTCTTTAGTAGCTAACGACTGTGCGAAAATGGCTTCGCTTGCCTTCAGGTAGCTTCGACGACCGAGTATTACGGATAACTTAGCCTAGTTTAGCCTAGTTTTTGTGATCGCTTCCCATTTCGAACGTCCCTAGGCCTAACTAGAAGATCGGTGTAAACAAATCCGCAACATAAAAATTCGCGCTTTTGGTGCGTGGTTCATACTTATTTACTTTTATTATTACTAAATAAAAGTACTAATATTGCTGCGCGCGGGGATACAGGCGAGAATTCTCAGTTTTTTTTCTTTTCACTCTTTTTAATGCATTCACCCTCCGCTAGATGACGCCACCATGCCAGCTTGGGTACGTAAACGCTATCCCGCTAAACTATAACGCGCTGTCCGAAACGAACGTGTGCGGCACGGTAACGCTTTTCCCTTAAAGGGGTACTGACACAAAATTTCGCAGCCGAGATAGCCTGCTAGATCGATTCCCGTGTACATGCGTGTACCATCTGCAAAATATCGACAGCGAATAAAGCTTGGAAGGTATTTTATATGAATTTTGAAGTTCGCGTGCGCGATCCAGCATTCTAGGCCGCACCTGGCGGCATTGACACCCTCGGAGGTGACCCGAGGTGACCCCCCTACTTCCCGGTACAACAGGTTCTGATGACGTCGTAGCCGCCATTTCTGTTTTGGCGCGCTCGCCACTGCGCTGTTGGTGACTGCTCGGCGGCTGCTCGCGAGTGTGTGGCCGCGGCCAAGAGGAGGCGCTGCCGCGGCGCACGCGTTGAAAGTTTTGTGTTTGGCGACACTACAGCTTTCCCGTTTCCTGCTCCCAAGGACTTCTCGATTTCCGTGTGCTGCTTGGGCTGCAGTGACAGGCCACAATGCCGAAATCCTTCTGCGCCGTTTCCTTCTGCACGTCGAAGTCGGGATCAGGCGTATCGCTGCATACGTTTCCCCCGCGACGAACCTCGGCGGCAAAAGTGGATCGAGTTCGTGTGCGCTTGTGGACGTCAGGAGTATCAGGACTGGTCCCCCGTGCAGAACAGTCGCGTTTTCGGGCTCCATTTCGAGGCGCATTGCTTTACCACACAGCCGCCGGACTTGGCGTACATGGGTCTTCCGACTCCATCCTGTGCATCGCTCACGTCTGGTGCTCTGGTGTTACCTAGCTTTCTTCGGCACCAACAACTTGAAGGGCATCACAATGTTATCAAGTGATTCAATCGGATATTGAACGTAAAAAAAGCGAACGTACTTTGGCTAAATGAATTGCCCTGCAGAACATTTGTGCACGAATGTGTCGGGTCTTACCATAGTACATTGCCGACGCGAGGTTCATCGTGGTCGTCGTCGCTGGTATCGTTGCCGCTTCCCGACGAAGCACTCCTCGCCAGCGGGTCAAACCTGAAGTGATTCCTCCCGTCGTAAATTCCTTCCATCCCCGTCGCAAGAAAATTGTCGCCATCAGACGACGATGAGCCCGACGACGACAGCGAGGACGATAACGGCGACGACATCACGCAGCATGGGTGACAAGCGAATGCAAGGAGACGATGCAGACCGCGCGGAAGTGCGTCACTGTTCTGTGTGCTCCGTGACCGAGCGTTTCACTCGCTAGGTGGCGATAGTTGCACCCGGCGGCTTGTCGTTTTTGGAGCTCTGTCAAACCGAAACTGAGGCTGTGTCGGTAATGAGGAGCTTGTAATTAATTATCTGTCGCGCGCTGCAGCAAACGATGTGCCGTGTTATGACAAACAGGCCCCCCAGCAACACATTGCAGCAAAAAAACGCGGGGCGAAAATTTTTGTGTCAGTACTCCTTTAACTCCCGCAATCACGCCAACGCTATACTATAACTGTCTACTGTCTATTGCCGTACGCATCTAGTACCATCGGCCTGCAGCAAGGACGAAACCAGGGTTGCCGTTGGTGGCTACTTTGCGCCAAATTGGCTACTTTACGACCCCATCTGGCGACAAAAATTTGCAGTTGGCGCCATGGCTATTTTTTGGCTACTTTTAAAGTGCTGATTTGGCGCATTAAGTAGCCATTTTTTCTCATTTTTGCAGACGAAACACATTGTTTTTAAGCTTTTCTCTCGCTTCAGTGGTTGCGTACGGTCGTCCTCCACCCACCAGTAGGCTGGTGCGCATCGAGGTACCCTTTACGCGACGCTTAGCGCGTCTCCAAATACGTAGTTGCGAAGTTGCGTGCATGGTGACGAACACGTGGCCAGCTCGGTGCTCAAGCTTCCCGCCATCTATTGTGATGCTACGCGCAAGTATTACGAATAATTCTGATGCACAGTGCATGTTCTCGTGTAAAATTGGGAAAACAGACATCTGCAACAAAATTTAGCTGGCCTGTTCATCTATAACCAGAATTTGGTCTGCAGCTTCAACGAAAATCTGTTTCAACTTTACATGTTCCTTCTCACTTGCTGGCTGGAATATTCTAATATAATTTTGTGTCTGGCAAGAACTCATATTCTTTATTCATACATATCCCCGCTTTGCCCAGAGGCGTTACAGCAGGGGGGTCACAAACTTGAAAAAAAATGCATCTTCATTGACACTGCACACTTGCTCAGGCAGCAGACTATTCCATTCATTAATAGTCTTCACAAAAAACGAATTTGCATACAGGTTCGTCCTGGCCCGGCATGGCCTTATTTTGTACATATGATCTGTACGCTCAGATATATAATCTGGCTGTTTAAAGTAAATGTCTCTATCAATTCCCGTTTTTTTTTTTTTTATTGAATATCTGATATAAGAGCTTCAAACGCAATTTTTTGCGACGTGACGACAGTGACTCCCAGTTTAACTCCTTTGTCATTTCGGTACAACTATGATTTCTTCCATACCGACTCAAGACAAACCTAACTGCTCTGTTTTGAATTTTCTCTAATTTATTAATCAAACCTACTTGTGATGGATCCCAAAGAGTACAAGCATATTCTAAAATTGGTCGAATACAAGTTAGGTAAGCCGTGCTTCTAAGGTGAGAATCTGCGCATCTCAAATTTCTTTGAATATAGTTCAATGCTACCGCGGCTTTGGCAACCACATAATCCACATGCGCATTAGGAACAATAGTGCGACAGTAACGCACCCAAATATTTGTACCCACATTTTTTATCTAAATTATTTCCCCTTAAATGGTAATTTGCATTAATTATTTTTTTCTTTTTTTTGTGAAACACACATGGACGCACTTATTAGTGTTTAAATTCATTTGCCACTTAAGACACCATTGATGAATACGTTCAAGATCAGCCTGTAATTCCATGACATCATGTTCATTACGAATTTTTCTTTAGATAACGCAATCATCAGCAAATAGCCTGTATATTTGAGCTTATCCCTACGTTAATGTCATTAATAAAAATTATAAATAGCAGAGGCCCCAGCACAGATCCCTGTGGGACGCTTGACGTGACCTCAAGAAAATCCGACTTAATGCCGTTCAAAACAACACATTGGCGGCGTTGTGACGGGTAATTCTCGATGCCAGTTAAGAATTCTTTCATTTATATTTAGTACACGTAATTTTCCGAGGAGCAGAGGATGGGAAACAGTGTCGAAAGCTTTGCTGTAATCTAGAAAGATGCAGTCTGTTTGCCCCCCTAAATCAATTGCAGATACCAGGTCGTTATAGAGCTCCAGAAGTTGGGTCGTACATGAAAAGCCTTTACGAAAACCGTGTTGAGTCTTCGTTAATAATTCATAATCTAATAAATGCTTCATAATAGCCTTGTATATTATGTGCTCAATTATCTTACACGATATCGATGTTAGCGAAATAGGTCTATAATTCGTGACGTCTTTCTTGGAACCTCCCTTGTGAATCGGGACTACATTTGCTACTTTCCAATCTTGTGGCAACTGACCAGTACGTAACGATTTTTCAAAGATTAAATAAAGGTAAAGCGAAATTGGGTGAGCACACTGTTTTAGAACTCTTGGAGAAACACCATCAGGACCGGTAGCTTTACTTTCGTCGAGGTTCCCGAGCAAGGCCTCAATGCCACGAACACTAATTTCGAGTGGTTGCATAAGAGGAACACTACTACTTGGCAAAGGTGAGCTCAATGCAGACTTAGCAAGAAAGACTGATTGGAAGTAATTATTTAAGCACGTGGCTTTTTCAGCATTGTCGGAAAGAACATGTCCGTTGAAAATAAGTTCATTTATTCCAACAGGATCAGACCCACATCCCTTTAAATACTGCCAAAAAGGTTTAGGATTTAGTCTCATATTTTCATTTAGTCGTTTGAAGAATTGCTGCTTTGCATTTTCTGACACTTCTTTATACTCGCGTGTTAGTTCCTGTAGCTTTTCGTAATAACTTTACCGTTCGTTTTTTTTTTGTATCTTTTATATACACGCCTTCGTTTCTTAACTAGTTTCAGAATGCTGTAAGTCACCCATGGTTTTTTACGCTTCTTAAGCGTAGCCGAGTCAATACTCGGTATGAACTGCTCTGAATATTCAAGTACCTTATTTTTAAATGTGTTCCACAAATAATCTACATTGTGCTCCTCCGCCAAGCATTCAAAAACAGGCACATAATCGAGAAGTCTTGCGGAAATTGACGCATAGTCACCTTTATCAAAAAAAATGTTGCAGTGGCTTAGCTCGGCTATGCCAGGATATACGTAGCGTTAGCAAAGCTTCAGCTGATTATTCTTAGCTTTCCTCATTGTCTAGGATTAGCTTGATTATCATGCTTACTGCTGCTCCAATGACACACACACGGTATACGTATTATTTGGCACATGTATATTAATTTTTGCTCAACGTCGTTGCTTCTCTATTGCCACAAAGACGGCTCGGTGATCAGTGAAGTAACACGCTGCCGTCTCTGAGGCCCCAACGCAGTATTTAGAATTATCTGTCTCTGATAGACAAGATAAATGGTGGTGAATCCCAAATCCCAGCTTGGGACGCTAATTGCCAGGCAACTACTTGGGGATCCGATGAGTCAAGCTTCTCCGCTCTTCTGCGCCGTTGAGCAACATTTGCGCTCTCCTTCTCCATTTACGACACTGGCACACGCCAGTCAGAAGCGCCGCGGCTCCAGCACAGTGTCAGACGGCGACTGCACAGCGAAGGCTGCGCGCGCGCGCCGGCGCCACTGCGTCGACCACGGCTACGACGTCACTCCTCTGGAATGCGCAGACCGGCAGCGGCGAGTCGCGCGCGGCGGCGGCGGAGTGCGCGGGAGCTGCCGGCTCCGGTGCGCCAGCTGTGTGACATCACTGATCCTCGCGCATGCGCAGCACGGCTCTTGATGTGCCGCGCGAAACGGGCTTGGCTAGGCCAGTGTAGCTAACGCTACAAAAAGAACACCTTTCTACTAGTACACTTTCTTACTCGCTGAATTTTTGTTCCAATTCCTGCTACCACAACCTGATGGTCGCTAATCCCTGGAATAATATCAACATCATATTGTCTACATGAAATATATGCACGCGTAATGAATTTATAATTCGTTCACTTAATTTATTTCCAACTTATCGGTGGCTTTCTATGCTCTTACTTATTCAAAATGGTATTATTTGTTGATCAATACTAATGAATCTGCTCATAATACCACTTATATATTGTTGGCTACAGATTTGGCGATATTAAATGGCATGGCTACTTTTGGCTACTTTTTCGCTTGGGTTATGGCTCCTTTTCAAGTCCACCCAACGGCAACCCTGGACGAAACACGGTTTATAGCGTGCTGCTGGGTTTTATAAAAACACCAAGTGCATACCAATTGGTGCAGTATTAGATATAGCAAAACAAGGTTTCTCATTATGCTTGGTGCTGCTTCTCAAATCCCTGGCAATTTAAGTGCGCATATGCAATACTTAGCAGAACAGGTCCGCTTTATCTGCAACACCATATGCACAGCAAAGCTCTACGCAGCGAAGTTTGCGATGTAACAAACTCTTTCACTGCACTTGCTGCTTCATTATACCTATGTTCAACCGAGTTTCACTTCTCTTCCCTCAACAAGTATAATTCAGGGTTTCTACCAATTTATCTTTTCCAAATTCCCCGACTTTTCCAGGTTTTCAATGACAGAGTACTCCGAGCATATTCCCTGACTGGTAGGTCTGCTTCGAAAACTGACCGTCTCATCATTATGGCAGAACAGCACAAAATATAGGGCAATGAAACACGCAGGACACCGTGCTGTGTACTGCATGTTCACTGTCCCCTATTATGTGCTGCCCTCCCATAATGTCAACGAACCAACCAACCCACCCACCTAATAAGGACCCTTGCGACTATGTGTACTGGAAAAGAGCCCTCAAATGGGAAAAAAGTAAAAACCCACGGTGCTTGCACAAACAGCATGCAAAACTGTGGATGTGTGTCATTGCATTGCCAATAAACGAGCTTTACCCAGTCCGGCGAGCCTCTTCCCAAGTACTTCTGCCAAACCAGAATGCCTTCAAGCCGAGCCAAGGTGACGGCAAAGACAAACAAGCACAAATTTATAGGCATCAATTACACCATGCTTAGGAATTAAAATATGTTGTGTGATCTGAAAAAACAGCATGCACTATCCTTTTCTTTATGCTTCTGCTCAGCTGTTTACTGCCCTTGCAGAAAAGGAGTAACTTCATAAGCTTTGTTTTCATGACAGTCGCACAGGCTGCCATTAGTCAGTTACCATGACCAACCCACAGGTTTTTCAAAAATTCCCCGACAATTCTAGGTTTACCAAGTTGGTAGGCAACCTGTATAAAACATCGCCATTCTGCTTAGGGACACGGCCACGTCAACAACATGCGTCTTGCATTGGCCCGAGCAGGCGTTCACATTTTCCGTAGCTAGTGAACTGTGCACTGCTTTAGCGCACACTATTCAAAATTACACACTTCGCAAGAAAATAACCACACTACACATTACTATTCAGATGTACAGCATTCAGCTATATTCGCTCCCAGAATGCTTTAGTTCATGTTGACTGCCAAGTGTGCTTTAATATTAGTATTTCTAACAGTGGTCCTTGCTGTGAAGATAACCTTGGGGGGGGAACCATTGCAAGAGGGCCCATGTCTTCAGTGATATTGCAGCATCATGGTCGCCGCCTTTTGTAACCAGACTACTGCGACTTGCCACACCAATCATTCACATTATTGTACAAGTAGAAAAGACGCTTGTGTGGTGCTCCATCCAAATTTATTGGAGATGCCCAAAATGTACATATGGTGTGGCAGCCATTCTGGGTGTTCGAGGTTACTGAAAAAGAAAAAGGCACAGAGTTAATTTCACGCAAAGAACTCGTAATTTAAAGTAAAAATAAACAGCCAGAATTTTCGCTACATTGACAGCATACTATATTTTCAGTTCGATTCAGCAAGAGCAAACAATACTAAACCTGGTAGTAGTAAACCATTACTTCGAGGCTACTACTTTGCACTGGTTGTTCCCGTTTAGCTCATAAAATATTCAATTGCATTACGATCACATTCTGCATGTCTTTCTGCACCTGCTCACAAAACTAGCCCCCCAAGAAATGCATAGTTTTGCTAGGAACTCAATAAGCAAAGTGCCCATGAGACACTCCCTCAGTCATGTCCAGTTAAAACTTCGATCTTTGCATAAAATCAAGGCACAAATATTGAATGATGCTGTTTGCACTCAAAGTATTCAGGAAAATGTTCAACAAATGGTTCACTCGAGGCTCAGGTTCCCCCTTAAAACCATCGTCAATGAACACACCACAAGTACGGCTCCCGGTTTTCACACTAATAGGATAATGCAAGAAAATTTTTACTAGATAAGCACTGCCGATTCACCCAACACAATACAACTCCTTGCAAGATGAGCAGATAACTTTTAAAACCATCGTCAATGAACACACCACAAGTACGGCTCCCGGTTTTCACACTAATAGGATAATGTAAGAAAATTTTTACTAGATAAGCACTGCCGATTCACCCAACACAATACAACTCCTTGCAAGATGAGCAGATAACTTTTCAACAGTCAGTAAAACAACACGCACAAGGTAAGCCTCTAAGCATGTCTCTTTTTAAGATAAATTCAGTAGCCCAAAAACAGCCCATCTAGTAGAAGACTCAATAAATAAGATTTAAACTACAGTACTGGTTAGTTTTATCAACTTTAGTAAGAGTTGGAAGACTTTACAGTTAGGCTCCAGAAGAACACACTTTATATAGTCGGGTGCAACTTTAGAAGGTAGCGGCACTTCCACCAAGGTGGATGAATGTGAGCTTGCACCACCAGACACGCACACGCTAAACTGACATCACAGGCCAGATGGCCAGTGGCTTCACCATTCAGCACACAAGCGCGCCTATTCCTTTCGTCAAAGGCAATCAGCAATGATAGTCTGTCCTACCTACTTCAGTTGCATCCGACTATTAGCCCAGAGATCGGGCTACAAGCGCCAGCACCGTCACCGCGCTAGTGTGGATAGACGGCCGGCGGCGCACAGACAAATGTACGCAGTGGCGCTTTTTTATGAGCGGTGTGAGCCGATTGTCGGCAAATAAAATGCGCTGACTGCAGCCAACTCATAATATATGTCATCCACTGCCGAACGGATGCACGAAGCTTGTTGAACGTTATTATTACTTGTGAGAAACGCAATCATTACTTGTGAGAGAAACGCAATCTGCCATTGAAAGGGATGTTCGCGCTTGGCATCTGCGTTTTCGCACTATGTCACGTTTCTTGTATTTTTATTTTAAGTGTTGAGCTTGTGTCCCGCCTACTTCGCACTGCTGTAGTGCGACTTAATTTCATTCTTTGCTTCATGCATGCTGGTCTTGGATACAAAACAAATGAGAAAAAGAAATCCCATATTACTGGGCGATGAGTTGAAATAACCGCGAACACGCATCCGCATTTTTTATAATTCAATTCTCCATGCAATGGACCTAGGACAGTTGATAAGCTTATTCAGGAAAGCTACGTGGCTGGCAGTGCTTTAGCGCGTTTGTTCTTACTCCAATAACAGTATAAAAAGGTAACAGTTCAGCACGCAGCTTTCTTTGATTATCTGCATGACAGTGATGCAACAACTTAGGATACCAACAGTTAACTAATACCATGCAAATCTTTGTAAAGTGAAACCCTGCTGCCTTTTGAACTCCTCTATGTATCTTAAAGTTTTATTATACTTTTCCCACTTTTAAACATTCAGGACGGCTTTAATGTGTCCCACAAGGCAGACTCAAAAGAACAATCAGTTTGCTAACTGCAACATCTTCCTAGGTGTACAGCAATAATAGCTGTACTATCGGCGTCAAATGAAACCCGAACAACAGCAAGCGTTCGCAATGGTATAGTGCACACCGTCCGTCCAATTATTACCATGGACAGGTGGGCATACGCGCAGTGCTGCCAAACCAGATGCACGCACCTGTCAATCGTTATGACTGGACGGCGAGCAGTAAACTACTGCGAATGCTTGCCGTTGTTCGGGTTTCATTTGATGCCGATAGTACAGTGACAGCCCCAGCACACATTTGCAAAGGCATAAATGCATGCAGCTCTGCAGTGAACTTACAATAACAACGAAGCTGTGCCAAGCACCACATGTGTAATGAAAAAACGCAGTCTCAAAGCAATCATGCAAGAAGGCCATACAGAGAAAAACTATTTGACACCATATGCAACACTGGAAGAATACCCAGAAAATTTGACACTCTAGCGACACACCCAAGAAACATCCAGCCAGTGCAAAGAGCTGAACTCTGCCCACTCAATGCTGAAAGAGAAGACAAAAGCAGCAGCAGCAGCAGCATTTGAAAGAGAGACAGAAAGAGAAGGCAGCAGACACCTTGCAAGAACCACACCAGCCAAAGCCAATGAGAGAGCAGAGCGAGCGAGAGCCCCATTAGCGCTGCAAGACAAGCAAGAGAAAAAAAAAACATGTCAAGAAGGTGCACCCATTACAACATTCTTATAAAGGGCTCAGCTCCTTTATAACCCATGTGCCAGTGTGTCCCCGATACTAAATTTAAACCAGGCATTTCAACTTGAGCCCAACACCTTACATGATAGAAAGTGCCAAACATGCAGTGCAAGGAAGCCTGAATGTGCATACACAACACCCAACATACAAGATTACAAAGGAGCTGATTTTTCTTCTGCAAAGTGTGAAGACATTATCACCGCGTAACAGCATCAAAGCTAGCAAAACTGAACCTGCAGCAAGTTTACTTTTAGTTCCATCTTTCTAAATTAGAATAATTGCGACTGCAGCAAAGCAAGCAAGGAAACAAACACACTGAAATTCCATCTGAAAGATCACATCGAACAAGTTGTTTTAAGGATAGACATGGCAATAGCATCACAGAAAAAAAAGAATAAAAAAAAAGATTGCTTCCAATTTTGTTAATTATCCAACCCAATTATGTGCACTGAAAAATAGGCTTGTGCGAATAGTGAATTTTAGGTTCGAAGCGAATAGTGATTTTGGTCGAATAATTTCAAATCCAATTCGAATGTATATATCACATGTTATAAAGAATAATGGGCATACTTGTCATGACCCAACTAACCTGCACAATATTTTCTTAAAATTAAAACAAGGCCTGTGCAAATGCCTTTTTTTTTTGCTTCAAAGGAAGTGGAAACAACTTTGAATAGTAGCAGGATTTGACTTTTGGTAGAATGCCACTGATAACCTGTAAAATATGTTGTTTTAAAATTTACTATACTTAAAGCCTATAAGCCGGCTTAACAAGCTTTTAAACTTAAAAAATGAATCGATGTGAGGGTAATATTTTCGCTTAACCTTGAAGTGGGGCTTCGTTCTTCCCCTGCATACATGTTTTCACGGCTTAGCACCACTTCACTGCAGTGAAACTACCTTTACAGGGGGTTACATGCGAACTAATTTACACCTGGATAGGTGCTTTCACAGCTTAGCACCCCTCCACGGCAGTGAAACCACCTTTACAGGAGATTGCATGCGGACTAATATGTACATCTATTCGTTCATTTCGAATACTTCGTAATTTTCCATAATTTAAATTCGAATCGAAGCAAATTCGAGTACTTTAATATCCATTTGAATATTCGAAGCATTCGAATATTCACAAAAGCCTACTGAAAAACCATGTAGAAGTGCTAAAAATTCGTTTAGAGAGTGATGTCAAAAGGCGACTCCTAGAGATTTTATAGAAATCGCAAAAACATTTTTCAAGCTACAGCTCTGCAATGGTACAACAGAGACCACTGATCTGAAGCCTTGTGAGATGGTATATTTCTTAGTCTTCGAATTCGCCTTATTGAATGGAGAATTTCATGCCATGAGTAATTGCGTGCAGGTTTATCCTTTTTGCCAGTCACTTCTCATCACTTAAAAGCAACAGGAATGAGCACCAGAGATAGTTGGAGAACAGAAATGCACCACACCAGCATTAGTGGATACAGTCGACGTCAGATTTCCCGGACCCTCAAGGGACCGCGAAAACGTCCGGAAAATCGGGCAGTCCGGAAAAACGAATGCACGCGAAAACGCACTTTTTTAATGGGTATTTTTCTGACGGAAGAAGGCCACGGCCGGAGTACTGGATTCCCATTGCAATTCAGCGAATGCATCATTTAGGTGGCTCTAAAAAGAGCCATTTATAAAAAAAAAAGACGTAGCCGGCGCTACCTCATTGGTCAACACTTGGGTGCAATAAAGTCGCTTATTTTCTTTTGCATGGCGTTCCGCTTTCCCGCGATGTCTGCCTCAATTTCAGCTAACGTCATGTCTCATCGATGATAGTGTCATCAGTGCTCACGTCAACTCTGAGCTCGTCGGCTGTGTAGGCGCTGCCTCATCGTTCTCTGTATCAGAGTCGTCGGAATCCTCCGTAACTTGAACGATTTTTCGTCATCGGTCAATTCCGCACAGTGCTCGAGGTCCTTGTCAGACGATCTGCGCACCGGCAGCGCGCAGATCGTCGAAGGCAACGTCCGCGGATGAAAGTTCATCACACACGCTGTCCATTCCGGGCGAGACGGCCGTCTCGGCGTTGAGTGGTCGAGTGTGAAGTCCCGCGTGGCGAAAGCAGTTCCGGAGAGTCTCTTGCGTTACGAGGGGGGATTTGTGCGCTTCGAAGGCACGGACGAAGATGAAGGAGCAGTCGGTGCCATCGCTGTCAATGGCGAATGCTGAAGATCGGGAAACGTGAACGCTGAAGATAGCGCGCAGCAGCACACGATCTACCGCAGAGCTGACCAAACAATACGTGAATGAACACAGTGAGGTTTGGCTAAGCTACGGCTGGCAAGGGATTGGCGTGTGCTAGATTGTGGCAATTACAGTTTCGAGGGTACGGTAGCCGCGGCGCTAGCGGCGCGGTGCGGCTGGCCACACCTGTTCCGGCGGTGCGAGCATGGCCTCCGAGATAGCGCGCCGGTGCACTATCTCCGAGGCCATGCCGCACCGCCGGATAGCGCGCCGGCGCGCTATCCCGGAGGCCATGGTGCGAGTATGCGGGGTTCAAGAATACGAGAAAAACAAAATGCCGGCCTTGATAGCGACTTCGAGTCGACGGTTAGCGGTAAAAAGTCTGGAAAATCGGACGGCGAAGGCTTACATAAGCGTCCGAAATTTCGGACTTTTTAATACATTGCCTCTATGAGGAACTTGACGTTGCCGCAGATGAGTCCGGGAAATCGGGCATGTCCGGAATTTCGGGCGTCGGAGAAATCAGACGTCGACTGTACTTTGAGTAAACATACCAGAAGTGCTGCACTGGAAGTCCCCCTGCGTGGACCTTTCAGGTACGTACACACATTTTTCTTTACAAACAGCAATATCCCCTTCAGGCGCCGTGTGTACAATTGTAGACAAACTTCGGAGGTGCGTCACGCACAGCGTGCTTTTGAAATGGCTTGAAACACAATGTGCACATTTGTGGAGGCCTCCCAACTAATGCTCATTTAACTTCATTGTGCTGCGTATTGCTGCACAGGATCACGTTGCTGGAGAGACTACCATGTTTGACGATCGATCGACGTGCCGCGTTCCAGGACCAACGTCAAGAGAATTTTTTTTTCTTTGCTGGCAACGAGTGCAACCAAAAAACAAACTGTGCATGCATTTTTGGCCTAATATTTGGTTCTCTTTATGCAAGGATTGAAGCTTAGTGATTACAGGATAATTAGATACCGTATTTACTCGCGTAATGAACGCACTCGCATAATAAACGCACCCCCCAACTTCAGTCATCAAAATTCGGTTTTTCTCCCGCGTGATAAACGCACCCCCTACATTCATCCGCTGCAGTCCCGCCACGGTGAGTCCCGCGAACCGACACGTGGCACCTCCTTGACGGTTGATCTTTTTCGTTTGTTATTATGCCGACTCCGCAACCCCCGCTTGGTTCGCCCCCCCTCCCCCCCCCCTCGCCCGCAGTTCTTTGTTTTTCTTTCTATCTGTGCGCGGCACGTCCCCTGTCTTTTTTAATTATCCGTGCGCCACCGCAGGATTTACAAACGGTGCGAGTGCAGAAACATCGCGGCTCACAAGCACAAAGCGAGCGAAGGTCACGAAACTGCCCGCGCCAACCAACGGTCGCTTACTGCAAATACGAAACTTTATGCACGCGATTTTCGAGCGAAGGCGACAGGATTTGCTGTCGCGAAGGGCCATCCGTCGCCGTCACGTCGCAGGTAAGTGTTCTCTGTCGCAGGCATGTCGCAGGTTTCTGGAAGACCAGAAAAAAATCGTTTGTCGCCCAGAAAAGAGCGGGATGATTTCCGTAACAAGGTAGCACCCCCTGATCCTCGCTTCGGTTGCAATTTGCTCTTCATGCTTGTTATCCGCGCGTACTTCAAGGAACGCAAGATATAGACCAACCTTTTTACAGTCACATCTCACGCGGAAGAGCTAGGCAGCGGCCGTATTTTGTCGTTAATCTTGTTATCGACGGTTTGCTTTGATGCTTCGGCGGTAGCTTGCTGCAATGTCAACGTCGTCATCGTGCGAGTTTGCCACGGAGTTTGTCAAGGGCGTCGTAGCGTACGCTTCCGGGCGCCCCTCAAGATCACAGCAGATACCACTGTCGCGGTTAAACGAGAGATCGCAAAAAAGAAAGCCGCGAAGCGCTTTTACGGAGTGCGCGGGGAGACAGCTTGCAGAAGATAGCGCCATCAACCACCGAAGATGAGTAAAGTGTAATAAAGAAGCTGTTTCCAAACTGTGTGCGCGTATGTTAATTGCGAAAGGTTAAGCTACCTAACTTTTTTTTTTTTTTTGCATTACCGCATTTTTGCTCATCCCGAAAAAAGTATTCGTAAAATTTAACCCCGCATAATAAACAAACCCCCCAACTTTGCTTCGATTTTTCGGGAAAAAAAGTGCGTTCATTACGCGAGTATATACGGTATTTAATGACATGCTAATTAATAACATTAATTACTAAAACTCTGACAAAAAACACATTCCTTCATTTTCTTTCCAGGAATGTAATACTGAGTGCCTTGGAATCATGCCATGAGAATTTGATGCATTTCCAGACAAGTGCATCATAATTCGCGCCTGAAGGGGATATAGTCTATAGCTTTATAGCACAGAAGTTTTTTGGAACATAATAAAAAGAAATTCAGTGCAATTTTGCTTAACTAGCTGAATTGAATGACTAGAGATGCAAAGTAATCAGATTTATGCTTGAGCAAGTAGCGTAAAAGACGAGGAGAAGGTCTTTAGTCTCCTCCTTGTGTGCTTGTATTTTGTACTACTTGTTCAATTATGAATTCCTATGAAGTCACCCAAATTTCAGCTCTTGTAAACAAATGTGACTCAAACTGAAGTTCATTTAAATGTGGTTCTCTTATATAAGTCAGCACAAGCAGTTACATATCTGGGCCAGTGTTTTGTAGAGATGCCATTTTTCATGCTAATGCCTTTTCACGCTCTTTGTGCTTGCCAATTATGCAGAGTGGGGGGGCAGATTGTCACTCTGACCAATGAATGGCCAGGCGCAAAAAGCATGAAAAGGAATTGGCACTGGAAAAACATTGCTACAAAATGCCTAGCCCAGCATTAAATTAGGTCAAGTTTGACACAAACATGAGTAGAAACATTGCCATGTCTTTCCTTAATCAGTAATATCACGAAGTAAATTATAAATGAGAAAAAACTGCACACTTCCGAAATATGATGCACTAGACATGACAGCTTTCAAAACAAACTTATATTGTCTACGATCTTGCACATCATAAAACTTTTGGTTATCGTTTGCCTCAATTGCTGGCAACAAAACCCTGGTCGCTACAAACAATCGCAAAAGGCTATCATGCAGTTCTGTAAGCATGCAGCTGAGACAGTATTGAACGCAGCAGTAAAGTACGAATAAAGGCTATGGGGAAGCATTGGCTAGATAGCACAATTTTAATAGCTTGCAGAAAAGAAAGCCATGTAAAACTTATGATCCGTAGTAGCGCGGTCCATAAAAAGCAACGTTGGTTGCATAAACTAAGGAGTTAGGCCGAACTACCATAAAATCCTGAGCAAAGCGCCCCCCTCCCTTTTTCGAGATATTTGAAATATGCACCAATGAACATCTTTCACCACAGGAGGGGCGCGCTTGCTCGGGATTTCACGGTATGGTTAAAAAATTCTCAGTCATATCTGAAAGTGTCCACTGTAACGAGCATAGACTGTATATCGCACCTTTGGGAACCACTTCTGCTCAAAGCGGTTCAGCGCATGGGATGAGCATTGGTTCAAGGTTATAAGGCAGTCATGACGACGCCCTCAGGCAATGCTATTTCAGACTTTCAATCCCAGCAGAAAATTCAAAAAATAGAGCTAGGTGTCTGCTTCCAAAATTTGAAAGCCTTATCAGTTGTTCACTGTATAGCTGATAAATACATCATGAAAACATCTTTCTGCAAACTTCAGTACAGTAAAAGCTCGTTAATTCGACTCTCGTTAATTCGGAAAATCGGTTAATTCGGACACGTCATCTGGTCCCTGTAAATATACGCATCACTCTATGAGACTGGGCGCTCGTTATTTCGGACAGATTTGACCGCAAATCGAATAATTTGGCGACTTTCGGGCCGCTGGCGAGGCTTGAAAACAAAACACAATTCGGAACAAAAGCGAATGCTCAAACGCAGCATCGCCATGGACATCAATTATTGACTTGGCTTGACTTGAGACTGGTTGAATGCCTTTTCTTCGCGTGTGGGTTTGGCGATGCCATTTACCGTATTTACTCGCATAATAGGCGCACTCGCATAATAGGCGCACCCCCCAGTTTGGTCGCGAGAAATCAGATTTTTTTATTTCCGCGCATAATAGGCGCACCCCGAACTTGGCCGTGATCAGTAGTTCTGTACCCGTATTTGCACGGTTGCAATTCGACGCCCTCTTACGTTAACTGGAGCGAGGAAAAAGAAAAGAAAAAAGATCGCGGCAGCGCTACGCGGGCTCGCCGAGTGAGGAAAAAGGGTGGTTGCCTGGGCGTCGGAGTAACCTTTGCACCGGCGTGACGCCGGCCGCTTGCCGGCCGAGCGCTCCGCGTGGAACGTGCGATCGCGTCCTTATCAAGTGCGCTTCGAGTTTCCTGTTGGGAAAAGCGTCGTCGCGCGTTTGCTACCTCGTCCGCAAATTTAAAAGCTTTTCGGCTTTCCGACGCGAGCTTTCGCCTTTGCTGTCACTACGCGGATTTGCACAAGCTCGGCGGACTTTTGTCGCCGTTGATTTCCCGGCCGCAAACCTAAACATCATATCACGCGCGTTGCTCATGGGTCAGTGCCTAAGTGCGATCTTTTCGACGCCCAATCTTCATGTTGTCTTGTACAAACTTCCCGCGACAACATGCCGAATCGTAGGCTAGGCCTAATCAGCGTTCGTTGCTTTTCGGTGGCGGTCGCGGGCGATCAAAGTTGCGGTTTTTACGGAATCAACGTAACTCTTCGCGGTGGCTCTACTTGAAGGAAAGGGGGGCATGGGTGGCGCTTTAAACACTCGAATGGTGGTTCGCGATTCGATGTCTTCGACATGGGGTGCGAGCCCGTGAAATCGAACGATCGGTACCGTTCAGAGCACAAAATTTCGGTCGTTGATGAAACGTAATCGGTGAATTTCCGCGATGGCGCTTTCTTTTCGTACGTTTTTTTTTTCCGCATTTATTTTGTAGGCAACGCGGGTCTTTCGATGTAAATTTTTGGAAATTTGAATGCTTGTAAGCACACCGCATCGCATGCCTCGATTCTCGGACACGCGAGACTGCATGCTCAACACGTTTTGCGCTAGTGTAGTCTATGAAGAAGGTTGTTTCAGCTGTAGTGCGGATATTCATGACTTTGGTGATTTGCATTATCAGCGGTCTATGCTGTAGTCGGAAATAAAATTTTCGGAAATTTTACCCCACGTAATAGGCGCACCCTGAACTTGGAGCCGGATTTTTTGGAAAAAAAGTGCGCCTATTATGCGAGTAAATACGGTAGTTGCTTTGTGCCCGTTGGTGTGCTCCATCGTTGAATGTCCGTTTTATCGAGGAATGATTCAGTACGGCTCCTTTATCTTGATTGTTACTGGTGCTTTTGTGATGAGTTCTCGTGTGACCGCACTCTCCGCCGATGGCAACGCCGGCAAAGCAGTCCAAGTACGAGGCCCAGGACTTCACCAACAAAGTAGAAATTTTGCATGCCCTGAAAAATGGGCTCTACCGACGAGAAGTGATGAAGAGGTTCAGTGTTAAAAGAAGTACTCTTGGTATATATGTTGTAGCGAGACAGGCGCCCTCGTACTGTGAGGGAAGCCGTGCAGGCCCTCGTCGTCCTTGAAGAATTTCGTTTTGGCACTGTAGACAGCATGCGAGCTACTGAGCACCTTGAATGGCTCAGAAAAATTGTGTCCGCGCGAATTTCTGCTCGAAAACAGACAAGCATCCATGATTACTTTGTAAAGTAAAGGTATATTGAAAAAAACTCCTGCCTTTATTGTGTTTATTTTGACTATTCGATAATTCGGACATTCGGTTAATTCGGACATTTTTTCCGGTCCCTAGAAACCCGAAGTAACGAGCTTTTACTGTATATGCTGCATTATTTTGTACACCAGAAAGGCTTCAAGGGAAAAAAATTTTCTAGAGTTGAAGGATTCACAGGATTCAGAGCAGCAATGATGACCCTGAGCTCACCTTCTTCCCACTTGCAGCTCCAACCTTGGCCTTCTTAGTTCCCCGAACCTTCTTCATACGGTTCTTGCGTTCTTTTCGCTGCTTGCGGCCTGTTCGGCCCTTCTCACCAAGGCCATTCTGCAGAAACACATAAGCAGTAAGCATGATGTGCCTTTGTCAACAGCATTCCCAAATCAGTAACACGGAATTTGACATAAAAGGCTTACAAAATGCTCCATATATGCAACTACTTCCCACAATACACAAGAAATGAACATTGCTTGAAATGTTTCAGATCATTTGGACTAATTTCGAATAATCGAGCTGGTTATGAATTACAGTTGAACCCCTTTATAAGAGACATGCACCGGGGAGCAATTCTGGTCTTTTATATGAGATGTCTCTTATAAGCAGGAAACCACATATGCATTTTCCTATCAACCCCTATTTTAATGTAGGCACACTGGTGTCTCTTATACCCATTTGTCTGTTGAATCAGTGTCTCTTATAAAGGGGTTCGACTGTATTTGAGGTACCTGGCTACAATATGCATTTGATCTAAACATACCGTACTACAGTTAAACAAATCGACTAAGTCTCTATAGACTTCACTAGGGCATAGTGGCTTGTCCTTTGCTTACAGGTGTGTACCATTATCAATGTGCCGCATGAAGATTAATTGCACCCCTTAACTCACGGTGTGGCTGACGTCCTTATGCATGGCAAAAAGTCTTTCACCTTTTCAGTAAGTGCAAAGACCGGCCAACTAGAGATTCAGACTTCAGCACAAGAGCAATGCCTTCATGGATAGGTATTATAACAGCTGAACGGCATCGTGGCAGCAGCTGTTGAATGTGCCAATACAACCTACAGCCAACAACCATGAATCACGATACGAGCCTTGAGCTTCAACAGTTAACACTGTAAACACGCCATGCCACGATTAGCTGCTGCCTCCTCGTGAGGAACCATGAAGTGCACCACTGAGAAAAAGGAGTGCCCGCAGTTGCTTGTCGAAACAAAAGGAGTTTGTAAATGTTGCATTAATATAGCAAGATGCTTGCTGGCCCTATGGTAACTGTGCATATTCAGCAGCAGAGCACATAGGAGCAGTTTTGGCATATCACTGTCGTCGACTGGGCTATATGACGGTTCACCAGAGACACCACACACACAAGCACCGTGTCTGGGGTGTCTCTCTCATAGTCTGTATGTGCTCTCACTTCACATTTAAAAATGAAACAACTAGCCCAGAAAGAAATACAGTGGAACCTTGATTATAAGTTCCCTGGTATGGTGACCAGAGTTTTACAACAAATCTGTTCGGTCCTGGCATAACCCCCACGGAAATAATGCATTGAAAACTTTATACAATGCAATTTTACGCCGACCCCGCATAGTACAACGTTCACAGTTTTTATACTAAAATCTTATGCCCCCCAAATGTTCGCAGGTGCAAAAAAGTGAGACAGGTATAGTATGCTTTCTTAGAATGGAAAACTTATTCTCCAGGCAGTTCATGTTCTTCTGTGATCTAGTTTTCCTTTATATTCAAGGGTCGTTACCCAGGCAAGCTCAATCTACACGGGATAGCTTCAGCTAGTCAACAAGCTGGTATTCAAGATCTGGATATTCTAATGTCAAAACTTTCCTTGGTCGACATATAGCTGAAGATCTCTCCCCTTTGTATAACTCGCAGCCACAGGCCTCGAGCATACAAAAAGAATGCATACAAAAAGAATGCAACGCAGCTATATTCAGTGTGGAGGATAACTTTCCCTTGACGTGAGCCTTCACAATAACAGCGGCATATCCCCAATTGCGCTTCATAAGGGAACAAATATGACTTGCACAGCACTGTCACGCATGAAACCAACCTAAGCAAACTCGCAACATAATGTGCTCCAGTAAAACTCGTTCTTGGCATAATGTGCTCCGTTGCCATTACGTGATGGCAATGCCACTATCTGACTCTTCTGACAGGAAGCTATTGCCAATGCGGTTTCGGTTTCATTTTTATGCATAGGCTATTTTTGGACTCATTTTACCCGACAGAAAATGCACATTAGATTCGGTCTTTAAGTAGAGAATAAAGATTTGCTCACACCTCCTCCTCCAATTGAATGCACTAATATAATTTTCAAACAATGTCATGTACCTTCCTTGGGAAATGCAGGGCCGTGCTGCAGGCTTATTTAGACGGTCTATAGGCTGTATTTTGGGCAAGTGGGCAAGACCGAGCAAACAGCCTAAATTCTTACTTAGCTTTTGATTATACGACTTTTACGTATTTCTCTCAAAGTCATATATTCAGGGTTCCACTGCATTGTTGAAGCACATATTAGGTTTACAGCACAGATGAAAAACAGTGCCAATTGAATGTTTATTAACTGAAGAAACAATCTTCTGGACAAAGACTTCCAATTCCTGGCAAACTGTACGCACGAAAGAAGCCTGTCATTCACAATCCCGTTTGGCATTTACTTTCAAGATTTTTGTCAAGTTCTAGCTACTTACTTGCCTATTTCGTGACTCTTCCCGATTTCACTTTCAGTTATCCCCAAACACAGCGGAACCACAATTATACGTCCCCGGTCATGCAATGACCCACATTTTATGATATATCTGTTTGGTCCCAGTGAAACTCCCATAGAAATAACGTATTAAATACATCGATTATACTGCAATTTATGCAGACCTGACTTTAATGGCGACTCTCTGGTACCGTCCATGAAAAAAAAAACAAAAACTTTTTTCATGAATCAAGCTTACATTAAACTTCCACAGGTTCAAAGTCAAAATGAACCTCAGTGTTATGACACTACCAGCTTTATAAAATAACTTTACACCGCTTTTTTAACATAACAAACTGATATGCCCGTTTGTTGATGATTAGAAAAAAAGACAAGTACTACAATTTGTCTTAGAATGAAAAATTCTCTAGGCAGTCCATTTTCATCTGTGATCCAGTTTTCCTGGCTATAAGATCGCTTCTGGATATGCAAACATGTGTTCCAGGGCTGTAACCTCGAAGCCTACGTGGGAGTAGCTTGAGATTGTCAGCAAGCTTGTCTTCTAGGTCCGAACATTTTCTCATCTTTGACACACTGAAACGTTCTGGTCAACAAGTAGCTGAAGATATCACTTTGTTTGTGCTACTCACAATCACAGTCCTCAAGCATGCACAAAAAAAAAAAAGGATGCGACTCCTATCTTCAGCATGCATAACTTTCCCTTGACGAGAGCATTCATAATAAAAATGACACATCACTGACTGCACTTCATGGGAACAAATATGATGCACACAGGTTCACAGGTTATAGTCACGCACAAAATCATTCTATGTGAACTCGTAACAAAATGTGCTCTGTTGCCATTTTGTAATGGCGATGACACTGTCCTGACCCCTCTGAAAGAAGGCAGTTGCTAATGTAGTATTGGCTTAGTTTTCGATTCTTATGCAAAGAAAATTTTCGAACCCATTTAATCTGAGAGAAGATATGCGTTAGATTTAAGTTTTTATAGATGAGAATAAAGATTCACTCACATCTTCAATAAAATGCTTGGCTATCAATTTAAGATATAATTTAATCTACCTCCTATGGCACACCTCCTGAGGCAATCTGTACTATTCTTTTATGCAAGACTGAGCACCACTGCCTATATTCTTAGTTTTCAGACTATGTGGCACTCGGCTTACATGACGGTTTCGCATGGTCCCAGGGTTCAAATGTATGTGTACGCTGCATCAATAATAAACCTTTAATTTTTAGCTGCACTTGTCTGTCTTTTTCATCATCCATGTTTCAACTGAACTGCAAACGCAAGATTATGCTATTAGCTACTGTGCATGTATATGTGTTGCTTTGCATATCAGCTGGGCATCTTCATACAAACACTTACCCTGCACAACCTGTACTTGGGCTCGAACTTCTTGGCAAAGTCCAGGGTGTCGTAGATCAAGGCAAAACCAGAGGTCTTGCCACCGCCAAACTGTGTGCGGAAGCCAAAGCAGAACACAACATCGGGCGTTGTGTTGTACATGGTGCTGAGCTTCTCGCGCACCTCAGTCTTGGAGACTGTACCCCGGTTCGGATGGATGATGTCCACCACCTGTCCAGACAAAACAAAGAACACTGAAATTCCAGTGGCCACAGTGGCCAGCACACAGACTCAAGATCAGCCACTATTTGGCTTAAGCATTGTGTGCTGAAAAAGGGTGTCAATACAAAAGCAGCCATCACATAAAAGCCTTGAGCCAGCCACACTGCACAATGCCAGCAAGTGTTAATTGCAAAATACTTAAGGAGTGGAATTTTAATTGAACACAATCAGGCATTTTTGCTTTGACGAAAGGCTCACAGCTACACTATGAACTCTTTCTACATTAGACAAGCTTAGAAGAATCAGAAGCACAACGAATGTGCCTACAGTGTTGGTGGATTACACTTTACGATTCTCTCGCATTTGCTCAGAGAAAGAACTTCCTCAATCATTCGCGTGACGAAATCTCATGCTTTCTCTATAGAATGTAAACTGTGTGCACAAGCGTTGGGGGATGAGGGGGCGGGGTCGCAGTCGAGAGAGGTACAACTCCAGTGGCTGCCCCTGCCAGAGGTGTAAGTCAGACATTTCTTGTAGACAGTTACTACGAGCCCTGTGAACAAACTTCTGCCCATGCCTGCAATGTGACAGCATGGTTGACGATTCACTTGGACAATGAAATGCAAAATTCCAACAAAAATTTACGTGTCACTTGTATTCCAGATATAGTCAAACCTGACAACAGTAAAAGCTGGTTAATTCGGATTTCACAGAACTGGAAGAAAAGTTTGAATTTAATGCCAAATTATCGAAAGTATCGAGAAAACAAACAAATATCTGTTACATCAATACACTCCTTTTCTTGATGAATGCGTAAATCCTGTACTTCTTTTGAATAAGAGCAGCGTAAAAGCCACAATTTTCGTCATCCTGTGACTTTGTTCTCAATGCAACCATGGCACCAGACTACAGTGTTTATTAACCCGAAACAAGCTCTTCACCCTTCCCTTATTATGTACCGCCACCAGCACCACGCGCACGTGATGATGGTTCTTTCACTGGTAAAGTGACCCGGCAAGTGGTCATTTGTTCATCACGATGTAGCAAACGAGTTCTATGCCAGCATATTGACCGGAGCTAAAAGCTTTTCATCTTCAACAGCTCCCGCCGTATTTGAGTTTTGTGACATTGCGTACCCATTGCATGAAGTTAAAACGAAACTCTGCGGGATCCACATGTGGACAAAACAGTGATCACGAACTGATGAAGATAGCGATGCAGATAGCACCGCATCGTTCCGTTTGTTAGCGAACGCCTTTTTCGCCCTTTTTCATCACACATTTGCAGTGCGCTCTAGAGATCATTCAAATTAACCGGGTTGCGGACCAAATGTGACTAAACTAACGAGTTTGATGCCATTAAACAATGCATATCATATGGCTGCCAGGACCAGGAAACACGTCCAAATTATCAGATTTCAAAATTAACAAGCTTTTATTGTATATAGAACTTGGCTAAATCGAATTGTCCTTTATACTGCACTATACTCGAACGCAACAATGCTTTTAATGTCAATGCATAGAAAAATTTACAGCTATATCAAACAAACAAAAAAAAATGGCAGATCCCAAGCACTGTGGGAATCCATGTAATGCAAAGCAGCCAGCAAGGAGCATATCATGCTGTACATAACATGCATGTCATGATTTTCATGTTACCACCTTTATGTTCGTCATACAGTCCGGTCACACAATACCCATTTTGGTGTATATCAAGCTAGCGAACTGGACGCAAGCGCACCATGAGCGTGGCATGCAAATGGCGTTGTAGATGACATGCATGCCATGATTTTCATGTTACCGCCTGCACTTATATTCGTCACACAGTCACGTCACTCAAAGCCAATTTTGGTTTATAACGAGCTAGCGAAATCTCCACGAGCGCGCCATGAGCATGGCATGCAAGTCATGTCGCACATGACATGTCATGATTTCCATACTACCGCTTGTCATTTATGTTTGTCATACAGTCACGTCATGCAATACCAAATTTGGTGTATATCAAGCTAGCGAAACGGCCGTCAGTGCACCATGAGCGTGGCATGTAAATCATGTTGTACATGACATGCACGTAATGATTTTCATATTACCACCTTGTTATTTAACAAAGCAAACGAGCCCTTAAAGGAGCACTGACACAAAAATTTCGCACCTTGTTTTTTTTTGTTGCAATAGGTAGCTTACGACCCACTTATCACGGCTGGAAACCTGGTTTGCGCGAGTGCGCGACAGTTACTTATTTAGAGCCGTTTTTAGAGCGCCCAGTCGCAGTTTCGGTTTCAAAGAGCACCGAGCTAGGCAGGAGCAGTTCCAGTGGCAAGATAAACGCAGCTGGCCACGTGACCACGCAAAACTGTGACGTGGCGCCACACGCGCGAGCGGGCGCCGCACTGACAGCCAGCACAGCCAGCACACTCAAAGCTGCAGGCAAGGAGGAAGGAATCGCAGGTAGCGCAAACGCAAGGCGTGTGCCAGCAACCAGCCAACACAAACTCGTGACGTAGGTTTGTTTACATTGCCACTCCGTTGATGTCGGCATCGCGGGGGCCTCCGCATCTCGCTCAGTCGCGCGGCATGCACTTTAAAATTGATTTTAAATATGTTCTAGGCTATATTTGCCCTTGATATTTCGTAGATGTTGTGTATGTCTCCACATAAATCTATCTTGCTCATTATCTCGCCTTCGAAATTTTGTGTCAGTGCTCCTTTAAACTTACACTTCTTTCATTCACCTGTTCTTTTTGTTGGTCCATGCAGAAATGTCTCATACCAATTTTTGGATATATCAAGTTAAGGAAACAGCTGCAGGAGCACTACGGCCATGTGTAAATCATACCGTTAATGACAAGTTAGTCATGATTTTCATTATATGACCAGTCTATGACCAGTCATTATATGACCATTATATGACCAGTGTAGTTGCCAACTCAGGCATTCAAGCTGCTCAACCAATTACAGGAGATCACTCCAGATTTTTCCAAAAACTAAGGTTCAACAAGCAACAATCTATTGGTGTACAGCACTCATGATCACATGCGAAAACTACTCGTATAAATCTATAGACAAGCTGCAAGCTTTTCACTTTCGGCTTTAAAGTTTTAAACATAAAGAAAAATATTTTATTTTACCTCGCAAAAAACTACAAGATAGGCATAGAGGGAACCATGAAGTAATTTGGACTCCCTGGATTCGCTGAGCTCGACACGTAAGTACAGAAGCATTTCGCCATTGAAAATGCAGCCACTACGTCCTGGATTAAAACTGCGCCTTCTACCTTGGCAATGTAACGACACAGCTATCATGGCACGCAAAAGAAAGGGCAAGTCCACTGATGAGTTACAAGTTGAAAACGAAAAAATAACATTTAAACCAGCAAAAACTACATGCCACCCAGCAAGCCTGAGAGGCGGCAAAGAGACAAGACCTCGATGTCCCCACATGGGAGGCCTAGGCCAGGCAATTCAAATTTTCAATCAAGTTTATTCTTCCTCCTCCTCCATTTAAAATGAATACTATCTGGAATCTTGGTATTACCCACTAGTATTTTGCATCTGCTGAAATGTGCACCTGGTAAAGACACATCAAGCATATCGAAGCTGTACTAAGTGATATTATGGCCTTTACAGAAATGCCAAATTTTCATTCTTGGGCTGCCAGAACACACTCGAGGATGCAAGCAATGTCTCAGCCTTTGCTGGTGCTCGTGTCAGACGCAAACACAGCGTATGCAGTCGTAAAGGCTGGGACACTTTAAAACTTGCGCTTGAACTGAACACAAGTCACAATTGTAAAAACGGTGCACCTGGCAGCATTGGCACGTTGGTCTGGCGTAATCACATGGGTTAGAGTGATCAGTGTATTACATGCTAAATTAAATCACCTAACTCAAATTTTGATATACCCAATTGTTAGGGCATAACTTTCACAAGAAAGCCTACCCGCAGTTCGCAGAAATCCCATAGGCTTGCTCAAATGGATTTTCACAGTAAAAATGCATGCAAGAACTAAGTGTAAGCAATGTGACATTGTTTAGTACACGTTAACGGTGCCTGCAAGAGACTGAAGGGGCCACACCAAGCCGAGACCAGACAAACTGAAACCAGATTGAGGCCAACTAGGTTGAGGGGCTCACCCCAAAACCAGTCTCCTCAAGATGTATAGAACTTTATGTTCACACACACCATACCCGAAAGCACCCTACAACCCTAACCCTTAAGAATTTAAGCACCCTAGAACAGCCCATTAAAGGGGTACTGACACAAAATTTCGCGGCCGAGACAGCCTGCGGGTTCGATTCCCGTGAGCATGTGCACATCATCTGCAAAATATGAACAGCGAATATAGCTTGGAAGGTATTTTAAATTAATTTTGAAGTTTGCGTGAGCGATCGACTCCCTCGCGCTCCTGACACCATCAGAGGTGACCCTCGGTGACCCCCCCTACTTCCCTCACGTGACCACGCTGCAACAAGTTGTGATGACGTCATAGCGGCCATTTTCTTTTGCCGCGGTTGTTCCAGCGGTCTATACTTCTTGGCGGCTGGTCGCAAGTCCGTGGCCGCGGCACACGCGTTGAAAGTTTTGTGTTTGGCGACACTGCTGTCCCGTTTCCTATTCGAAAGGACTTCTTGATGCAGACCATGCGGAAGTGCGTCACAGTTCTGTGTGCTGACGTGATCGAGAGCTGCGCACGCTAGGTGATAGTTGCACCCAGCAGCTTGTCGTTTTCGAGCTCTCTCATACCGAAACTGAAACTGGTCGGTAATGAGGAGCCTGTAATTAAATATCTGTCGCGCGCTGCAGCAAACGAGGTGCCGTGTTATGACTAACAGGACCCCAGCAACACATTGCAGCAAAAAAACGTGAGGCCAAAGTTTTTGTGTCAGTACCCCTTTAATAAGAATCAAATGGGTACCCATGGAACTCCTTTTAACTCTAGTGTTTATGCCAAGCAAGATGCACTTTATGTCACATGCTCAACCTTGGAGTTTCATTGAGCAGACAGTAAAGGGAGTTTGGTGAACACTGACTGCAAAGAGAGTAACCTCATCCCCAGTATGCAAGATTAATGATTCAACGGACGCACCACACTTTCACGTAAAAATTTTAGCCTCCCAGATCAGTGCTTGTGCCCCAAAACAGGGTTTTAACCCTGTCCAGACAGCTGTTTTAGCCCTTCTAAATATTTAGCAATCATGATCTTTTCACAAAATAGGCAACTGCTCTCACTACACAAGTTGCCACAGTACAGCATTCACGAAGATATACACTCATACACAAATGGAGCACAAACTAGAACAATGCCTGCAATAATTTGAGAGTGCATTCTCGCGTCGGTAATTAAGCATTTGCAAAAAGTTTGGGCCTGACTAAGTATGCGAACTGAAATCATGACAATTTTACACCTACCAGTAAAAACAAAAACCAAGTAACACATTTTAGTTTCTACTTCAATTGTCCACAACTGTATGTGGCAAGTCATAAGAATTGCACTCCTCAAGACAGCACCTCTCATGTATTGGCATACGTGCTAGAGTTTAGTTAATCATGAATGGCCCTCCAACTTTTATGCATGGCACTGGGTGAAAACCTTACAATTGCTACATAACAGCAAGTAGCAGTTACTTGCACAATGCTCCATGAAACACCGAACGATTTCTTACAGCGAAATGCCTGCAAGCAATTTTTGTTTCACCGCATGCTGTTTTATGTCGCAGGTACCACAAAATACATTCACAGCGTGTATTTGTCGCCACGTTTTTCCAGTAAACATTTCGTTTACTTTTTTTTTCTATTTGAAACCTTTTCACTTAATCAAAAACCAAACATGCTTTTATGAAAACATCAAGACCGACTGCGATGATACACGACACCTACAGCCGCCAGAGTTGGCTTCAAGGTAACATGTTCTGGATTGAGATGTAGTCATTTAAAAAAAAACGGAATTGAATATTTTGAAAAACGATTAGCTCACCTAAATGATCCCAGCGTTAAGCTATTGTTTATTCAGATCTCGGCGATCCTGTCAATTAGATACTCCGGCTACCTGTGTACCCACAGAAAATTAGAACTTCGGGCTCCACCCGATAGTCTCATGCTTAGACTTGGATCGATCGGGTACTTGCGCTCGAGTGACCCCAAAAAACTGCGGTGAGCACTGCTGAAATTCACCAAGGAACTCGATCTAAAGCTACAAATGTGCACTGCGGTTCACTTTCTCAACCTGACCGTGCGCCTGACATGCAGTGAACGACTTCAATGCAAGTCAGGAGGCGATAGTTGACGCGGCGACTACGACCGCGCGCCGAGACCTCGCCGATTCCACACGTGCCTTCGCACCATGTTAACGGCGAGGCATTGAGGCCATGCGAGACGTCAACGGCACCAGTTCGCTGTCCCGAAAGGCTATCAAGAAACGACCAATTCGCAAGCAAAGGTTCGCTTACCATTTGTTTTCGGCATAGTAGCCGGTTTGTCATGTATTTACGGGTCCGCACTGTAACTGATGAGTCGGCCTGAAACAAAAAGGGGCAACTAGCTTAGGCATCGTACGCCATGCGTTCGCTTATAATGGCATTAAACACGCAGTAACACGTTGCTACCATATAAGCAGAAGAAAAGCAGTTCGTTGATCGTAGGCACCACCGTTATATTCAGTTTGCTAATCATATGCACCACCTACACGTTAACACACACACACACAAAGCTTACATCCACAGCGACAGTATGCCGGGTCACCATAGACGAGAACAAGTCCGAAATTTTTCAACATCGGGAGTTCCGTTATGTAATACGACAATTAAGCAACGTACAGGTTAATCGCATGCGTTAATACAATCAATTTGACGATTTCTACCGGACTCCAATCGATGATTAAAGTGGATTTTTATTTCGCATAGCAGACTCACCATTATGGACAGCACACGAACAGCGCCGGAAAAGAACCCTATCAGTGAAGGCACTCGGAAAGAAGCCGGTTCTGCGGTCGACGCTAGGTGGCTGATCCCACTTCCGTAGTCCTCTGGTTCGGAGGCTAGTAGCGACCAGGGTTGCCAGAGTTGGCGACTTCTTGCCGAACTTTTTTCTTGCCGTTCCCTGCAACCATAGCGTTTCATACAAAAACTCTAAGCCTGCAACCATTTCTGTAACTTCACCCACAAAGGCTGGATTTCTAAGACTGTGATCTAATGCTTTGTGAGTGCTACAAGCGCCAGTCGGCAAAGCACCGGCCTCCGCCGTTGCGGTGTTCTGTAGTTCCCCGCGTGAAGCTTTTGTGGCGAACTGCCGCGCCGCGCCGCTGTTGTGCCAAACCTTCGGGCTTTCTGCTACTCGGGAAGCGCGCGTAAAGCGCGTTCGATTTCAATGCAAGCCACTTGGAGGCTAGTTAACCTCAATGGTTCGGTGCGGTGTGCAATATACCCATTTTTACGTGCTGTCTTTATGCTGAGAACCATGTGCAGCAGTGGAAGTCAATGTAAGCGCTGAAATATGAGCATTATTGACATGTACAGTTTCGGTCACTGCCATTAAAGCTTAGGCCACAATCGTATGTATTACATTGTTATTTCTGCGTGATTTTATTCAACAATTTCCTAGCCTCGACTACAGCAGTTTAATTGCAACGATCATAAAAAGTGCATACGGGAAACGAGAGAAAGGACAAAGACGTCAACGCACAGTAATGATTTTAGTTTATTTTGGTTCAGAGATGCCGGTGCCAGGTCTGATATAAATATTCATTGGATGTTAATTCCGGATTAATCTGGCATCATTCGTGCGCCGCGGGAAGGCTGTGAATAAAAGCAGGGTTGCCCACCAGGGGGGGGTGGGGGGGGGGGGGGGCGAAGGTATCAATGGATGGATGCATGGAAAAACATTTATTAATGTCCTGCAAGAAGCACGCGAACGCGCTCAGGGCTCCCACGTTGGGACTGAGAGGCCTAGCCTAACAGCCGCATCGCGGGCTTGCTGGACGGCCCATTTCTGGTCGGCTAGGCTGGAGCTACGCAAGGCAGCCGCCCACCTCGCCGAAGTAGCATCGGGGTTAACATGGATGAGGCAGATTTTGCACGTGCCCCCTGCTCTTACGTAAATAGAGAAAGCCCCCCCCCCCCCCCCCCCCATGGGAAAACAGAATCAATTCATCATCAAATTGTAATAAACGACAGCTTTTGAACAGGATTCCATAAGCTAAGTCTCAAGTAGTACATGTGGCTTCTCTTCATGTATTTGATCCGCGGCGTTTAGCGGTCGCATGGTTAAGGAATTACACAAAATAATTATAGCTACAGTAGAACTTCGTTGATATATGGTCCCATTTCGTACGATTTCCCCGTGCCAACGTTCGCTACAGCGTTATCAAGAGAAACTGCGTGGGATGATTAACTAAATTTGGATTGTACGATTTCCCGGATAATACGTTTTTCCCGTGTTTTTTTAAAGGGAGAACACGCACACATAGCAGTGTGGCTTAACGCGTTCTCTGTATTTCAACTTTTTTATACCGGCTATTTGAAGAAATGTGTCAGAAATCATCAAAAATCAGGGAAACGCGATATTTGTTCGATTCCTTGCAGTTACTTCTTCTGTAGCCGACGGCTAAAGACACCATTTGGGACTGTAATTAAGAAATGTATGTTAATTAGTTTTTTAATTAGTGACGTTAGGTGGTTATGTCTAATGGGAAAATTGAAGATCTTGCAAAGAACCCATAGCAGCTATGAGATTTCGAAAAAGCGGCCTTCAACCAAATCCAGCGGCGAAACCAAAACCGAAACGTGGAAGAGCGAAACAGCCATATCCCCAGAATGAGTGAGCGTCTCATATCAGCCACCAACCGACTTTGTTGTGCGCGTGTGTGGGCTGCGCTTGCAATTATAGCACGCATAATGCACATACGTTAGTAGACCTCTGTAATGGTTGTCTTGAACAGTGACGTCAGAGTCATCGTCTGCTTGTTGCGCTCATTTCGGTTTCTTCACCGTTTAATTTCGTTGAATTTCATTACGCCACAACAAGTACCAGAGGCAGCTTGTTCTATAGCCCAACGCTATATATATATATATATATATATATATATATATATATATATATATATATATATATATATATATATATATATATATATATATATATATATATACATGGGCGTCGGCAGGGGGGGTGCAAAAGGGGCACTTGCCCCCCCTCAAGCCACGCCAGCCCTTGCCCTCCACCCAGGCTACACCAGCACTCTATCCCTCCCCCAGCCGCGATGCAACGCGGGTTTGCACCCCCCAAGACAAAATCCTGCCGACGCCCATGTATATATATATATATATATATATATATATATATATATACATACAGGGTGTCCCAGCTATCTTTAGCCAAGGGTTAAAAGATAGAATTATTTGAGGCAGGCGAGTGAAGTCAGTTGAATATTGCTTACAGCCATCTTGCGCACTACAGGCAATTTTTTATTTCGTAATTAACTAATTTGTTAATTAGGATTAATTTACTAAAATGATAAATATTGACTTTACGCAAGAAATGAGAGTTGCAAAGTACGAGAGCGTCTTCAGAAACCCCCATTTCATTATTTGCGATAAAGAAAGTTTTACGCGTACCATTTTTTTCCGTGCTGCAAAGAAAGCCCGCGAAATACAAAAAATACCACGTGACTTAGCGCATTCGCGCGCCGCGACCGTGCCGCTCTCAGCCGTAGTTTGAGCGAACAAAATCAGCTGCGACGACGACCCGCCGGCTGCGTTGCAGCGGTAGGCCGATAAGTTGGCGGTGGTTTCTTGGCCCGTTGCCAGCGGGTTGGCGCGCGTGACTGTGCAAGTTGTAGCGAGTGCGGGCGAAGAAACCACCGTAAACCGATATGCAACGCAGCCGGCGGGTCGTCGTCGCAGCTGATATTGTTCGCTCAAACTACGGCTGAGAGCAGCACGGTCGCGGCGCGCGAATGCGCTATAGTCACGGGGTATTTTTTGTATTTCGCGGGCTTTCTTTGCAGCACGGAAAAAATGGTACGCGTAAAACTTTCTTTATCGCAAATAATGAAATGGGGGTTTCTGAAGACGCTCTCGTACTTTGCAATCTCATTTCTTGCGTAAAGTCAATATTTATCATTTTAGTAAATTAATCCTAATTAACAAATTAGTTAATTACGAAATAAAAAATTGCCTGTAGTGCGCAAGATGGCTGTGTAAGCAATATTCAACTGACTTCACTGCCTGCCTCGAATATTGTATTTTTTAACCCTTGGCTAAAGATAGCTGGGACACCCGGTATATATATATATATATATATATATATATATATATATATATATATATATATATATATATATATATATATATATAAAAGAAAGAATTGTAAACTTAAGGGCTCGTTTGCTTTGTTAAACACAGTATTAATGAGAACTAACAGACAATGATGCCAAGGCAAAGTATAGGGGAAGCTATTAGAAGTAATTGTAATGTAAATGTGAAGAGAGGAAAGTGGACGAAAAGATAACTTATATATATATATATATATATATATATATATATATATATATATATATATATATATATATATATATATGCCTCTAAAAGACGTTTATTGGTGACGTTTCGATCGGAGACCGATCTCTTCATGAAGATCGGTCTCCGATCGAAACGTCACCAATAAACAGTTTTTTAGAGGCGTATATATATTTTTCCTATTTTGTTCTACGGCAACCGAAGCCAGACTCTTCATAATCTACGTATATATATATATATACGGGAACGCGTTACCGTATTTGCGATGTAGGGCTGAGACCACCTGTGGGGCCGGGACCGGCGGAAAACAACGCAACAGACGGGAAAACGCAGTAGTGAGGACGTAACAGTGGGGGGTTCTACTGTATACATATTCGCTGTAAAATCCACGCAGAATCTCCTTTGGGAGTTCTCGGAATGTAGTAGCGTAGTTTTATTGTAGGTTGGAGCGTATCATAAAACCAGCAACCTAGCTTCTAACCCCTGGACGTGGCCCTAGCTGAAGGCTGGATGGATGGATATGGATGCTATGAGCGTCCCCTTTATAACGGGGCGGTGACATGTCTGCCACCAGGCTCGAAAAAAAACTTTCTTTTTATGTTGGCCTAATGACTTATCTACATTGATTAAATCTGTGTTATTATAGCAAAGAAAAAATATAAATTCACGGTCCATCTCTCTGCCTCTTAAGGCAGAATGACCATATTTTTCCCCATTCTTCATTTTTGTCCTTTATCTCTACTTTTCTGCCACCAATACTCTAACCGTCTCTTACTTATTTCTATCGCGGACGTGTTCATCTTTCCATTGTTGTCCCTAAAACCCAAGGCTTCATGTAGACTCGTGCCCACACGTATATCTGGGTGGATATCGCCACATTCAATCAGTACATGTTCCATCGTTTCCTTAGTTCCCCCCACAGCATGTACATTGTTCTTCTTCGTTACAGAATCTCGCTTTATAGCTACGCGTTCTAAGGCAACCCGACCTTGCTTCAAACAGTAAAGCGCTTCCCCTTGAATTATCATAAAACCTCTCCCTCCTTATTTCGTTTTTTCCCTTTCGGTAGTCACTGAGAGCCGGCTTCTTTTCCATCGCTGTCATCCAATAAGTCCTCTCCGCCTCTCTGACTTTTCGCTTAATGCTCCTTGTTGCCATGTCGCCCACCCTGCTTGCCGTATATTTACTGGTGAGCCTCCTAGTTCTTTTTCTCCACTCGCGTGTCGACGCTTTTTCTATTCAAATACCTGAAAACCTTCCCTGCCCATCTACTCTCCTTCATTTTCCTCAGCCTCTCTTCAAATCTAATTTTGCTCTGAGCATCCCTCACTTCAAAACCTGTCCATCCCATATCACCCTTTACAGCCTCATTTGTCGTCTTCCCGTGAGCGCCCAACGCGAGGCGTCCCACAGTCCTTTGATTTACATCCATTCCTGATTGCATTGCACCTCTGACTTCATGCACCACCGAGTTCCCAAATGTAAGCCCCGGAACCATCACACCCTTCCACAGCCCTCGAAGCACCTCGTACCTATTGTATCCCCATAACGCTCTGTGCTTCATGATTGCAGCATTCCTCTTTCCCTTTGTTACCGATGCTTTCTCTTGTACCTCCATATATCTATCCCCATCATTTACCCACACTCCGAGGTACTTGTACGATCGCTTACCCTCGGTATTTCTTGGCCCTGTATTAAGACCGCATGGTCTTCGTGATCATTGAATACCATCAATCCACATTTGTTGCACTAAAACCATAGAGTTAATATAACGGACTCTAGAGGAAAAGCTGGGCCACTAAAGCTATAACCACGCGAGCGGCGACATCTTGGAACATTGTCACAGTTTCCATTACAGTAATTTACAGAAGCGCTAAATATGGCTTTTGAAAACACTCAAATTCTCGCAATAAAAATAGTAAACAAGCGTGTTTACGTATTATAAACGAATGGAAATTGTTTGATGGTCATATCAATTACTTTTAGGGAAGATACAACAGCCATTTATGCAATTTACTGCACGCGGAAAGGAGCGTTTGCAGGTTTGTTTACTAGATGGCGCCACCATCCTTGTATCGTGTCAACATTTCTGAGCGTTGCCGCGCAGCGTGCGGCCGATTGCGCCGGCTTACTTGCGTGCGTGTTTTTTGTTGCCACGAGCTAAAAGCTCGACTTTATGTGACAGTCTCTTAACTGCGATGCAATAGAGAGCCACGAAACAAGCAAAAATGCCAGGGGTTATTGCAGCATGCAGTGGCGAGTGCGAGTGAACGTCACCCGAAAGCCGAGTATCGTTCCATCATGGCGGCTCCCGAGCGGTTATAGGTTTTAATGCATGGGTAGAGTGTACTAGAACTTTTGAGTGGCGCGAACGGAGACCGGTTCTATTGTTAGCCGCTGACCCCTCTCGCGCGGAAAATTGCGGCGGCGCTGTCATCGCCGGCACTTGAAGAGCGCCCGCTCGCTCCGCGGTTTTCATGGTTTGTGCCCTGTGAATATTTGCGTTGGAAAAATCTATCCTGATCTGCGCAGCTCCTGCTATGCCTCCAAAGCAACGGCTGTATCATTACTACGTGCCAGGATGCAAGACTTATTGCGCGTGGACTGAACAAATGCGGAAAACTTCCCTTTCGTAATTGCTCTTTGCCATTGCGGGACGGCATCGCAATGATATGTCGAGCAGCAAGATTGGCAAATATTCCCTTAAGAACATTTTTATCGTAACACATTTTTATGAACGCTGGCTCGGGTTTTTAAATTGGCTCTTTTCAATGACCCTGCAGATGAAGAGCCACGAATGCTTCAGTGGAGAGACCTGCGGAGGTTGAACAAGCCACTGGACGTGGACTGCGCAGTATGCTAGTTACATTTCGGGCCCCGTTTTGTCTTAAGAGATATATAGTGTACTAATTGTGAAGGCGGTCGAAGTGTGAATACCTAGAGGAACGCCGAACTTGCTTTTGTACCTGAGTGCGAATTAAGACACCAACACCGAGGTAAAAGGAAACACCCGCGGAAAGAATAGCGCCATCTTACAGCTGACTTTTTTTTTCTTTTTACTTTCCTAGATGACGTTAAAAGAACTGAGGTAGAACACTCAGAGCACGATGCAGGTGCTCACTGCGTTGGCGTACCTTCGACACTAATAATAGCACTTCTGTCCAAGTTAATGACACCGCACGAGTTTCCAATTTTTTTTATGTGCACTTGACTCCTGCACAAATGAAATCACCATTGAAAGAGCCGTGCTATTTTTTATTGCCAAGTCCAGGTAGCGTTGAGTGCGGGGTGTGTGCGTGTGTGTGTGTGCGTTAGAAAAGTTGATTGATAGGTGTCGTTGGACCATCGCATGAGAAGCGACGCTCTTGCAACGAGCTGCAAGCATTCCTCTGCGTTGTGGAAAGGGGGTATGCGTCGTTTGTGCCTGCATATGAATTCACAAATGTGCTCAAGGAAAAGAGCCCTCTTCAGCCTCAACTGCTCAGGGAGATCGCTAAATGATAATAATATCTGGGGTTTAACGTCCCAAAACCACGATATGATTATGAGAGACGCTGTAGTGGAGGGCTCCGGAAAATACGAGCCCTTTGTCTTCTTTAATGTGCACTGACATCGCACAGTACATGGGCCTCTACCATTTCGCCTTCATCGAAATGTGACCTCCGCGGATCGAACCCGTAACCTTCGGGTCAGCAGCTTAGGACCATAACATCTGCTCCATCGCGGCGGACAAGTCATTGGAATGTGCATCGATATTTTATTAAGTGTCGTACAGTACAGATACTTTAAATCTACATAGCAATTGTGCCTCCAGGACCAAATGTATCATTTTAAAATAAGCATAACGAAGGAGTGAGTCGCATTTTCTCAGGTATTTGAATAAATGATTGAATTCTCCTTTTTGCGGAGCAATTGCTATACAAGTTCCTCCGCAGGCCTTTCAAAACAAGAAATTCAAGCGACGAATGCTAAAAACTACATAGAGCAATGTGCACAAACTCAAAGCTTCGAACAGAGAGAGAGAGAGAGAACTCTTTATTGAAAAGCAGAGAATTTAGCCGGCATATGCAATCGCTGACTTGCTACTCTGCGTGGGGAAGGGGATGGGGGACTGAAAGTAGGAAGAGGGAGAGAGAGGAGGGGAAAAGATATAAGATGTTAAAATAGAATAAAAGATTAAAAAAAACAGACTCGTTCTTTGTCTATTAGGCGGGAGCGTGCGTTGATAGTCTCATTGCGTGGTTTCATGGTAGAGCTAAAGTTTCTCGAGCTGACCGATGCTGTCCAAATACGTGAATAAAAGTTTCATCGCACGCCTCTGTAGCGTGAGGCAGGCTAAAGGGCCCAATACACAGTCAAATGAGAAAGTTCTTTGGGTTAATGACTGCATGTAATGTTCATAGAGCGCACGCTCATCGGCATACGCACGACACTCAAATAAAATATGTTCCACAGTTTCGATGGAGCCACAGTTGTTGCAACACGGACTCGCTGCTGGACCGAAGCGGTACCGTAAGCTGTTTCCATAGGCGGTGTTTAGACGAAGACGATGTTATAGGGTTTCCAGATGTCGAGGAATTCTGAATGGGACTCTTGTTCTGAGATGCGGGTCGATTGAGTGGAGGAAGGCATAATGATGTGTCGGAAGGTTCCAGAGCCTCTTATTTTCTGACCAATTAAGACGCTTGTGTCAAGGGGAAAGCAATAACTCTGTCGTTGCCAGTATGAAAAATCTGCTGCAGCAAACGCTGAGAGCATTCTTCTGTACAGACTTCTTTTTATCTCCCAAAAATATATTTGTAAATAAAATATGTCGCTCTGTTTCCTGCGCATTTGCATCTGTGGTGCATTACAGCTTTGAGACTGGGTAGCAGTGCACAAAGTTTACCTGCAGTGTTTGCAGCGCGTGTGAAAGGATTATTCATTACTGGATACTTGAATGGGAAGTGCACTTGGAAATACCGCTGTGGCATTACTATAAATCACTTCGGCAACTGAGCTGCGCTGACGACGCGAACGAAAGCTACGCAAGCGGTCACGGCACGCGTTGCAGAGAAAGGCAATTATAACTGCACGTAACTCGTTTTTTATGTAAAAATTGACGTGACGTCGCGCACAGGAACCTCTAACTACATGATCGCGCGTACAAATGTCGGCGGGGGGAATAAAAGTACATTCTACTCACCCCTATGCATTCATTTAGAAATTTACCTGGTTAACCTCCCTGCCTTTCCTTTGCCTCTCTTTCTCTCTCTCTCTTTACCGTGTATGTTTTCGAACGGAAACAAAGACAGAACACTACACGAGCATGAGCCATATTTCTGTGCGTGTCGACAACGCTCTGCGCGAAAGGCTCCAAGCAAGCGCGAGAGGCGAAGTTCAAGTGCGGTTGACTACAGCGCCACCGCCAACTTTCCGCGCGCGGCGGCCCTCTCCACGACGGCCGGTCGCGCCACTCAAAATATTCTAGTACACTCTAGCATGGGCCCTATGGGGAGCTTTTCCTCTAGAGTCAGTATATTAACTCTATGACTAAAACCTAGTCCTAGAGCCTCGCCTTCCCTTCCGCATATATCTGCCAGCCGCTGTATAGGGGGTATGCACTGAGCCTTGATCCGCAAGGGGGGCAACACCGTCGCCGCGCCATTTTGAAGGTCCGTTCGTACGCGCCGACTTGCTGTCGTGCTTCGGCGTGCAGGGGGTGTTCCGGAGGTCTCTAGACATCCAAGTTGCCGTACGGATCTCGGACACAGCGCGTGCAGCGAGTTTTATGCGCGTGCGGCGAGCGCACGGACCTCCAAAATGGCGACCCCGACGCTAGCGATCCTCGCGGATGACGTCGAGTGCATACCCCCTATATGTCAGCGCCTCGCGGATGCCGCGGCATAGGAGAGCGCTGAGTCTGAGATATTCGAACAGCTCAACAAAAAAACATTTATTTTTATTATGCCATTTTATTTCACGTTACTTTAAATAACCTGATAGGAGTAGTATTAGTAATTTGTAATATCCTCCGTTACAAAGGCACCATACGTCATCATCATCGTGCCATATCATAGGAGACCAGCGCTGGATAGGTGGCGCGCCGAAAAAGGGCCCCTGGCGGCGAGTCGCGACACAACTCAGCCGCTCGCGCTCAGACGGCCGGCCGCAGTGTACCGCGGCGAGAGCACGCGCGTGCGCCGTTCCCCGGCTTGATTTTAACACGAGCAGCTGTTCCGCCAGTAATACTGCACTGTGGTTCTTAAAAAAAAAAGAACTTTGTCCGAAGGTAACTCTCACTGCAAATCACTGGAAAACGGAGAGAAGCTCAGCAAAGCGGACTGCGCCTATATGCTTATGGCGTCGAAGAGACAGTGCTGTGCCGTGATTGCGATTCCCTCGTCAACATTTTCTGGCTTCTCGATGGGACTCGTGTCAGGCTAGTGCAGGCTGCACGCCTCTATTGATAAGTACGTGCTGCGTCGATATCCCGGGGCCCACTTATGCAGTAAGAAAAATAGAGACAAGGAGTAGCGCCGTCAATTTTTTTTCTGGCGTGGTATGTATTCCCAATGCGCGGTATGTGTACACGCGGACGTTGATGAAGCAAACCACCGTGGTAGTATAGCACGTATGGTGTCACGCTGCTATACTCGAGGCCGTGGTCTAGATTTCCGGCCACGGCGGTGGCATTTCGATGGGGGGCGAAATACAAAGAACACGCGTGTACCTAGATTTATGTGCACATTAAAGAACCCAAGCGATCAAAATTGATCCTGGTACCCACACTACGGCGTGCCTCATAATCATACCTTGTCTGGCACGTAAAACCCTAGCAATTATCGATGTTGATCAAACCCCTTTATTCTAAGGAGACACAGGCAAGCGGAAAAAATAAAACACTAGGTTAGGTGTATTAAACAAGTAAAAATCCAATGTCTGTTAGTTCTAAATAATATTGTGTTTAACAAAGAAAAAAACGAGCCCTTAAATTTACTTTTCTTCCCTTCATAGGTAAAAATCCAAGACATTTGACAATTCTCTAGCGAGGCATAAATTCCGATGTCACTTCGGCACGGCATCCAATGCAGATAGAAGCTTTCCGCATCGGCTGACTCCAGAAAGCTAAGCCTCGAGTAAACCGCTGCTTTATTCGTAACAAGACCCATGTCTGTAGCACAAATTAAGTTAAACGGAGGCATCACAACATCGAGTATCCATTGTGTGCGTATTTTTTATAACAGCTAGTTCAGCGGCTTGGGCGAGCGTGCCCCCGCAAACATCTCGTAGACAAGGCAGCTTTCCTTCTATACGAAACTGTTTGCAAATAATGTAGACTACATGCCCGCCGTATCCTTCAAGATAACGCGGGGGGCATCAGGAGGAGGTTGGTGGTGGTGGTCAGATAAAAAAAAAAAGTTGTTAGATATGCCACATGCTGCATAATATGCTAGTTTTATTTTGGACAAACTGCCGGTTAAATGCTGGTGTTCGGCCCTGGTTTTGACTGGTGGCCGTCTTGACTATCGTATAAATCTAGCAGACACGAACAATTCGGTTTAGAAACCAGCCCGACGCCACTAGACAGGAGAGCAAGAGCAGACCATACTCTGCTCGCCCGTCCGCTTGAATGCAACGCCGCCGCCGTTTTTATTCATATGATTTAAAAAGAAAAATGTAGACGGATACGTCCTCGCTCATTTCTACATATTGTGGCACTTGAATACGCAACAGTACCGCCAGCGCCATGTGGTTTTGTTTCGGCGATGCGCGCCCGCACCGCCTCTACCAGTGGCCGCTCTCGTCTGCGGGAGCGGCTGAGAGGTGCGCGCTTTGACCACCAGGGCGGCGCTGCCCGCACCGCCAAAACTCCAGCGCTGGTTCCCTATACACCCAATACACCAGCGACGTCGTAAAGTGCGCGCGCGTGCGTTCTCTAGGCGTGGTGTGTATGTACGCGTTATTAATGTAAAATTGTTCTAGGAGGTGCATCATAGTAGCATAAAACGGATGTAGTAACCACAAGGCGCTCGATAAAAAACGCTGACTGTCTTGTGTGCCTTCATTAAAGTGCGTAGTACTCCGCGATCGAGCCTTGGAATGTTTGGAAGTACTACAACTGTTCCGTGAGAATCGGTTTTGCACAGCGCAAGTGCGGAACCTGGCGCCGATCATGTGCTGAAGCAACATGAGCGATGGCGTAGGACCCAGCAAAAAGCGCTTTAAGCAAGCCAAACTGCAGTGGTTTGTTTCGGCAACGCTGGAAAAGCATCCGTCATCCAATGGTACAGTTGGCCTAAATGACGGTGAACTGCAGAAAGAAAACGAACCGTTTATTTTCTTTTTAGAGGCACAAGCAGATGCACGGAAAACAGTCAAGTCCTGCGAAAAACATGCAGTTCTCAGATGTCCAGGGCAGCTCAGAGCCTGCTAAGGATTCGCCAGATGTGGGAACTAAGTTCAATTCGGACGACTTAGAGGATATCAACTCATCGCAAGAACTGTTCCCTGAGTATGCAACTTGCACGTTTCTGTTTTATGACACCATCTAAGCCGTATACAACGCTCACAAATACTTTACTTGTCTGTGTGTGCAGGCTTGATGCTGCCGATTCACAAGTGTCGAAGTTGGCATCTTGTTCGGAAGAAACGGTTCTTGACGTGAGCTCTACTTTAACCTCTTGTGCACCATTTTGCGCAAATTTTTTAACGCATTACCTATAGTACTGCCTTCAATGGTTTCTCATTGCAGGCAAGCGATATGCCATCTGAGAGTGCTGAACAGTGTGAAGAAGCACTTTATTGTTCAGAAACCGAAAGTCCGGACGTAAGATCAAGTCTCCCTGTCTACACCCCCCCTCCCTTGTTTTTTGACGTTCTCTCATTTATTTACCTTAATTTTCTATGGTACACGCTTTTGAAAGTTCCTAGGCTTGATTTGCTAAACCTCTTGTGCTTCTAGGACAATACAATTCCTGGCAGCTGTGAAGCTACGCCAGGCTCGCAGCACTCATCAGGTTCTGAGGAAAGTATTCCTAGTGTAAGTTGAGGACTATTTTTTTTTCACCATTTTTCTTTTCTTGCCATTGTTTTTGCTATGGAGCTCCCCAGCCCAGCATGCAGTACATTATAGTTTTTTCACAGTACAACGCAATCCCGGAAACCTTCAGGCGCATGCCACATTGTGGAACCCACTGCCCACCTGTGAGCCGGAATCACACAGTTCTCTGCAAGGTTGGCTTCAATTTTTCCTAATGTCTGCATCATCACTTATCATTTATTCTTACACAAAGCCTTTTTTTTTTTTTTTTTCACGTGGCAGGTTGTGCGGAGTGAAAGTGGCAGTGTAAAGCCATGCCCCCTAATACCATATCCAGCTGTTCCTGTTGACAAATGGGATGGTATGCACGTCCGGATGCCTTGTTCTCCTCAGAGCAAGTACCCACTCGAGCAAGGAGTAATGATGCTTTTAAGTTACACTTCCCATGTGGTTGCTGCTTACCTTAAAGGGACACTAAAGAGAAACTTAGTTCAGATTGATAACAAATTCTTTCAATGTTGTATTGTTGTTAATTTTGAAGTAAGAGGTAGATTACTAGAAGGCAAAGTCAAGGCCAAACACTTTTTTCTTGCTCTAAAATCTTGCTGACAGTAAGTCAATGTATGCCATGCATTCTGAAGTATTTTATCATATTTGGGCCATTGTGGGGCAGTAAAAGCTCTCAAAGCTTACTCAGCTCAATTTAGTACTTGACTTCTCTGGAAGTCAGTTACTAAACTGATCAAATACCACGTCTGTATTCACCAATATTAACTAGGCTCAAACAGCCACCATCATAATCCATCACATAACAGTTAGCTGGTGTGGGAATATACAGGCAGTAGCTCCACCTGTGTTTTGCCTTTGTGTATATTGTGGCTTGCCAAGCCTCCTGCCACAAGCAAGACTGGCTTTTCTTTTTGTATTGTAGAGTTATAATTTGGCAATGCCATTTAGCTTAGTTTTCTCTTTGGTGTCCTTTTCAGTGAATATACCATGCTTGTCGTCTTGGTAGTGATTTCTATAATGATGTGGTCTGGTGTGTGTGTGCTATTATTGACAGGCTATTGGGCTAACAGCTTTCTAAACGGGGAAGTGTGAAACACCCTCTTGCAAAAGTCAGGGCTTGACCGAGAGATCTCAAAAGCCTAGGGTGACCTGTAAGTGCTGCACTTTAAAGCACACCTTTCACTTGCCCTTTGTTGTGACAAGTGGCATGCATATTTTGTTGCAGCTCTAGATTCTCCAATAGGAGCTCTGAAGTTGTAAAGGACTTCTCATTGGTAGCAAAGTCAGAAGCGAACTCTAGGAAGTAGAGTTCGTTAGGCATCTAATTTCTCGCAGGCATTATGTAATATGAGGAAGTATTTGTGTCACCAAACACTGTTGCAAAATGGCCCCCCAGGTGATCACCTGGGGGGCCATTTACCTCAGTGAAGTTTTCTCTGTATATCTCATTGTGAATGTCAGTGTTAGGTGACTTTTATTGTGTATTTACTTCATTCCCTTGATATTACGTGAACTCAAATTTGACACTGATAATTTAGGCATGTAAGAACATATGTGGAAGTGCTTACTTTGGCCTCAATGCTGTGCAGTGCTAGCTGCACTTGCTTGTTGAAATAGCTGAAGCAATACATGAAACACCTATTCCAGTCAATGCTTAATATGATGAAGTCACACTTGTAGCCGACAACTTCAATATATTGCTAATTTTGTTAAATCGTGGTTTTGATTTTTGAGCAGTGAAAAAAAACACCATGGATTCACGGTCATTCCTGATGTTTGTATTTCATTAGTGGCTACTTATGCATAAATTATTGCTAGAAGGTTGTGCCTAATTGGGTAATTAGAAACGCCAACACACACTGCACAGACCACTCCCAAGGCAAAGCATCAGCGTGACATGTGACGCCTGATCATTGCTTGTGGCTCGTACCATAGCTGCAAATCTTGGATGCAGTGATGAACCACACCCAGCTTTCGCAGCCATTTTAGACGGGGCCCTAAAAACAGAAATAAAGAAATGACAGTTCATTCTCGCCACAATAAACAATATGCGGGGTATGCAGGGTTTCAAATGCTGACGCCTTTATTTGGAGAATTCCAGTACATGTTAGCTTGAATAAGTCAGTAATCTTCATCTGAAGTTTTTTTCGATGAGCGATGTTATGTCAAGCTCGTAAGCTGACAGTGCAGTCAGTGCCTGTTTCTTTGAATATGAGCTTGTGTACTGCCACAGGACATCTAAGGCATCAAAAACCTCACTTTCCACAGGTTGGCTGTCTGTCAGCTTAGCCTCATCACGAAAATCTCTGTTTGGCATGTGATTTTTCCCTTAAGCTCTCAACCATACTGTCATCGTTTAATGCTTCATTTGTGACTGCTTGAGTGTCTCTGGGCGTAAGCTTTTCCAGCTGTAGACATCACTTGCAGCACCTTTAGTACAGCACAGCATGTTTACCGAGGGTTGCTGTTTTTATTCCGAACCAATGTTATCAAATCTTGTCGGGTTGCCACAAGCTGTTTTCACATGACCTTTAAGATGAGCTTCTGGTATTCTGATGTGTGGGCAGCCTTGCAGCCATTGGCCATGGCAGATGGCGCTGCAGTGTTTTTTGCATGCACGATTTGAATGTACTAAGTGCGCACGATGGTTATAGCTGCTTGAACGTTTCATTGAAAAAGACCTGTGCGGGTGACTTCTGCCCTGGCGAACTTTAGATTTTCGCTAAAGTTGGAAACCACATAGTCTCCAAGTATGCTGGAAATAGCCAAAAGTTTCATTAAATCGAGACCGTGTGATAAAATTACTTTGTTATATAGGGAAACAAAGTTCACTATCTTCAGTGTAGCTAAAATTAGGAAATAAAAATAATTTGTTTTATAGAGTATTTCATTAAATTGAGGTTTCTTATGTCGAGGGTTGACTGTATGGTGCAAACACAGTTTGCCTTGTTGAGTTTCCTGCCTTTGTGTAGCATGGAAAGGTGGAAGGAACTTCCTAGGCCCCTAATGCTCTGAAAAACCATGCCGCAACCCATCTGAATATGAGGGATCCATACTGGCTCAAGTCCTTTTGCTAGTAGAAAGCTTTATTTTTAAAACTTGATCTCTGCCAAGGCTGTGATGGGGGGCACTAGTAGCCACTTTCAGTATTGCCTTGGCAGTGCAGGTTTTCGATTCTTTCTTGTAAATGACTCGAAAGTTCAGCCTGTGATGGGCACAGCAGAATATGTGGTGCTACAAATATTTTAGCCCATAAACTTGGTTTCCATACACTTAACACTTCACATGACTCTACCTCATAGCATGGTATGTTATTTAGTTAGGTAGCTTTAAAGGTGTACTGATGTGATACTTTCTACCAGTCTTGGGCAGTAGCTAGTTACTAGTAACGCATTACCGGTAACTAGTTGCTTTTTTTTCAGTAACTTGTAACTGTAACTAGTTACTTTAAAATGATAGGAACTTGTAACTGTAACACTGTTACTTTTTTACTCAGTAACTGTAACGGAAAATACAGTTACGGTTACTTCTGTTTTCATAACAAAATATTCCAGCAGCAACGCTTATTAAAGGCCGATCTTAAACGCTCTTCACTTTTCCGAACTTTCTTCTTTACCATATCTTCTCCACCTTTCAACTTTCCACAATAGGGCTGCTCTTGCAGTTTTGAAGAGGTCGCTAAGAGGAATATCTTCCCGGCAGAAGACCGTGTTCGGAGTTTATGTGTAAACTACATGTCGTAAATCAGTCATGTTGCAACCGAACAGCTTGCTAAGTTCACGTCCCTGTTTTCTTTTCTTTTTTTTTTGGGGGGGGGGGGGGGGGGGGGAAGGGAAATATATATATTTTTTTTGTCGCTCGAGCTTCTAGCTTTGTTGGTGTGTCGGTGGAGCATTCCCTCATGCGAGGCTCCGAGCTAATCGTGTTTGACAGGTGGCTAGAAAACAACAGCGCGAAATGGCTAAGAGCCCGAAGTGCCAAAACTTCTTTGTAAGTGATTGTCAAAGATCTACTCCGACTTGACAAACTGACAGACTTTTCGCCCCCCTATGCAGGTGGCGCCCTCAGTATACACTGGTAACACAAAAAAAAAAAGAGGAAAAAAAAATGAGCGGACGTCGATCAGTCCATTGCAGTAGAGGGCTGCGGTTGCTGTTGCAAGCCGATGCGTCGTGGCGAATGAACCACGTTTCCACAAGTCCCCTACCCCCTCGCTTTCCTTCATGAGCCAGCGTGGTCGCATCGTTTAGGTCGACGCTATGCTCTGCCCAGAAGTGTTCAAGCTCCTTAAGAACGCATCGCATGGTTGACTTTAGCAACCTTTCCTTTCCTGGTCCTTTCCTGATCCTTTCCTGCCCGTTTAGCTGATTTAAATATGTCGCTTCGCAATCCCCGCATCGTACTTGTAGATGATCCCGCACTGATCGTCCGCAGCTGTGCGGTCTTTGGGTTTGGCGAACATGTGTGCCAAGGTATGGCGGGGCTTTTACCCCTTCACACGGCAAACCTAGTGCCATTTACAGCAAATGACATTCGTTTGTAATGTTATTTATTTGCTGTCACACGGGGAAACTAATGCCATTCGATGAAAACTACATTTTCCGTCGAATGAGTTCTCGTAACTGAATGAGTTCACGAAACTCATTCGCATTCGATTTCGGGCTTAATGCGTAGTCTCGCCGCCAGGCGCCTTTTAGGGAGATGGCTATTGTCTCGGTGGAACAGTATAACAATAAAAAAAAAAAAAGCCACGGTGGAACAGTGGTTATGGTGCTCGGCTGCTGACCCGAAGGTCGCGGGTTCGATCCCGGCTGCGGCGGTCGGATTTCGTTGGAGGCGAAATGCTCAAGGTCCGTGTAAAGAACACCAGACGGTCGAAATTTCCGGAGCCCTCCACTGCGGCGAGTCTCATCATCATGTCGTGGTTTTGGGACGCAAAAACCCAGATATTACATTATTGTTAACTTTTGTGATTCGTAAATATCTTATTTTTTACTAGAAATTAACTTAGGACTGGTTTGATAACGTAATAGCACGGGTGAAAGTTTTTAAAAGAAGGCTATTCAACCACAGTGGCTGGACGCCTGTCATGTTTATTTGTGCTCTGTTGTCATTGCCTGTATCGCCGGTGTTGATCGTCCGATTACACGTGTTCAGGTGATCAAGGTGGTGACGACACGAATTAGCTGCCGCCGTCTCATTTCTGCAGCCGGGGTGCTAGTCGTGCTCCGACGCTTCAGTTGACTTTAACCGCGCGCCCTCCATGAACCACGCCCCGTCATATCATCAACCACGTTGGTTTTCGATTGGCTCTTGGCTTGACTTCGTTTGTGTCGTGCAGCTGTGGCAAGTTATGTAAAACGGCTGTGTTTATATTCTTGGAGCAGCTTTTTCGTAATAAAAATTATTTTCGAGGATACACGCATGTTTCGTGAAACTTTTAATATATTTTTATTTCTCCCAAAGTCATGGCTCAGAAGGGCTAAGCCGCTAAGGTCATGGTCATCATTTTAAAATAATATTTCTTTTCATCGTGTGAAAGTAGGCAGGTAAAATGACATTAAGTTTACTTAATGTCATTCGCTGTAAATTATGTTAGATTGGCCGTGTGACAGGGGTATTAAAAACGGTTTGTATGCCCAGCGGACGCAAAGCTTTCCGAATAGGGTGGTCTGATACATCTTGAAGAATATAAGGAAGAGTCTCCATGGACGCCGTCTTCACTCGTTACACACTCCCCGTTGCTCTTCGCACATTTTTATTAAGTAAATTTTAACATTTGGTATGTAATCACTCATTTTAAGCGGTAACGGAAAAGTAATGAAGTTACTTTTTCACGGTAACTGTAACTGTAACAAATTACTTTTGGAAAATCGGTAACTGTAAATGTAACAGAGTTACTTTTTTGGCTTAGGTAACTGTAACTGTAATAGTGTTACTTTTTGTTGGTAACGTGCCCATGACTGCTTTCTACTCATTTATTTTTTCCTTTGCACGAAGCTAGAAAAGCAGTGGCAAGTATCAAAGCATTCTAAGTAATTTTTATGGTAGCTTTTCTGTAGTCAGTTTGTTTCTTCATCATCACAATGTAGACCTGCTGTGGTGTCTCAGTGGTTATGGTGTTGTGACACTAATCACAAGGGTGCAAGTTTTATTCTTGGCCATGGCAGCTGCATTTCACTGGGGTGAAATGCAAACACGGACATGCACTTAGAATTAGGTACACATTACAGAATTCCAGAAGGTCAATACCAATCTGCAGTCCCCTGCCATGGCGTGCCTCATGATCATATCTTGATCATATGGTTCAGAAAGTGGTCACATGGGAGCAGGACACCGTAGTGCTTTAACACTCACTCTAGCTCGGTCAGTCATCTGCTATGCTGTTTCACCAGACCTCACAAGTAGCAGCATAGGAGGCAACGAGTGAGCTGGCGTGAACACCAAAACAGCGCTATGTCCTCTTCTTACATGACCATCTTTGGCATCACGACATAACAGTCGATTCCCTCCTGAAAATCAAAACTGCTACTGGCTGTGAAAAAACAGTTACAATATGTTATTTGAAACATTGATGCTTGCCAGTAGTTTTAATAGGCTCTCGAGGTTTGGGACATTAAAGGATGATTGACAGTCACCGCTGGCAGTGACCACTGAACAGTCAAATTTTAGTTGTGACTTCTATGCCTTAGCGAGTAGATCTGCCCCTGATAATCACAAAATTGAATCGTAAATCCTTATGCTAATCTCATTTGTCGACCACTTTTGTTGTAACTTCAAGACTCCCACCCAAAATTATAACAAACTGGCGCCTCACTGAAGTGAAGTGCTGTCAGATTATGTGCAATCGAAGTTCAGCGGGGTGAAAGCCTGATTTTTGAACCAGGGCCTTGCGTGCATAGGTCGGCAAACTCGCTCATGAGTCGACTCACTCGGACTCACTCAGACTCAGATCGGGCCGTCAGTTTGAGTCTGAGCGAGTCCGGGTGAGTAATATTTTGGTGAGTTTGAGTCCGAGTGAGTCCGGTTGAAAAAAATTTTCGTGAGTGTGAGTCCGACTGAGTTTGGCTAATTAAAATTTTGGTGAGTATGAGTCCGAGTGAGTCACAAGCGCAAGATATATTTCTTGAGCGAGTCTGAGTGAGATCTAGATTTTTTTGCCGACCTATGGTCCTATCTACTCATCTTCAGCATTACTATCAGCCTTACTTGGATTCACATTTATACTCACGTCTACTCACACGTATTCCAAAGCAATGTCGTTCATGCACCAATTCAATATTTATTGATCAGAGGTGTGTATTACGTAGGGGGGTGCCTTGATCCCCCCCCCCCCCCCCCGTCAACTCTTCCAGGGAAGTTATTGATAAATACATCTTTTGTTGTCATCTCTTTCAAGAAAAATGACCTTACTGGTTTGCGAGCACTCACAACTTGTATTCGAAGGTACTAGATCAAAAGGTGCAAAAGAAGCGCTCCGATTACGTGAGATATTGGTGTTAAAGAGCATTAACACTATGGTCGAAAAAGCTAATTCTATGCTAACGGACGTATGAGTCGACTCACTCGGACTCACTCAGACTCAGACCATGCCATGAGTCTGAGTCTGAGTAAGTCAGGGGGAGTAATGTTTGGGTGAGTTTGAGTTCGAGTGAGTTCGGTTGAGGAAAATTTTCATGAGTGTGGGTTTGAGTGAGTCAGGCTCAGGAAAATTTTGGTGAGTGTGAGTCTGAGTGAGCTCTATGCGCAAAATATATTTCATGAGTGAGTCTGAGTGAGCTCCACAAGTTTTGCCGACCTATGCTTGCGTGCAGTAAGAAGTGGAAAGAAATGAAACAATATGTTCCTGCGATATCAGCCAAGTGGTGGACCTCCCAGGCCTGTGCCCCTCTTGAAATATTTTTCTAGCTTAGGTAATCTAGCATACAATAACACGTGACACATTGATTTCAGGATTAAAAGCGTATGCCCACTGAAAAAAAAAAAAAATCCTCACTATGTTACTTAAAATGCTAATGGTTTAAGCAGTCAAATTGTGAAGGCCCCTCAAGGTTGTGTTGCATGCAAGCCCCTCCACCACCCTCTGACGTAATTTTATCTGTCTGTAATGTCGAGAATATTCGCGGAACAGGCGAAACATCGTGGAGAGCTTGATCAGCCACTAAACGTGTCATATTGATGGATGATGGGGTTAGGTTCTGCCTACTCAAATAGGCACTTGCACTTGCTTAAAAGACAGATTATAAAAAATTAGGAGCCCTTCTCCTATCAGGAAAATGGAGGCAAGTGAAGCTTGGCGTGTGCATGCCTGACCTACTATTTTAGGGGCAAAGCACCTTAGGGTCTCAGCGTGTCGGCGTGTATCGTTGTATGCTGCTGCTGCCTGCTGCTGCTGTCGTTACGGTCGATTTGCTTTAGTGCAAGAGAGAGACCGCCGTCTCTTGCCAAGAGAGTTTGCTCTCTCTCGCCACTGCCTCAGCGCTTGCCGCATGGCGAGAGAGAGCAAACGGCGCGCGTTGACTATGGCAACACTCCCTCACCCGCGAGAGACAACGCGCTGCACAACTCTGCACCGGCCACCCCGTATATGAGGCACTGGATCTTTACCTGCAATGTAGTGCCGGTGGGAGATTTCTCTTGTGCGTAGTTGAACAATAAAGATTCGCAGCGTGCGCGGTAACTAAAAGCGGACTGCATCCTTCGCCCCTCCCCAGGTTTCACGTTAGTGGAGCTGAAATGCCCTTCCCTTCATGCTTCGCCCCTCCCCAGTTTCGCTTGGCTCGTGTGGTGAACAGACTGGGCGCGGCGGCTGCGCGGACTCTCTCCGTCGGTGGGTGCAGCTGATAAGCGACAGCGTGCGATAAGCCAGACGTGGCGGTTTTTTTTTCTTTCTTTCTATCATGTTGCACAATGCTCCCTCCGGACTTTTTCCTTCCTCCATGCCTGGAATTCGACCTTCTTCCACATGCTTAGCAGTGCAACACTTCTGTTGTTGCAGGCAGCAGCGACTGTCATACGCAAAACAATGAATGGCAACAATGAAATGTGGCAACACGTAGTGACAGGTGACCTCGATAAATGATCAGATTTCCATATCTTAAATGGCTGATTGCCGACTAACACGTGATCGAGAGAGCATCAGTTATTGGAAAACGGCTCATACAAATACACATGTGACCGGCGAACCTTTGAGGGCCTCATTTGTGTACACCCTCATTTCCATACACTCGCCGGTGCTGGGTTTTTTTGTGAACTATGACGCCGCAACCAAAATCTGTAACTCATAGAACCTTCACTTAATATGTTCAAGGCTATGTTTGCCACTGATTCTTGGTCAGAGGTACATATGCATGCAGGAGAATGGAACCCAAACACTTCACGTTATAAAGTTTGGTGCCAGTTGTCTCTATAAGGAAAAGTAAGAAATGTTAACTCAATGCTCTTGAAAGGGCCAGTAAACAACCCCGAGTCTCTGTGAACATGCTGCTGCAAGAATTTTGCGAATACGTGCTATAGTAAGGAAGTTACAGGGGTTAGAACATCCGTTTCAGCTGGTTTGAAATGTTCGCGCGGCCTCGCCACCCATCTCCGGCTTAGGGAGGGGAAGGCGTAGCCCACCGTCATGACTCCGCCCACTTCGGCAGCCACTTCGCACAGCCAGTGACCGAGCAGAGGGCTTCCCCCACATGAGCACGTGTCATTGCGGCGCGGGGAGGAAGTGCGTTGCGAGGAGCACCCTTCCCCTAGCGGTAAAGTAGCGAGACGCCTCTTTATCTCGGAGGCTTTCGTTCTGGCAATACCGCTTCTCCCGGTAGTCTCGGGCTCTACAAAACGGCAGAGAGCAGCTCAGGAAAATGAAAATACGGACTGTGCAGCCAAAACAGCATCATCGCAGGGCCAAGGCGCCGTTTCGTAGGGCAAAGGACCAATCGACGAGCTCAGTGGCGCGTCAAGTTGCCCACGCTGCGCGTACGAGGGGGATTGGTCAGGCGAAGGAAACAGGTGCGGGATTGTTTTTCGAAATGGAGGGTCTGCGCGGTGCGCAGCGCTGTAGTATTCGGAAAATGTGATCGCCTCGGTCTACCGTACGAATCGGCGAGCTTGTTTGGGTGGTATAAAAAAAAAAGTCGGAGCCTGTTGACTGGCCCTAGCTAATATAGAACCATTTCTGGGCAACACACAAAGTGTGATCACATATTAACATTCTTGATGGTGTAATGTTTCCCAACAGATCAATTTCCTGTGGAAAAGAATTTCTTTGGTGGTGGCCATGCCCGTCGATAGGGGAAATTAACAGCGAAGGAGGTGTGGCTGAAATTTGACAAAAAAAAAAAAATAAAGCAAGGAGCGTGGCTTTCAGCCTGGTGATGGTGGCTGTGACTTTGCTCTTCGCAACGTGTTCTCATAGTTTGTCAGCATGTCATGAGCACAGGGAATTTCTTCTGGGCAGAGAAAAAAAAAAGAAAGCTCTTCTCATGCTGTAGTTCGCTGCACACATTCTGAGTAAGTCTTCGCATAAACACGGAGCGTGTGTGAATGAATTAATCTTGTTGCACATTTTGTTACATTTGTTCAGAGTAACAAGAATATGTGACATTACTGTATGGTTTTTCAGTATCCATGCTTTCAATTTTTGCACAAAATACGGAGGTGAATGTGTATAGCTTTAACCTGTGATTCTTTTTCTGTCAGTTCTTTTTTTTTTTTTTTTTTTTTTTTTTTTTTTTTTTTTTTTTTTTTTTGCTGGTTACATTTGCTGTGTTGCCATGACAGAGCAATGGAGCTACAAAACTTCGGAGCCGGTGGGAGCTGATCGAAAACTCACTGTTGGGGCCTATCAAGGACTCGCACAGCCTCGTGGTAAGCTTCAAACTTTTACACGTTCTTCATTGTAGGTTTAGAATGAAAGTTTCACCGCTTGATGTGAGCACTTCCAGCCGCTTATAAACAAATGCCTCAGTGCAGGCTCATTGCATATGGCTAAACTGCCTGTCCACAGCGAGAAAATCTGACAACCTTTGATTTTTATGGTTGCCCACCAGTACTGAGCACACGTTGCATGCATCTTTTGGCAGTTTTTAGGTTTTAACTGCTTCTCGCGGGTTCAGTTTATATAGTTCAACCATGTAAAAGCCTTGTGAATGCAACAAGAACAGCAAGTAGCTCCATATCGCGAAAATTCATTTTTGAAAACGGTGTAAGACGTAAGTTTGCGCCAATGAAGTGCACTTGAAGATTGTCCTTTCGTGTACACCAGTCCATTTGCACATTCAAGCAAAGGCCTGTGTGCATTCGTTTTGTCACAGTTTTAAAATCTTGCCTGTTTTTTTTTAGTGACGTAAGTTACTGCGCACATGAAGTGTTCTGTTTCTCTATTTTCAGAAAGCCATTCGCCAGTACAATGGACGGGTTTCTGCCATTTGGAATTTCAAGTGCCTTCACAAGTTCTTCGAAGAGGTACTGCAGCAGTGAGGTTGCATTATTGCGGATTGTGGTTGTGGTGCTTGCTGGCTGGGTGCTTGTATGTGGATTCATGACTTAGCTTGTCACATATGAGAAAACACTCCACCCTGACAGCCAGCCTGTGCCTGTTCAATATTTAAGTTTTAAACTTATGCTTTAGATGTAAGGTGTACTGTTAGTGAAATGTTAGGGAAAAGCGTATATCAAATTTTCAACTCTGAATCCAATTCGAATAATGTAGTAAAAATTCGAATGTATTAAAAATTTTGCATTGTACAACCCTATTTCGTTATAGCATTGCAACACCCTCTGTGCTAGCCTAGTGGGTAAGGCGTTGCGCTGCTATGCTTGAGGATGTGGGTTCAATTCCTGGCCACAGTGGCCACATTTCACTGGGGAGGAAATGCAGAAATGCCCGCAGAATTACATTTAACTGCACGTTAGTGAACCCCTGGTGATCAAATTTAACTTGGAGTCCCTTAACTATGGCATTCCTTACAATTATATCCTGGTTCTGGCTTGTCAAACCACAGAATTTTATGCAGGAAAAATATCTACTCAACATGCTTGGACAGCAGCAACACCCTCCTGCATGCCACACTTCCTCCCGACATTGAAAACATCTGCTCAGTAGGCAAACTAGTGCCTATGTTTTTTGGATTATTATCATAATTTATTCCTTAAAACACACTGGTGCCACAGTTGGGTGGAGTTATGACAACCAGTCTGCACTATGTTCATTTCAAGTGCGGTATTGTAGGTTAGCCCAGAATAGTGCTTAAAGCATTTCTTTTTAATCTTGCGATGTGAAAATTATTTAGTGATTGCCACCTGTTCGTTTTGGTGATTTCCTTCAGTATAATTTTGTCGCATAGTAGCAGTGGCATGCGCAGCCCTATGCACATTGCCATACGCTGGCAACTATGTAAGAGCACTGATACAGCCTTTGCAAAAAATGCACTGAGTGAGCTAACATAGGTGGTTTTCAGTCATAAGCAACACTGAACAACCGTGTCCTCCGGCATGGTATCAGGAAAAGGCTGAAGTCGAACTCAGTCATGATCAGAATCTCTTCTGATGGTTCTATTACTTTCATATGCATCATATCGTGAGGTGCTCCTGAACAAAGTCACTGGTCAGTCGTGTGCTTCCAGGGACTTGCTTGTTTTCAGTTTATCGTAAATAATGAATCGTTAATCATGAATCATGAATCCTGTAGCCTGCACGCTGTAACGTTATTGTACTATATCCAGAAACCAGTGCAAGTTTCATCTCCAAAGAATCTTCATTGCTGGCGAGTGCATGCGGGTCGACGCTGCGGCACTTTCATGGTGCAACGCGCTCCGCACCGGTACCTAAAGTATCTGCATACCTGTGCCAGCGAGCTGAAGAACCACCTCACTTGTTTTCGATAGACTTATCCCACTTAAGGTACGAGGCCAAGTGTCGGAAATTTTTTTTTAAAAGCGATGATCACTAGAAATTATTAGCCTACAATATCAAACACATCTTTTTAGGCAAATTTCAGCATTTTAAAGCAAGTCCTATTTTTTGTTAATTTTTCACAATTAAAAATGTCATTAAAAGTGGGCCTTACGCCTGCCCTCCTAACTCAAATTCCGCTCATTAAAAAAGATTTATTTTTTGCAGGGACATGAAAAAGGCTTTGGCCTGTGCAATGAACCAAAACAAACGAGATCTGATGAATATTAAAAACATAGTGATAAAATAACCAAAAAAGTAGGCACTTGCACTAGGGGCACCTTCGTAAAAGAGGCAGCCATATTAAATCTTGAGGCACAGTTTTGCTTATTGAGGTTCATTGCATGCCTACTAAGGTGATAAGGTGATAAGTTTTAACTACTAAGGTGATATAAGTTTTGCCTGCTAAGGTGATAAGGTGATAAGTTTTAACTACTAAGGTGATATAAGTTTTGCCTACTAAGGTGATAAGTTTTAATGAAAAATGTTTATTAGCAAAAGAGTTATGACTGTTCGCGTACGGAAAAATACCGGAAATATAAGTTATGAAGAAAATCAACAAAAAAGATTTGAAACAGGTGCAGCACTTACAAAAACTGATCAAGAGCGATAAAATTCTCAAGATTTGTAGCCAGTTCCATCGTGGACCTTACTATTGTGTGCCTTTGCTCGAGCGGCAACTCTCAATTTTTTTTCTAGCTTGTATTGCAGCATCAGTGCCATGACGGGAGGCTGTCACGCTGCGGTGCGGATCACTTGTGAGGCAAGCTTTTGCAGTGTAGAGGCCTGGATCGATCTGAATTTGCTTCAAAAATGCAATGTGCTTTTGTTTCCATTATTGAAATGACACACAGCGTCAAACAAAGCAAATTTGATGGTTTACAGGCTCACGATTGTGTCCATGAGTGTGATCAACACATGTACCACATTACGCGTTCACCTGGTGAGAAGTTTATGACTTTTATGAACAAAAATGATGTGTTGACAACGCTTTTAGAGCATTATTACATGTTCGCACTTGATATGATTGCTAGATAACCAACAAAATACAACATATCAAGTTATTCTTATGATTCACACAATACTGGCACTTTAAGTTTCGGTTTCGTAGGTGATGGGTGGTCTCACACTTTTGCTTGTATCCTTTGACAAAATCTGCGTAGATGGGAACTTTCTGCAGCAAAATGAAGGGGAATAAATTGTGTGTGTAACATGACCAAAAACCAAAAAATGACATTTTGAAAAAAAAAGTCACTTTTTCCACTTGGCCTCATGCCTTAACTGCACTTCCTTTGTGGCTGGTAAAATGAAAGCAACCACATATATCGAACACAGCTCATTGGGAACAGTTTGGCAGTGGCAACAGAGGTTGCACATGCCAGCACTTTCAACCAATGACATGGTGGCTGCACATGTTGCCAGTGCAGCCATTACCTTTTTCGCTGTTGCTTTTGCCAACACGATGTCATGTGAATGCTACCTTGAGCATCGTTCAAGAATTATCGGAATTCCTTTGCAACTTCAAAGTTAAAACATGTTCTGAGTGTGTTTGAATGTGTACAGCATAGCAGTTTTGCTAAGCTTATTTCTTGATTGCATACAAATACATAGTAATCTGTGTAGCTGCCAAAATAAATATACAGGTTGAGTAAATGTGGAGATTCCTTTTAATTAATGGCATGCTTCTGCTAAGAATGTAGACAATGTGCTATAGCTGTTGATGCATGTGCATTGGTGCATACATCCAATACTGAGAAAGAAGGCTTTGTTATGTTGGCCTAGCTAGCTACCTTAAATTTAAGTGAATGAGGAGGTACCTGTAGCATACCTGCCAACTCTCCCGAATTATCCGGGAGACTCCCGAATTTTGAACTAATCTCCCAATTGTACGAATGCTATCTCGAATCTCCCGAAAAGTGGCTGCCACAGCAGAGGCGTGTTTTTTTTTTCTTTTCTTTTTTTTTTTTAATCACGCGCGCACGTCAACGATTTTCCTGCTGTGACAGCTGCGGTGCTGCGGAAGAGCACTCGCCACTACACTTCTAGTTCATTGTAACCATACCGTAGAGTACCGCTAAGTATAATCTAGGCACTATAGTACCGCGCATCTGGGCGAAGGCCGGTGGTTGCGAGATGCGCTCGCCAACGTACCAAAAGAAGGCGAGGGAAAAGGTACCACAACTTTTGTGTCTGTCTGTTTTGGCCCCTGCATTTTGTGCGCTAGGCCTACGCCGGAGTTCAGTTGGAAGGTCGATGGCGGTGTCAAAAGCAAAGAAGTACTTGCAAGTGTTTCTGGACTCGTACACAGCTGAGTTTCCGTGCTTTGTGGCTTTGCAGAAATGTGACAAGTACGAATTCTGTGCCACGTGCGCCTGTGATGTAAGCGTTTCACACGGCGGCAAGGCCAACATGAAGGTGCACATTGCTTCACAGAAGCATCAGAACTACGTTCGTGCTGTGGAAGGGCAGGGCAACATCTAAAATTTCTTCCAAAAGAGCTGCGAAGACAGTGCAATCCGCGCAGAATGCCTATTCACAGGATTTCTTGTGGAATACAACTTTCCGCTAAGCGTTAGTGATCACGCAGGACCGTTGTTTCGGAAATTGTTTCCGAAGTGCGAGGACGCAAAGCGGTACCGGTGTGGACGTACGAAAACAACTGCCATCGTCGGGGAAATGGGTGCAGATGCCGAAAACACAGCGGTGGAGGCTCTGAAACGCCGTGCTTCCTCAAAGTGGACGGAAGCAACGACAGCGGGTCACAAATTTCTCAATGTCAATGATTTCCGATACGCAACCCCCCCCCCCTCCCACTGCGGTCTCCCGAATTTTCAAGCTGCGAAGTTGGCAGGTATGCTGTAGGCATAGTAGCTCTTGTCGCATAGCTCTTACTTAGAGTAGAGGCTGTGGCAAGTGTACACTTGCCTTGATGGGCATTTAGCTTTTTTGCTTGACACTATGTGCTGCTATCACACAATGCCAGTGAGTGGCATTGTGTGGACAGCTTGTAAATTACATGTACATGAGGCACTGGGGTATGGATCTTCTTTGTCTGTGTAGGTTGGGTGGCTCCCGTGGCACACTGAAAAATCTCAAACTATGCACCACAATGTGTCATAGCCTCCTATATACTTTCTGTGCCTGCTCGATCCCCACACTTTCCATTCTGTTGCGCCGTCGCATCTAGTTCACGCTGAGCCGACAGGAGGCGCTTGCAGCCCTGGGTAGTGCAGACGACGCGGAGTCTCGCTCCTTGCGTAGTGAGCGTCGCAAAAAGCGTAAAGTTCTTCGACGTGAATGTGGAAACGCACTATTATAATTATCTTAGACAACTTTTCTATCATTAGTAACCATTAAAAAAAATGAGTAGAAATACAATATATAAGTAAACACAAGAGTATGAATCCGGAGTGTGTATCTCGTCTTCTGTATGCGCGCTGCCTCATATTCACGCTAAACTGACACTTGTCCTCAAGAATATTAAATTTCCAGTACCCCAGAGTTTCATAGGTGAATTCACAATACCTGTAGCTGCCTCGTCTTTTGAAAAGCTATAAAAAAGCGACATGAGAGTACTACTCGACAGTTCCTTACTTTAGCGGCTCTGGCGGCATTACGTTGCGAAGCATGAAGCTGCGGGTTGGATTCGCTACCACAAAGTCACATTTTGATGATCGTGAAATGAAAATACACTGTGTAATTAAATATAAGTGTACGTTAAAGCACAGCGTCTTGCACGCCGGCAGGTGGCACGCTATCTCGAACGCCACGGTTAAAGAATCACATCTGATCAAAATTAATCCGGAGTCGTATGTTACGGCATGCCTCACATATTCATTGCGGTTTTGCAGTGAAAACCTAGAAGTAAAGTAACCACACTTGTAGCCTTGTTCTTGGCATCTTATTTTGTTGGCATTCTGAAGATCCATAAGCAGGAGCGTAGGCAGAAATATTTTTAGGGTGGGGCACCTCCCTGATCTGAAGGGGGGGACCGGGCAGGTCATTTTGCGCTATGTATGCCATGGCGAAAAAAAATTTGGGGGGGGGGAGGGGAAGGGGGACGGGCCCGGTGAGCCACCCCCTGGCTACGCCGCTCCATAAGTGCAGTAAGAAATTCCAAACTTGAGCAAAGTCTATTGCATGCATGGACTCTTCATCGGCTCCGACAAAAAGGCTTGTTGCAGTCCCTGTCTCGAGAGGCCGGGCAGCAGCGTTAATTGTCAGTAGCAAGCGCTCGTTTCCTCACAGCCGCATCACTCCGCGGTTTTTTCGTCTTCGGCAGCATGGAGGCGAAATGGTAGAGGCCCGCGTACTGTGTGATGCCAGTGCACGTTAAAGAAAACCAGGTGGTCAAAATTTCCGGAGCCCTCCACTACGGCATCTCTGATAATCATATGGTGGTTTTGGGACGTAAAACAACAGATATTAGTATTATAATTATCGGCTTCGGCAGCATGTGCTCCGGGTAGTCGTTGAACACGCTGGGAGTTGCCCCTCTCTTGAGTTACCGTTTGAGTTTGCATCCTTCTTTGTAGTCCGTGGGTAGAAAATGTGGGCTACACACAATAGAGTAACCTGATGTCGTGTTCGGCGTCCAGTATTTCCTAGCGATGGCTCTCGCTTCACTGTCACTAGGAATCTCATGAAACGAAATGCCAGGTACCTTACGTTTAGCATCCGAGTTACACTTTGGAACACAACAGCAGGCCATGGCATCAAGAGAACACGCAAAAGTTCTTCAATCGCGGGAACACAACACACGCGTCGACTACAGGCCTGCGGCGAACTGCCCTCACGCTCCCCAGGGCTGGTGGCGCCACCTCTTGGGGAACGGCGCCAACCGGTCGGAGAGTGCAGACGGAGGCTCTGCCTCCTTCAAGCAGGCACAGAAAGTATATAGGAGGCTATGGTCATATCCAACAAGTTGTACGTGTCATTCGCTTCAATGATTTCTTTTCGTTTTGTTAATGAGAGAACTGTGGAGATTTACTAGTCCTGTAGCTCTGCCAAGATTCTTTCAATACTGTACTACTATACTCATTTGTAACCAGTTCAGCTGCCGCTGAGGTGGCCGCTGAACCGAAAGTTGTGGGTTCACTCTCAGCCGTGGCGGTCGCATTTTGATGGAGGCAAAATGCGAGATGGCAGTGTGCTTAGATTTATGTGTACGTTAAACAATCCCAGCTGGTTGAAATTTTTGAAGCTCATCACTATGGATTGCCTCATTATCATATTGTGGTTTTGGCACGTAAAACCTCAGAAATTATTGTTATATTAATTGATTCAGCCAAAATGAAATTTTATTTCCCTAGGTCTTGATATCAGTGCCATGTTCCTGGCATCAAGTTTTTCAACACAAAATCATGAAGGCTCCAGAGGCTGTTATAAATTTACTGGAAGCGCTGCCTTTGTCAATGCTGCCTCTGAATGTTGTAAACTTAGTTTTTTTAGTAATGCAAACAAGGATGCGCAAGAGGGTTTTTTGAAATTTCACAGAAGAATTGCAGAAAATGTGAGCATTCGCGAACAGTTTTTTTTTTTTCACTTTTCATTCCTTCGGTTCATGTTTTATTGTTTGCTCTATATATGTATGTCACATCCTGCTTATGGAAAGACTGTGCTTGCCATCTCTTTTTTCTTTATTGTGCGCTTGTTTTGGCGTATACCATTATTGTGGGTGCTTACGGTTACGACAAATTGTTGCCGTATTTATTGCTTTTGCTCAGGAGCTAGATTCCAGGGAGTCTGAGAGCTTCTTTCAAGTGCTGCTGCCCAAAATAGTTGCCTTAGCGCTTCGCCTTCCGGCTCTAGTTACTCAGGTAAGATTACCCTCAGACCCTTTGTATTGTGAGTGCTGACCATCGCAATTTCGTGTGCTATCTTTTCCAGCCAATTCCCCTTCTCAAATGTGGTGAAGATCACTTGCTGTCGATGAGTCAACTGCAAGTTGGTTGCCTTTTGGCAAATGCGTTCTTCTGCACATTTCCAAGAAGAAATACACTTAAAAGCAACTCAGAGTATGCTAATTACCCTGACATCAATTTCAATAGGTAAGCATAGTGGATTTTAACCCTGTGACAGTTAGTGACTATTTGTTTTGCCCTAGTAGTGAAACCAAACGAACACTGATGACATAACATGTTAATCTTATTAGCACTCTTAGGAAAGTTCGCCCTGTTTGCTCTACATCTCTCCATCTGTATCTGACCTCTTTAAGGGGACATGCTTCTCGAAAAATGCAAGTTTTTTCCAAAATTACATATTTTTTGTTTTTACTTGCTTTCTCAAGTTTAGTTTCTCTACTTTCGTGACATAAAAAAAAAAATTCAAGGTGGTAAATAAACTCGAAGTAAGGTAGGTTAAAATTGCTTTTAAAGAGCACAAGGTGGCTATTAAAAACTGAAGAGAGCTCATTGTCTAGAGTCCCCTGGAAATGGTCGCCTGGCTGCTTGCCATTGCATTTCACAGGAGGAGTTCACCAAAGTCACATGCTCAAAATAACCATGATTCCGAAGCTCTCATGATGGAAGAAATCATTTTAAAAACCATATCTTTGCCACATAGATGAGCTTTCATTTCTATGTTTAAAATGCGTTTTTCTGAAGATGCACTTTTGGGCAACTTTTTGAGTTTGCACATCCTTCTGTGTTTTTGATACTTCTGATGGCCAGATCGGGAGGAAATTTTTTCCACATATTCCTTAACGTGAAGAGTGCAATTATCGCCTTTAAAACCTGATATCACTTATATAGTTATTCTGAACTTAAAGTAAGCAATTAGTATGGGCTGAGCATTTTAAGACCTCTCACATTACAATTTTTCTTGTTCATTAAAATGTCTTATACACACTTCCTTGTTGTTAGTTATTTGCATTCTATATTTAATGTGGAGAAATATGAGCCGTTAATGGCTCATAACCATAAAAATTTAGTGGCAGAAAAAGTGTGTCCAAAAAGAGCTATATTTTACACATCGTCATGGTACAAAACAAAAACTATGCAACTTACTATAAAACTAATTACATATTTGCAATCAGCATAAAGACCTATGTAAACAGCAACATTTTCGTTGCCCTAGGCTACAGATTAAAATATCTTTTTTTTTTTTAGTCGCATCTCCTGTTGGGGTCACTGGGTGGTTCACTGTCTAATGGGCATAGCATAGGGTTATTTTGTTGATGGAATTGGCTTCAAAAGCGATTGTTGGACCAACTTTGATACCCTGGATATGTTACACTGGGTATGTGCCACTTTTCAAGGAAGCAAAAATCTTTTAAAATTTATCCAACGCTGGGTGCAGTTTGACCCGCATCATAAATATTCAGACCCTCGAAGGCTTTGCGACAGTGCCGGTAGAAGGCAGAAGGTGTTTGGAGAAAAGGGAAAGGGAGGTGTGGAAGTGCAGTGCACACCTCGCGCATTATGCAATTTTGGCAATAGTATTGCAGTGTGTTGCTTCATTATGTTATTTCTGTTTATTTATTTATTCAGTACCTGCTTTTCAGTAGAGGGTACTATTAATAAACACAAACGTACAAGATAACAATCATGAAGCAGGAAAAAAAATCATCATTCTGAAGAAGCACAGACAGTGTTGCATACCAAAGTATTTCCCTGTTCAAACAAAGAGTAGTGGAAAGTGCTTCCCCTTAGAGGGGCGGCGCAACATTTTCTTGACTGCCTTCTGTAGCACTGGAGTGTGTGATATTAAATGCTGAGATGGATATAAAATGAGTTGTCAAAATTGGTGCATGGAAATTGAAATCCCTAATCTTCATAGTTCGAAACCGGAGCAGACAAAGAGAGCAAATTACCGTCCAATCTCCTTGACATGTATTTCTTGTAAGCTACTCGAACACATTATCGCCTCGCAGATTTACAGACACCTTGAGACCAACAAGTTCTTTTTTCATAATCAGCATGGTTTTAGAAAGGGCCTGTCGTGCGAAACACAGTTGCTTGAATTTACTACAGACTTACACACAAACTTGAACAACAACCAACAAACTAACTGCTTTTTTCTTGACTTTTCGAAGGCGTTTGACCGCGTCGCGCACTGTCGGCTTATCTCAAAACTCTCAGCTCTTAAATTGGACTGTCTCACCCTATCATGGCTTCGGAACTTCCTTTCTAATCGTCACCAATTCACCATTGCAAATAACTTCTCTTCTTCCTTAAGTGAAGTATCATCTGGTGTACCCCAAGGAAGCGTCCTCGGTCCTTTACTTTTTCTCATCTTCATTAACGATCTCCCACATAACGTGTCCTCTACAATAAGAATATTTGCCGACGACTGCATTGTCTATCGCCCAATAGAAAACACAGACGACCATCTGGTTCTTCAACATGACCTAGAACAGATTAGTAAGTGGTGCAGTAAATGGTTAATGACATTGAACACGTCAAAATGTAAAGTAATGTCATTTACTCGCAAGGCTACACCTTCACTGTATTCATACAATATCAATAAAGACACTCTTGCAATCGCATCACAATATAAGTATCTAGGCATTATATTCACTTCAAATCTTTCTTGGTCAGACCACATCACCTCCATTTCTGCCAAAGCCTCCCAATCCTTGGGTTACCTGCGACGAAATTTAAGAAATGCTCCTTCGAATATTCGCAAATCAGCATACCTAACTCTCGTTCGCCCTCAAATCGAGTACGCTTCTCCTATTTGGTCCCCTCACCAGAAATACCTGACCGATATATTGGAACGAGTTCAGAACAGGGCAAGCCGCTTCATTTCTAACGATTACAGCCATCTGTCTAGCGTCACAGAAATCAAACTTAACCTATCATTGCAACCTTTGAGTACTCGCCGTGACATTGCCTTGCTGACGCTGTTTCACAAATTCACTCATTCTACTCGAACACTGGCATGCTTGAAACGGCCCTACTCTACGTCACACAGGCTTCATAATCATTTTAGCTATACGCGCATTTACGGATTAACACGCGCATTCAACTGCTCGGCGTTACCACGTGCAGTCCGATGTTAGGAATGCTCTGCCAGATAGCATCGCATGTCCGGAAAACACTGTTGCATTCCGTGACGCATTGACCAGTTATCTGGCCAAAGAAGCGTAAAGATATCTGCCATTATACCAGTGCGCTCTCTGTGTAATTGTAATCATTCTTTTTTTATTTTTTGGAATTCGTGATGTTGTAGAAGCGTAGTGCGCTTTTTCTTTTTTTTTCTTTTTTTTTTCTCTTTTTTGGCCTTTTTTTTCCCCCCTTTGTGAACTGTTTTATTGTATAAAATTTCAATTTTTGCTTGACTGCATTACTTATAAATAATACCTCCTGTGATTGAATCCTTATTCTATGTTTCATCTTCGCCAGTGTTGTGAGTTCTCTTTGTTACGAGTAATGCCGTAAATAATTGTTACTTTGTATTGCAGTGTTCCTTATGTCACTTTGTACTTGAATGCGGTTCACCATATTGTAATTTGATGGCACCACTGAAGTTCACTTTTTGTACTGCCCCCCCTTACACAATGCCTCAACGGAGGCCTGTAAGGTATTTTTAAATAAATAAAATAAATAAAATGCCTCCATTCGTATTTCATTTTGCCAGTGACGTGACTTGTTGCTTCCAATCACCGCATGCTTCTTATTGAAATGTACTGGAAGTTTCAGACAGTCAGTTGAATCAGCATTTAGCCAGTTGAGCTGTCTGTCTGAGTCTCTGTTTCAACTTGACTAGCTGTATCCAGCGAATATTCACCTTAATTTTTTTTCTGCCAAGGCATTCTTAGGATTTTCCACTGGAAGGAATGGAGTTGATGGTTAAACCATGGTTTATCTTTTGCACATTTAGAAGACAAAAATCGAAGGGGAGCAACGTCATCTCACAGTTGGAATAGTAGCTAAATGCCCCCCCATAACTCTTCATTGTTTAGTTCATCTGCCACTATGTCAAGAGTAAGGAAAAAAAATTCAAGTGCTAAGTTTATTGTGACATAGTTGCCTGAGTCATGCTTATCTTCTGGCCCGTTTCACTTACTTCCACCACTTGTAAACTATTAGAGTGCATCGTATCAGAGTGCATTGTTTCGTTTCTTGAAGGGCGAGGATTACTTACACATTTCCAACATGGATTTAGAAAGGTTTTATCAACTTGTAGTGAGCGGTTCTCGAGTTAGCTTTGGCACTTGACAATGGCACAGCACAGGCTGGCACTATATTTTTAGATTTCAGTAAGGCATTTAACCGTGTTTCTCACACTAAATAATCTATAAACTCCATAATGTTGGCCTTCCTGAGAACCTCATTGTCTGTATCGACTCCTACATTTCTTACCATGAGCAAAGTGTTCAAGTTCAGAACCTCTGCTCTGGCGTTTTTGGCTTTGCTACTTCGAGAGTACTACGTCGAAGAGGCATCCTTTGTCCCATCTTATTCTTAATCTACATTAATTTGAGTGGCACAGTTGTAGACACTTAGGCTGTTTACTTAAGATTATTTGTTTACAAGTTCACTCTCTTCAAGAGTATTACTAGTAGTTCTCGTGATCAGACATGCTTATAGGTCGATCTCTGTTGTATTTTTGATTGGTGTAGCAAGTTAATAGCTACTAATATAAGAATCCGCTCAACTACCTATGAACTGCATGACTGCCTTTTGGAGTAAGTCAGTGGTGGTCCAGCCAGTTCAGGATTTGGAGCAATTTTTGGAGCAGGAAAAGTCTGTTTTAGAGCAGATTCGGAGCAGAAAGAACGGTATTTTGGAGCAGACAGAATGGAATTTATGATCACTTGGAGCAGAACATGTCTAAATTTTCGGTGAATATTCTTACTAGTGTGCGTACTGGAAATGCTGCTGCAATGTAAACAAGGAGATGAGGCCAATGTCCAGAGAGCTTCAATAATTAGGTCTTAGCACCGCATGGCTCGTTAGGTAGTACGGGAACAGTGAGAAATCCCCGTGGAGCACCGCTCAATGGTTGTCAATGTGCGATTTATGAACAGACAGTGGCCTGGGAGGGAATATGTACCGCTCAGTGGTTGTCGATGTGCGATGTATGAACAAATGGTGGCCTGGGAGGGAATATGTTGGGAAGATTTGCAAGCCGGGGTGACTTTTTTGACCTTCTTTGTCAATAGACAGTAACATTGATTGTTCTAACGGCGTTTAGGACATGTGAGAGCACTTGTTCTTTATTTGTGGCTGACTGCGCGGCTCAGTTTCTACGCACGCTGGCTTTCCACTGCATTACATCGGTTTTGCAATGAAGACTCGTGACGAGCACTTGGACATGCGCGAGCAGCAGTTGCACCACATCATAACGGACGCACTCTATGTGGGCACTTAGGCTTAGCTATATGATAAGCATACCGAAGAATGTTGCGCAGAGCAATTAAGTGGCATTTACTTTTTTTTTGCGAAATATCAAACAAACTTTTGCACAGCCAAATCTTCATGTGTGTGAAGACGCCTTTTACAGTGTGGTGATGATAGCTGTTGCCGCTTGGCCGTGGTGGCTAAATTACGGTACGCGGAGTGACTAGCAAACGAAAAAAAAAAAAGCAATCACTTTTCTACGTGTTATCGCCAGTTCCCTAACAAATAAGAGAGACTATCGACAGCATGCTAAACTTTCAACAACGGAGACACACACGGCGGTGCAGAGATTTTGGTTAAGTTGAATATAATGACAAAAAGCGCATCGCTGAAATGGATCTAGTAGAGGGCATTGGTCGCATTATAGAAAAGCTCTAATATTTGTTGCGACCAAGAATATTTTTGGGCCATAAACGGTCCGATGCCCTGTAAACAGGTGGGCTAATGAACTTTGGCGCAGTTGGCGCAAGCTGTACTCGAATGTGTGCAGCAAGGCGCAGGGATATGGAATTGTAGCAAAATGGCGCAGTTGGCGCAGTTGGACCACCACTGGAGTAAGTTCGAGAATTCAAATACTATTTAGGTGTAACTATTACGAACCACCTCAGGTTGTCTAACCATATCACCAAAGCTTGCTCTTCTGTGTGCCGTGAGCTTGTGTTTCTTTGCCACTAACTAAAGAAGGTACTACCTCATGTAAAATTGCTCGTTTATAGCCAATTTGTGAGGCCTCAGCTTAAATATGTGACCATTAAGACACCTTTTAAAAAAAAGACATTCAGAAAGAACTGAGTCACCAAAAGAAAAGCTGCTTGTTTCATTTGTGGAACGTATAATAGGTGTTTCATCTAATAATGTATCATGCCTAGAAGAAAGAACAGCACTCACCTGGCTAAAATTCTTGTATTTATTTCACTCACACACACTCTCAATTGCCCCTTCGCCATACATGCAACAGCTGCTATTATGTCCAACAAGAATATAGGGTCACATTGTAATGCTGTCTCATTCTTTACATGCACTCTTCTCTTCATGCACACATTCCTTTGTATGTCCTATCATGCAGTGGAATCCTCTACTAGCAGGTGTATTTACCTGACATTTCACCACTGCTGCTACTTTTACATTTTATCTATGTATTACTGCATTGCGTTTTATGATGTTTCACTACGTCTGCCTTCTCTAGTTTTTTGTTGATCACTTTTCATATACATAATTATTTGCTTTCCCGATACATGTACATCTACTCAGTCTTTGATTGAAGACTTGCAGTATGTTGCAAATAAAAAAATAAATAAATAAATAATAATACTGCTGTTTATAAGTTTGGATGGCATTTTGTAACCACTCTGAGCATGATGGCAATTGTAATTTTCTTTCTCACCATTGCTGCCCTTCCCTCAGGCATTCTTCTCCTTGCAGCATGCATCTGTAGGGTGTTCTAACCTTACATCAGTCCATAACGTCATGCTGGCGCTCTTTTTCTTGACAACACTGTCAACTTGCAATTATGAGGACTGAACATTTTTTTTTAATTTGCTACATATTGTTGCCACCACTCCTGCAGTGCAAAACACGCTGCACGAGGCGAGACCAGTTGATTGCACATGACAGGCATGCAAGTGACGGGGAAGAGCGGGCATGCTAGATAACTGATGTTCCTCATAGCTAGACCATTCAACAGATTTTATACTAGTGACATCATGTGTGTGACCCTGTTGAACTTTCAAATTGTGAAGAGGGTGCTAGAAAAGCCCAGAGAAAAGACGCGCATTATTATTTTTTCATTTGTTGCTTTTTCACCCTGTGTAATGGTGCTGTGTTCACGAGGGATGATTGTAGTGCTATTTTGTACACGCAGTGCTTGTTCAACATGTTCAAAGTGACCTCAATTGTTTAGGCATTGTGTGAAAGGCTTTGTGTAGTAGGATGGCAAACTGGGTTAGTTGGTTGAAATGCATGGTGCTTCTGAGCAACAGCGCAAAAGACACAGCGTCGTCTGTGTCTTCTCTTTTTTGGTCCTGTCTTTTGGGCTGTCGTTCACGGGCCAGGCTTTGTGTACCCTGAGCGAAAGAGCTTTTGGTGTCAGCCATTTCTGTGAGGAACTGAGGATGCAAAGGGGTAGTGGCCGGGAGTGGCTTCCTTATTCCACATGGTGAAATTTACGCATGCGTGGGAGCCTCTATTCAGTCTTTGCAAATGTGCGTGCACTTGAAGCTACACTCTTCCAAACGTAGGGCATTGCTAACCTTCCACTGATGCAGTCACTGCAGTTCAGTAGCACTCCTTGGGCAATTCCCGTGCTTGTAGTTCTCACCAGCCGAATTTAGGATCTGTCCCCAAGGTGAACTAGAACTGATAGATAAATATTTTTAAGCTGATACGTAAATTTCTCATCACATGCTCATGCATGCAGCACACACACATACTTCTGAATGAGACGTAGAATTACTGGTTTACTTTCAGGTTATTTTCTGGACCTTCCGACGAAGCTCGGAAGATGGAGAAGTTAAAGTGCATTGTGAATTACTTCCGGAGAATTACAAAGCAAGGTCAGTAGCTTGGCTTATATGATTCTCATTTGTCCCCGGCTGCTTCCAAGATTTGTGAGAACACATGAGCATGCATCTGCCTCGAGAAATCTGCAGCACTAGCCCCTAATTAAGAGGAGCAACTGTTGATTTAAGTTGTGATTCTTGTAAGAAAGAAATACTATTTTCAGTTTTTGAATACAGGATATAAAGCGACATTTGAAACAATCCTAATGCATTGCTGGATGTGTAGGAGTGGTTCTTTCTATTTGTTTCTCCGAATTGGTGAATATGTGTCCAATTTCGTTCAGATTAGCATGTTTCAGTCAGTGCAAAATTTAACACATAACATGAGGTGAGCGACCGAACAGCTGAGCTTTGCAGGAAAGTCATCCTCTCGGTTAAAAGGAGCACGAGTTTTAAATCGACGTCATGACATACTGTACCCCTCTGTGCACTTCATTTTATTTGCATACTAATGCAGCTTTTGTCTTGTTAATTGTTAATTAGCTATTACTTACTCAGCACTACCTGCACTCGGGTGATTCTAGTAAACGTGCTGACTGACAGCTAATGTATATCATCAAGTGCATCTGGCTTAGGGGGTGTTTGATGCTACGCAATAATGTCAGTTTGGCAAGACATTGGGAATCATTCAATTTTCTGAATTACTGTGGGTCAAACAAGCTCTTGCTGTAAGGGCGTACTAGTCCATCTTTAAGCCAAGGTGCGTTGGCGGGCTAGTTGGTTTATCATGCTTAATTTGAACAGCGTGACTGAAAGCAGACAGAGTAGAACACGCACACACACACACAGTGCTGACTTTCAACTGGAAATGTTTATTTTCATGTGCACGTGACGCATATATATACATACGCGAGCAGGTGAAAACAAAAAAAGAATGATAAAAAAAAAAAAAACAGGGACCCAAACGCGTATGTTTCGCCGCACTGACAACCTGTTGCCACCAAACTTTGGGCGACGGATCGAGAAATCTCATTTCCTTATCTGACAGTGACAAGGATGGCATGCTGACTGTGGATGGGCTGTGGATCAGCCCATCTTTAGGGCTGTTCCACAACTTCAACGTTAAAGCATGTTAAAGTTGAGAAACTTACCAATAAATTCTTCTGTATATATTTTTTTAATATTTGAAGCAAAGTATTCAATTAGCATTCAGAAGGTTTATATTTGCACTTTCCTTTACCTAATATGTCACATTTTGCAACATAAGAGTGTGACACTGAGCATACACACAGCAGGTGATGCTATGAAGGCTTAGGAGACATTGCTCACTCCTTAAAACGCTAAAGGCAAATATTAAGTTGACGTTGATTGTTGAAATAGCGGTTCAGAAACCTCATAGTGCTACTTTGTTACCAAGGAAATGCTTAATTTGAAATAAAATCACTTTTTAGTGGTCCGCACAGTGTTAGCGCACTTCAGATCACTCGCCTGAACGCTCTTTCTGACGTAGCAGTTGCCTTGCCCAACATTGCCTGCTTTTACTGCACGGCTGCCAACACTAGTAGCAGCAGAGTGCAAGTAGCGGGAGCCACAGCAGCAACAACGGCCATCGAAGCTTGCCGCTATGGATGTCGTCGGTGAACCTGACAATGAGACATTGGCTTGCGATGTTGGCACAGAGGCATGGCACTCAGCAATTTCGAGCGTAGGGGTTCGTTTTGCGACACCCACTGGAAAGTCACGTCGGTTTCTTTGCTGCAGCTCAAGCGGCGTGCACCATTCGGGCATCCTGGAACATCACATGCATGCGGCATTTTGTCGAACTTTCCGTCACAGCGACTTTTTGTGAGCGTGTAAAGCACACGCAGCTGTATGCGATACCGAAACTACCACTGAGACACGACCGCGTGAGTGAAGCGCAGTTCGGCGAAAACTGAACTTTTGAGCCACTCATGCTGTTCCCCACGGTAACACCAAGCGTTTTTTTTTCCATAATCAAACAGAAACGGAGAAGCAGCATTTTATTATGTGTTGTAATGCATGGAAGGTTCTTTTTTTATTGCAGCTGGTTTGATTACCAGTGATTATTTGTACTAGGAAATCTTGACGTCATCGGGATCATTCCAAGATATCCCACTCTTGGCACACGTGGTGTTATACACATACCTGAATTTCTCGATCAATAGAGCACTGCTGTTGATAACATTGACATTTCAGACATTCTAAAACATCGATCTTTCACTCTGACGTAAATTGTTATTTGCCGTTAGTGTCCCTTTAACCATGAAGAAAAAATAGTCTGACACATGTCATTAAAAAAATCTTCTGTGCCCACTCTATAATTTGATGTAAAATCCAGTGTCATACTCTTTATGTTGCAAAATATGACTTTAATTATGGCACAAAAGACATCGAGGATCTGAAGCTATGTACCGCCATTTGAATGGATTCTTGCGCTTATTCGACCAATGGCCACAGTGTATCACACGCACTCATGACCGGACCATAGTGGGGTACATGTTGGAATAACAAATATGTGAGTAATGGTACCTGAGTCAACGTGAACTTGCATCCGAATGATGTGGCTGCAACTCAGCAAGCTGTCATTTAGTAAAAAAAACATTGCAGATCAAAAACAAACGCACTTCGTGGTGTAAGACTTTTACGGCCTCATGACTTGCATAGATTTTAGTGTCACCTGCTGTGTATAGTAATGATGGAAAACACCTTTTGGGGGGACATTGTCGTAGTTTTCTCTTTAATGTGAAAAAAAAAAAGGGGGGGGGGGTAAGAGCATTTTGTAATCTACAGCATCAAGTGAGTTTTTCATTGATTCACTTCTAGAAATGGCTTTATACTGTAACCTTTACATTGCACAAAAGTGGTACCAACTAGCCCCAGTTGAATCCTTGTTGTTTCAGAGGTGGTAGGAAGAGAAAAGCAATGTTGCACTATAAGCGTTAAAAATAAATGTCATTGTAGAAGGAAATCTTGTAGAAGTTGATCAGCCCAGATGTTGCACAGACTGACCATTTTCATGAAGTATGGAAGGCCCATCTTCCTGCAGTTTTAATAATAATAATAATAATAATAATAATAATAATAATAATAATAATAATAATAATAATAATAATAATAATAATTAATTTATTTATTTATTCATGTACCCTAAGGCCCGAGGGTAATAGGGAGGTAGTAGCATACATACATAAAGTCAAAGTGAACAATAAAGTAACTGAAAGTTTTGAAAAAATAAATGACACCGTATCAATAATTACAAAAAATATTGAAAAGCAATTATTAGACCAAACTGCACTAAAAAGGAAAGCGTAACATAAAAATAAATGAGGCTGAACATTTACCACCTAAATAGTATAGTCAAGTGACTGAATTGTTGTAAGGTATACAATAATAATAATAATAATAATAATAATAATAATAATAATAATAATAATAATAATGATGATGAGAATAATTGCTGGGGTTTTGCAGGACAAAACTACGATATTGCCACACATGCTCCTTTCTATGTTTTATGTTTCCGGCGCATGGCACGTGTAGGTACTGCCTTGCGCAATCCGCGCCAGAATGTCTGAGATCAATCTGGATAGTTTTCGAATCATCTGTTCGGCTTGAGCGCTCAAACGTGAACAGCTGAGTTTATTCTGGAACAAACTCGGCCACCAGCGATAACGCTTTAATGTTCGACCCTGCGTGTATAAATGCCGACGCGCGTTACCGCGGATCAGATAATCGACGGCCGACGCTCCGTTCGCTGCTATCATTGTACAGTGTGTTTTGCTGTAATCTGACTTTCCGTTTCCCGGCCACAAGTTCGGCCAAATAAAGAATTTCATCTTGGACCCGCTGCCTGCTGCCTTCATTCGCGTCACAATCACGTGACAATATCATTATGAGGCACTTCACAGTGGAGGGCTCTGAAAATTTCAGCCAACTGGGGTTTTTCAATGTTTACTTTAGATTGGCACGTTTTTGTTTGTCTATTTCATTTCATGTGATCTTGTGACTTGCTTTGCCTTTGTTTTGTAGTATGAAGGTTAGTTACTGGCAAAGAAAATTAACAACCATCCTTCATGACATCACGAATTTCAGAGTACTATTTTTATATATTCAAACTGTATTGTTACAGATTAAAAAAAAAAAAAACTTTAGAGAGCTCGCCAGGTGACGTGTTTGGTTCCTTTAGATTAATGTAAGCTTTGTGAATAAATGGTTAGCTAGGCCCTAACATTCACTGTATAAACCTGGCAATGTCTCTGGAAGCTAAAGCAGGAATTTACAGGCTGATTTTCAGTTTTGTGCATTTTACTGGATTACCGTTACAATTCCTGTTTATAGAATTCAATTAATCAGTTTTACCAGTAGTGCTTAACTGTCCTTTGTTGTACTTAAGTGACCTTTGGTCTGCTGTAATCAAGCCATTGACTTGTTACTGTTCAGTGATGCGATGTCTATTTTTTTCCAACCATGTAGAGCCGACTGGGATGCTGACGTTTCACAGGAGATGTCTGACTGAGCCCTATGAGTGGAGCAGTTCGAAAAAAAAGCTGGGAAATCTTTTTGTGTCTGAGTCGGGGTTCATTGAACGTGAAGGGCAGGGCATGCTGCAGGTGAGTGAGTTTATAGATTTGTCATAGTAGACAACACAGTTTCGTAGTATATGCACCAGGCGACCAATCAAAATTAAGCTTTACTGATTAATTTGCAGCTAAGCTTAAGTGGCCAGGGGGACACAAATTTTGTTGACCATTGTCATTGTCAGTATAATTTGCAAATTAAATTAATGGTTGGGAGAAGTGCACTTGTGAGTGACTATTGAGGGGAGTGGTTAGTAGCTTAGCTTTACATATGTCTTCGTGCTGTGGACAGATTAAACGCAGCAGCCGTGCCACTTTTGGGGTGGATCTTCGCACTCTTTTATGTGGGTGTCCTGGAACGCGGGCATGCTACGAGAATTTTACCTAATGGAATCATGTTGTAATGTGACCGGTTTGAAATGCAGACATGCCCGCTTACTGCAGTCACGAAAAAGTTCATAGCTTTTTGTTATGTTGCTGGCAATAACGATTAAAGCAAAACTTGTATTTACTGACCTCTGAAGCTGGTGTCCCAAAATGAACCCTCCTCACCCACAACTGGCGTGCAACCTAGAAATAACAAATAAAACTAAATAAGTTTTCTTTCCTGGGCTGGTACTTGAACCTGTGTCCTCCTGGTCCAAAAGCAAGTGCCTTACCACTAGACTACCCGTCCATGCTTGCCCAATGGGAACTGAACTGAAGCATACGAATGCGTTCTACTGATGATGCAAAAAACAATTCGGAAGCAGCACACTTGCTATGGGTGCTTCATAGAAATATTTCGTGTACTAAAAGTGATCTCCTGCTCTACATGTGAGGTCGATATAAGAAATTGCACATTTCAGGAAAATTCGACTTCGAGAAAATGAAATTACAAAACCACGTTTCCATGATCATGTGATGGTCCTTTCAGTGGGCCGTTCTAGAGGCTGAAGAATGCTGGAAAGAGCATGAAAGATGCCATGCTGATTCAGCCTGAAAACAGCGTTTCCGGGACAGCCGCTACCTATAATAAAAACTGAATGCATATGTTAGGAGGGAGCATTGTGCAATGCTAAAGAAAGGAAGAAAGAAGGAAAGAAAAGCATTAGGTCTAGAACGCCCACACCAGGCTTTCCTTGCCCCCCACTTCTCAACAGGGGAAGGGCCAGATTCCCTTTAAAGTTGAATATTTTTCTTGCTCTTTCATGAATAAGAGAGCAAGAAGCTGGTTGCGGGGTCAAAGTGCACGATTACAGGAACCCCTATTTAAATGCAGTTAAAGGCACAGCATGCAACCCTTAGCCATTATACCCTGTACTGTCGAGCCCAAATACAAGGTGTCACAAAGTCGAGCTAAAAATTTTTTTTTTTGGCTGTTCTTTACAGTATCCTACATCTAAAACAAAACAGAAAATGCAGGACCTGACATGATACCTGTTATAGCAAAGCAAATGCAGGACCTTTTGTTTTTGTATGGTTCAAGATGCCAAGAGAGTATCAAAAAACCTAAATGCCCGAAAGAGTGATATCTTTTTCTTCTTTTTTTTTTTTGTTATAAATGACTATGAACCATATAGACAGTCTTCATCATCTTGAATTGCACTATATTTTCTGCCCCATGCTTTTAAATGCAAAGTCTGTGTGAATGGTAAAAATATATTGTCACATAGCGAAGAACGACGCAGGGTTTGTTCAGCAAACAAGGTTTATTGGAGTGAACTTGTGCTCCGCAGTAGACTCAAGGAAAATGCAAGCGGCGAAGAAGCAACCAACTAAGTAACGTGCATGGGCGAGCTTTGGCGGAAAATGAATGCCGCATCATTCTTTTCTGCGAGAGTTTACACATCTGCATTTTTCATTGTGGAACCACCAGATTAGACAGGTAGCACTGGTCTATGGCGACAGGGTGAAACACTTTCCCTATCAAATAAGTGTTATGTATGCTTAACTGTAGTTTATTACCAGCCGACTTACTGGGTACAAGCGTTGCCAGAACCAGAAGAGGAGTGAGAGAACGCGTCGGTCCGTACTGTCCGCTCACTTCGAAGGCGGCGCTGCGGGCGCTCATGGTTGCCGACCGTATTCTCTGGTGAATACACAACAATAAGATATCCTGTGCGGCATAAAAGAGAGAAAGAGGAAAACACACACTTTGCTTTGAACATCGATAAGACAACCTGGCACAGCCAGATGCTAGAAACTAAGCACATAAGGAAACAAACCAGAAGGCATGGTTTGCGGCAATGTACATGTTCGTATTTTAGCATCGTAGATGACTTCATAATTCTGCTACGTGGCCCCGACTGATTTGTTGGTTCCAGTTTTTGCTTGTTTCTATTATGAATATTAAATATAACGAACATAATATCATTACAATTTTAGCGATACCTGAACTAATTTTTCATGTATTATGCCACAGTGTGCTCACATGTGTTGGGGAAAGTTCATTACAGAAATGACAAGTTCGTCAGCATCAGCGCATACAGATACATTTATGTCACGGTTCATGGCTTATCTGAGCTGCAGATTACGGTGATTCACTTTATAGGTGTTATATTTAAGGAGCCCCTCACCAGGTTTGGGTATGGCAAGCAAACAAGTGTGGCACTGATCACGAGATGGCAATCATGCCTGCGTAATATTCAATGGTTGCAGGGCATGAAAACTGCCTAAATTAAAAACAGCTCCTTGTGCACCCATCTCCTTGACAGACCATGCTTTGAACTGTCACACACACAAATTTCTCGACGTTAGACGCATTGTTTGCAACGTCACCAACCACAGCAGATGACTTCAGGTAACCATCCTATGCACCTGTCATGCAGCTTAAAGGGAGATGGAAAAAGAAAGGGGGAAGCAAAGCCTGTCATGGGAACATGACATAGTCCCTTCTTCTCTTAAATAAATGAACTACGTAATCATAAAAATTACTGCATTGAAATGCTCTTTAAGTTCCTTACAGCTTCCATTATATAACCAAGAAGGGAGGAGGGGTAAGATAAATGGATGGCTGGGAGGTTGACCAGGACTGAGCCCGGTTGGCTACCCTACACTGGGGAAGGGAAAGGGGAGGAGTTTCAGAGATCAAGAGAAAGTTCACTGTTGATGCCACCGACATTGTAAAGGTGCCATGCTCTGTGTTGCAGACAGTCAATCAGTCCACTAGCCTTCAGGAATCGCAGCAGCACTTTAGGGGCCTTTTGTAGCTGCAATGTGTTCCCGACTTTAAGCTTTATTGATTCGTTTGCAAATGTGGTGGGGTGCCCTTAAATGTTTTGATAAGACTCTCCTGTTCTATAAATCTGCTCTATGCTTAGAATAACAGAAAGTTGAGCTAGTTAGCAAGTGTTCACTAAGAAAAAGGTTGGGCTTGCATATACAAACACCGGGGAAGAATATGTTTAGGTTGTCTCGTTCTCTTGTGTCCGTGTTTCCACGCTCACCCTCTTTCGTGATGCTCTATGCTGCAGTGGTAGGTCAACTTTAAATGGTGGTCCAAAATCAGTTTTTTTTTTTGTATGAGTAACACTCGTGTGTGCTTTCATTTACCTCATCTGAAGGTTGACTTCGCAAACAAGTTCATTGGGGGGAGGTGTGTTGGGTGGCGGTTGCGTGCAAGAAGAGATACGGTTCATGATGTGCCCCGAGCTGATCGTGTCTCGGCTGTTTACCGAAGCTCTTGGATCCAGAGAAGTCCTAGTCATTACTGGTGAGAAAAAGTTATCATTTTGTTGAAGTGCTTACTTTCTCTCCAGAAGCACTGCAAGCATTTCAGCTATATGAGCCCTCAAGTGACACTTACCCTTGAAACTTTGGCCTTACAGGCATAGAGGAAGGGAGATGTAATTCAGGTTGTTTCAGAAACTGGTACATTTTCCACCAAGCTTGTTTCCTGGTTGGATGTTGTAAACGGTGTAAAGGATGTAGTATTCACCATTCTTCTAACAAATTTGCAATCAACATTAAAAGGGCCCTGCAGCACTTTTTGAACATGGTCAGAAAACATTGTTGAACTGTAGTCATGGCTCCTGTGAACTTGTGGCCCAAATATTGCGCTGTATGCAGCTGGTAACTTGCAAAAGGCAATAAAATGTCACTTGCTTTCTCCTTAGCAATGTCGTTCCCTATTACCATATTTACACGAATGTAGGTCGACCCATTTTTTCAAATTTGACAATCCAATGTTGGGGGGGTCGACTTAGAATCGAAACCAAAACTAAAGCATTTTTTTTTTGTTTTTTTTGTTTTTTTGCCGAGCGAGTTTTGGGGTGGTCGACCTACATTGGAGTCGACTTACATTCTTGTAAATACGGTATGCACAGCTAGCGGGCACAACTATGACAGCAAGCAGACGCTACAGGTTTGGCCAGGCTTCGAGGCCTTGTGCTGCATTGTCATCATGTATGCCATTACGACATATGTGATTGTCATCATGGTACCTAGGCAATGCACTCCATTTTCTAGGTACCATTGCTGCCCATGGGGTGCTGTCACATGCCAGCACTGTGCATGTCTGAACCTGAAGGAGCGGTAAATACAGGAAAAAAAAAAAAGGAGAGGGGTGGGGGGAGAAAATGCTCATGATTCACGGTGACATTAACTTTTGGGTGATGCTTCGCCCTCTTACCATCCCCCCTGCATAGTTTTGAGCACATTCGTGAGAAAATGCTTGCTTAGTACGGCAACTCCACTTAAATTTGATTTGGAAAAACTTTTTCAGTAGGAAATTCACGAGGAAACAGAGTCAAATAGTAAGGTCATGCTATGATAACTTCAAAAGGGGCTGCAGGGTCCCTTCTAAAAAGACATCATGTTATTGATGTCTCAAGCACAGTCCTTTGCTGTTTTGACCCAACCTAATATTTCTCAATTATTGAACAGGACATTAATTTTCCGACGCGATCCATGATGCATGAGGATCAAAGTACTTTCTCACATCTTATCACCAGCTCATTTATGTTGACAGCAATTTACTAAACTCTGGGAAATGCTATCCCTGTGGGAACATGGGAGAGACCAGTAGAAGGCCGTGGGCTGCATTGCTCTTGAAAAATTTGGTACCACGAGCACTAGTTGGTCTGCTTAAGAACCAAAGAAATGAATATGCATTAACGAAAGCATTTATTTGTTGGCAAGTGCTAACCTCATTTCTCTGACACAAAAAGTGTTTGTAAAATTTTTACTTCATTCTCCAGTGTACTCCTCTGATAGCGTGATGAAATTAACCCAGCTTTTTCCTATAAATTTAATGCTTTTTCTTGTTATCTTCAAAAATTAACTTTTTTTTTTATTGAACTCACTACAACGGCAGCAGGAGTTCACATGTTTGTTACTCCTATGGCTCTTTAAGAAATGGGTTATACCTGTGTGGAGCATTAGTCACCTGCCACATTGGCTCAGGGGCTGTGGCATTCTGGTATTGAGATTTTGGTCACGGGTTCAAATCTTGGCCACCATTACTCTATTCTAATGGGGGGCAGAATGTAGTAACGCTCATCTATTTTGGATTTAGGTGCATCTAGAGAGCCCCAGGTGATTGAAGTTAATCATTGAAGACCATTAGTAAGTCTCTGTTTTAATAGAAGCTAAAGTGGGCCAAAGCTTCTTCTACGTATGGCAGTGGTCAAGCTGAGGATGAGGACATGGTCAGAGAATGGTGACAACTTGGTAATGACAATATGGCAAAGACAGGAAAGGATGAATAATTAGCCACATCAAACCCAGTGTTGGGCTTTCAACGGACATCACAGTAAAATTCTTGCATTTGACCAACGAGACTGCTACAGTTATGTTGTTTCTTCAGCAGTTGAAGATAGAGCACTTTCAGTGGAGAAATTTGTGCCTAGAGCTTGAAACGGAGGCTTTAAAGACAGCTTGGCCAGAACTGTGGCGTGAATTGGTCGGCTGCTGAAGCCAAACTTTTTTAATTGTAATTGTGACATGATAGTGAATCAATGGGGCATCATCTCGGCAAACCCATCATACCTGCCGTCAGCTTTTCCGGTTGATCCCCTATGATAGGTTCCTGCAAAGTGATCAGTCTGGTGCCACAACATTCTGCAGTCATGTAGTCATGGTTGCCTTATGTGTAGGCTTGTGCGAATATTCGAATGCTTCGAATATTCGAACGAATATTGCAGTATTCGAATTCGCTTCGGTTCGAATTTAAATTACCGAAAATTTCGAAGTATTCGAAACAAACGAATAGATGCACATTAGTCCGCATGTAACCCCTGTAAAGGTGGTTTCACTGCAGTGGAGGGATGCTAAGCCGTGAGGGCCCTTCACGTGCAAACTGTGTGAAAAGCTGGCTGACGTCATAGTGAGACTGACCGGCCTGGAATGCCACCGCGACGATATGCTCCATACTAAAGTGGAGGCTCTCGAGGCCCTGGTTCAAGAGCTCACCGTGAGGCTCCAGCAGTTGCATCGCGTGCACAATGGCGCGGACGCAGCGCACGACGTGGATCCTAACCGCGAGCCACCCTCAAATGTAAGTCTGACAATGCCCAGCCAGCACGGAACACCAGTAACAACACATAGCGTTACACAGCCACAAAGCACCGCTGGAAACGAAGCCTCCACTATTACGGATGGCCATGACGACAGCGAAATAAAGCAGGCCGTGGCACCTCCAGCAACACTCCCTGTGGCTGTCATGGCAGATCTCAACGAAGTAACGCCAGCGCTTGAGAATTCAGGAGAGCTGCGACCTGCCCCACCGAGGCATAAGCAGAAGAGGAAGGAACGGGGAACATCGGGTGACAGTGAACAACACCCTAAGGAAAATGGGTCCACCGCGAATGCCGAAGAGGCCAACACGAGACCACATGGCAGGAAAGGGAAGAATAAACGGTCCCATTGTCCAAACCAGGGAGCCCCCCAAGCAGGCAGCCGCCCGCGATAGCGCCTGGATCAGGCCTGGACCAAAGGTCACTAGAGAGCTGATCCTGGTTGGAGACAACAACGTTGGTAATATCGCTGACGCTGTGAGGGAAACCGTGAACGTTCCCAGAGCTATAGGCTCCCTCTACAGTAAGAAAGCCAACGCAGCAACAGCAATGAGATACATTGCCAGCTATGAGGAAAAAGCAAGACCGATACAGCGGCAATATGTCGTACATGTAGGGCTTGCGGATGCATTACGACGTGACCCCGACGCTGTCACCAGGGCCCTGAACGCCACTTGGACAGGCCGCCCGGATGGGCTCATCGTGTGCTCGATCCCAGAGGTTACTACCCGGGGCGGAGAGATTCGCGCAGCCATAATCACCGCCAACGCGCAACTGAAGCGGTGGTGCCGGAAAAACAAACACCGGTTTATCGACCTGACAAAAGGATGGAGGCCCGAGATGCTTGCAAGTGATGGTCTCCAATATAGCGCGGAGGGTATCCACTTCATAACGGCGAAGATAAACCCGATCCTGCACGCTTTTTTTAGGCCAGCGCCCCAGAGAACCACAGAAGCGACCAACATCTCCCCAGCCACCCCCGAACCAGAGCCAGACGCAAGCCCCACATCAATACAGGGACAATGTGGCACAGACAGAGAGTGGGAAGAGAGAGCCGGTACCCGAGCCGTTCCCACCCCAGCAACATCTCCTGCAGGGCTCAAGTCCGATGCATGCACCCACACCATGGGGAGTGACACCGTTCTTCCCATGGGGGGCCGCACCTGCTCTCCCAAGCCATTACAACCTAATGGGAGAAATGATCCGCCAACAAACCCTGCTGGCCAACCGGACCCCCCAGTAGTGCTTCGACTCAGGGGCCGTCGCCGTCGCCACTACAAGGGCAATGCTACCACCATCAACGTGGGTTTTCTCAATCTCAACGGGGCAAGGAAGGCATCGAAATGGGCGGAGCTATATACGGCTATAAGCAGTGAAGCAATCACTCTATACGCCGTTGCGGAGACCCACCTACGCAATTTAGAAGAACCACCGGTTCACTCTGGATGGCAATGGGTGGGCTGCAACCGGACCGGCGAATGCCGCAAAGGTGGCGGCGTGGGTATACTTTGGTGCAACAGCTCCGCGTGGGTGCCAATGGCGGGCTCCTGCGAGGAACACCTATGGATATCCGGAAGCATTGTTGGCATCCCAGTGCTAGTCGGCGTCGTGTACCTCACGGTTACACGCGGACAACACGACGGCAACGACAGGGTCATACAATGCATCATCGAAGATGTAAAGAGATGGACTCCACAATACGAAGTACTATTGCTAGGAGATTTCAACGGCCACATCCAGTGCATAGACGGATACCAGGACCGGAACGGGGAGCTGATGATCCGATGTTCACAGGAGCTTTCCCTCGATATAGTCAATCTGCGAGCCGACTGTCAGGGCGAATTCACCTGGTGCGCCCGCAACAGCCGCACTACCATAGACTACGCGCTAGTGTCATCAAAATTGGGGGGCCCACATCACGCAAATGCACATAGACGAGGATGGACGCTTCAGCCTAGGGAGCGACCACAACCGCTTGCGCCTATCTTTCTCGTCCTCCACCTGGCGCCATAGAGAAGTGGAGAGACGCGACCCAGCCCGCCGCTACCTGCCAACACGGTCGTATGAAGCAGTGGCTGAGCAATTCGAACAGAACGAGATGCGTACCCGGGCTACAACATACGACGCGTTCATCGAGGCGCTGCGACGCATCATGCGAGAACACGAGGTGCGCACTAGCTCGCGGGCCGGCACACAGAGGAAGCAATGGTGGGACCAGGAGGTGAAGCAGGCCCTGGAAGCAAGACGAAGAGCAAACCGTGCACACCGTAGAGCGATCAAGCTCTCCCCCTGCCGAAGACTGCCGCCCAGCATGAGAAGAGTACCTACGGTGCAAGCACTACATGCAAGACGTTGTGCAGAGAAAAATTGCAGAGCACAACCACCAGCAGCTTCAGTTGATCACACGTGGGGGTCGCGACAGTAGCCGGAGGTTTTGGACATATGTGCGGGGGCTTGACCACAGGCCGCTCCGACATGACCTGAGGGACGAGGCTACCGGACTGGCGGTCACCGACCTCCCTCAGCATCTGACGCGACATCTACAAGCGGTATACGACCAGCCGACTGGCGCACCATCTGAAAAAGACTACAGCAAGTCACCCTGGTCCGAGCAGCTCCCCCTACGGACCCGCCATGGCACGTGACTCCCCAAGCCCTGAAGCGTGCCATAGCCCATATCGGGGCACAGACAGCACAAGGCCTTGACAGCGTACCCGCAGGCTTGATCAAGTGCCTAGGCCCAGAGGCGCGTGATCAACTTGCCGACATATTCACCGGCATTGTAGCGGGCGACCCCATACCCACGGATTGGCTACAAGGGCGCGTATGTCTTGTGCCGAAGAAGGGTGGTGACTGTGGTCTGCTCAGGGACTACCGACCAATTACGGTCACAAGCGTGTTGTACCGCGTGTTCGCCCATGTCGTGAAGAGGTGGATGGTTTCGTGGGCCGAATCACACGGACACCTCACGGAACTGCAGTGCGGATTCCGGCAGGGCCGACGGCTCGAGGACAACGTCTTCACCCTGACCCAGTGCATCGAGATTGCACGGCGAGAATCTAGGGGCCTCGTAGGGTGCTTTCTAGACGTAGCAAAAGCCTACGACAGCGTCCCGCATGAGCCACTACTACACCGCATGAAGACAATCGACATGCCACAGGAGTGGACAAACCTGTTGGAACGCCTGTACACGAACAATGCAGTGGTGGCGAACTTCAACAGTAGCAGTTCAGAGCTAGTCGCTGTTCGGCGAGGCCTGAAGCAAGGATGCCCCCCTGTCTCCACTCCTGTACATGTTATACACATCCGAAATGGAGCGGCTGCTCATCGAGTCGGGTATAGGCTTCAGGCTCACATTCCCATGGGATGGTCTTCAGGAGATGTGGACACTGCCGGCACTGGCGTATGCGGATGATATTGTGCTACTAGCCGAGAACGAGGCACAGCTGCAAAGTCTTGTAACAATGTGTGCCGAACACTTGGCGACCCTAGGGCTTACATTCAACCCCGCCAAATCAGCTGTGCTCCGCTTCTCGGGCTCATCTGACAACAATCCAGAAGTGATGCTGCCCAAGGGTGACATCATCCCTCAAGCCGCACAATACCGGTACCTTGGAGTGCTCCTGACAACGGAGGGTGACTTACTTGAGGCGCATGAGAAACACCTGAAGACAGCGTCAACCCGTGCGTGCAACATCTTACGACGACAGTGCCTATGGGGATGCAACCGCTATGTGCTTGTGCGCGATCTCTGGAAATCTGTACATGTACCGGGGCTGACTTTTGCAAATGCCATCCTGTGCCTCTCCGCTAATACAAGAGAATGGCTCGAACGGGGACAACGTGCGGTAGGCAGGCTAGCGCTTGGCTGCCACGGGCGAGTTGCTGTAGAGGCGATTCAAGGAGACTTGGGATGGTCAGCTTTTGAGGCCCGCGAAGCCCAGAGCAAGATCACCTATGAAGCGCGCCTGCGCACCATGGACGATACCAGGTGGGCCCGGAGGCTTTTCCGATACATAAATATCGTTGGCATCCGGACACAGTGGTGTGCCCGTGTGCATACCCTACGCCGAAAATATGGCTTTCTGACACGCACAGAGGATGGGGCCGCCGAGCGCAAGTCTGAAGTGCGGACCCTAGTACGCCAAGTGGAGAACGCCCAGTGGAGTGCGAAAGCGCAGGGAAAAGACTACGATGACACTGTACTGCGCACACAAGGGCGAAATCTCCGCGGAGTCACTATACGATAATAGTGTCGGTAGTACGCTACTATTTGAAGCTCGGGCGGGGGCGCTCCGCACACTGTGCTACCGGAGACACTTCGACACCGATCCAGACGTGCAGGAGGCATTTTGCAGGGTCTGCGGGACCGAGGAGGAGACGATAGAACACATCGTTCTCAAGTGCTCACAACTGACGCCACGACCAACAGAGGGTACCTCGCTTCCGGTGGCACTGGGATTTGAGTCGGCTGCGGACCAGCGCTACGACGCAGTTTCGGTTGCGAAGGCCCGTCTACGAATGTGGTGGACATCAGTGAGACGATGACTGCAAATTCCGCCCCGCTTTGCCTCCTTTATTGTTTTATTGCTTTGTTTAACTTTTTTTTCCTCATCCGGCTAGGATGCAGTAATGCGTCCACCCGATCTAAAGGGTACGGCCACAACTCATCATCATCATCATTAGTTCACATGTAACCCCTGTAAAGGTAGTTTCACTGCAGTGAGGTGGTGCGAAGCTGTGAAAACACGTACCCAGGGGACTTGTACTGCCGCGAAGCCCCACATCATGGTTAAATGAAGAGATTACCCTCACATCGATTCATTTTTTAAATTTAAAAGCTTGTTATTCCGGCTTATATGCTCTAAGTATAGTAAATTTCAAAACGTAACATATTTTACAGGTTATCGCGTGCTTTCAACTGAAAGTCAAATCCTGCTACTATTCAAAGTTGTTTCCACTTCCTTTGAAGCAAAAAATGGCATTTGCACAGGCCTTGCTTGAATTTTTTAAAAATATTATGAAGGTTAGTTACACTAGGTCATGACAAATATGCCCATTTTTCTCTATAATATGTGATATATATACTATTCGAATTCGATTCAAAATTATTCGACAAAAATCACTATTCGCTTCGAATTCGCGAACCTAAAATTCACTATTCGCACAAGCCTACTTATGTGGCATAAATTATGCAGAAGTTTTTCTGTATCCCAGAAAACTGTTGCCATGACTTTGCCAGCAGGTACTTCTATCTTGAGTACTTCAGGTGTGGTGGGGATGATGACGTGCTTTTGCTGCATTGACTTTATAGTGAACCCAAATCTCGTGCATTGTCACGAAACAATGAAATGTTCGATGTGTCTTGGAGGCCCTTAAAGTTATTTAACATTACTTGAGCTGCATGCCATGCCAGCATGCATCAACATTTTGGAAACCATGACATGCACTACTTTTCAAGCTGAACTTGTCGAAGTGGGCTGCTTATACTATTCTGTTAATATTAATTGGTATCTGTTCTTGTATGTTTTCTGTAAAATAATTTAAATGTAGTTTCCCTGATAATATTATATTATTCCAGCTTTCTCTGCATTTGATACGTATGCATGATATTGTACTGGGCTCTATGCATAGTAGGAGCTTCTTGACAGAAAATCCCAATGATATTGTTATAAGCTATCCTGTACAGAAAATGTTTTTGATTGATTGATTTCTTGATTGATTTCCTTACTGACCCTCTCACTCACTTGCTCACTGACTAGCAATCACATGTTTATAGATTTGCTCTGTACTTTTCCTCTCTTCTGAAAAAAAAAAATGTGATTGTGCTCACAGTTGAGCCATACACTCATTTAGGACTCCCCTGTTGAGCATTGAAGATGCCAGCAAGAGCACCTGTTTGCTCAATTAAGGATAGTCGAATGAGTCAAAACTCAAATGTAAAATAATTTACTGTAAGAACCACAGTTATGTGTGATTGAAGTAAACCTAATTGATTACATCATGTTTCAGTGGTCTGATGTCCTTTTTTTTGCAGTGGTGCTGCAAAAAAAAGTGTTCACAACATAAAAGGACTTTTTGAGGGCCTAGTTGGTGCATATTGATGAGAATTACTTAACGCAAGAAAACACGCAGCACACAAGAAAGACCCACAAGGGACAAGCGCTACTTACCACATGTAACTTAGGCTTGTTGATCATTTATTAACACGGAAAATATACCATTGCATTCAGAAACAAACAAAAGGTCTACCAGGCAACTTATGTAGACTAGTGAGTAAAGTAGCAGCTTGCCTGTTGTGAGCTTTTCGTCATATTCTCATGATAGCTTCCTGCAGAGTGGTCATTCTGTTGCTGTAACTGCCAGCAATTATAGTCATGGTTGTCTTTGGTGGCATAAATTTTTGAGAGAAAAGAAACAAAAAACATACTGTGAAGTGCATTACATAATCAGGGCATTGTGAGTAATGCAGTTTGGATTAAAAAGGTAATGCAAGAAAGCTTGGTGGTCAGCTATTTATCTATGCTTTACTGTCAAAGAAATCCAAAATAAGCTTTTTTTTCTTATGTTGCTGACTACTAGGCTGGTTTGGTATTCCTCACAGAACTGAATTGCAACATTGTTTGTTGGTTGCTATAAATTTGTCTTTTCCGCTTTTTATGCTTCAGGTGCAGAGCAATTCAATGCTACTTCTGGGTATGCTGACAAATTCGCATGGAAGGATGATTTCAAAGATGACGTTCCAAGGTGAATATATATATTTCATAGTTTGGGACAGGCATGCAAGGTAGTGAATATTTGCCCGTACAAGCTGTAATACCACTGAGAGGTTTCACAGCTGGCCTGTCCGTTTCCAACGCTTACTCAGGGGATTGCGCATGATCATCTGCCTTGTTTAATCACGTGTTGGGCATTGGTGAAAGACATTATCTGGGAAATTCCCCTTTCCCCTTCTTGCGTACCTTCATAGCGAGGGCTTCTTCCCAGAAGAGTTGATGCCTGAGGCAGCATGCGAAGGTTTAATGGTCAGCTGCTACCTCATGCGAAGATCACGGGCCATGTGATGCCCTCTGGAAAAAAAGAGTGTTCCCCACTCGCCGCCTGGGCTACGAGTGGCGCCGGCTAACCTTTCCCAAGGATTAAAAGTCCATACATACCCTACGAGGTGGACGAGGGAGTGCCTGCCCTCTGTCGTATCGCAATTGGTAGAGCATCGGACGCGTAGTTTGAAGGTTGTAGGTTCTGATCGACTGAAAGGGTGATTTTTCGTCCACTTTAGTTTCTTTCAATTTAGGTCAAGAATCATGACTCTGCAGTTAAAAAAAACAAAACAAATAATGTCCCCTATGATTTCCTTAGCTTAACTTTCTGTTGGTTTCATTAGTTGTGTCTAACAAAGACACGAGCCTCTCGAACACATCCCCTTATTTCATACTTATCTGGGAAATGTGGTGGATATTACATAAAACCTTAGCAAACCTGCTGTACACTGGCTTCCTTTTATTGTAATTATTCTTATTTGTGCTCTAAGTGCAGTAAAGGTGCAAAGAACTTGGCAAGAGGTGAAATGTAAGAGTAGGAACAACTGAATTGTTTTTGACCAGAAACTTGTATTTGTGAGGTGTTCTAAATGTTCTAAAAAAAAAAAAGTTCACTACAGCTTCCTGACAAACTCAAGGTACAATATGTTGCAGGTTGTGCTTGTTGTTATGCATTGGGCACGAATGTGGGCTTTGCTAACGTTGCTTACAATTGCTTGCTGTGAATAATATATTCTTTTACTTGCTTTTTTTTTTATTGACCCCTGCCTCTTTGTAAGAACTGCATGCATTGTCTTAAGTCAATAATTTCTCAGTTGCCATTCTATCTACTCAAGTGTTTCTTGTGTCAGTGTTAGCCCATAAAAATAACAGCCCCTTTTATCATCTCATTGAAGTATCTCTTTTCTTGCCCTGTTTTCCATCAGCAGATGGAAGCGATGGTCTCGTGGGGTAGCTAGTGCTTGTATTTGCGTAGTGACAATGTTAAGCCACCTTGCTCAGTATGCTTCATCTTGACTAGATGGGCAAGTTCCACCACCGCGCATGCAAAATTAGTTGGCATCTTTGATCCCACTGTGTGGTATTGTAAGCAAGCCATGTGTACATGTAAAAATAACCATTAATCGTACTGAGCTTTTACTCGGTTTATGACCCGGTGGATGTGGCAATGTTCTGGTGGCCGCGATTTTGATTCTCTGCCACCATGACCACATTTCATTGGAGTCATCATCATCATCATCAGCCTGACTACGCCCACTGCAGGGCAAAGGCCTCTCCCATTTTCCGCCAATCAACCCGGTCCTGTTTATTCCAAGGAGAAGTATTGAGTTCCATAGAGTTACGGGAAGGCCATGCGAGCTGCGAGGAAGGTCAAGTTAAGAACTGATCCGCAGTCAATGTAGAATTCATTGGAGTGGGAATGCACAAATGCTTGTGTATTAAGATGGCCAGAATCAAGCAGATAATGTCGCCACTCTACAGCCGTGTGTGCAGTGTAGGCAGAGGTGGAAGTGCTGCGCCAATTGCACCATTGTGCGCCAATCTGACCTGCTGTGCCAAGCTGCGCATAAATGGCAATTTGCGCGTACAACACCAAATTTAGCCGAGTCTTATCATCGACCGAGCAACACGCGTTGGATACACAAAGGACACAGCCACGTCCATATCCTGTGTAGTTTGGTCACGTATTTTGGTTCATGCATGGTGTTTGCACCATGCGTAAACTTAACACCATGCATGAATCTTGTGCCACGGGAGCAAAATGTGTGAATCTTGTTAAGGTGCGTTTGTGTGCAGACCTCATTACGCGACTCTATTTTTTAACAGCGAAGACGGCAGTGGTGTTGCAAAAAACTTGTCGCGCTGTTGCCGAGCAACCGCTGAGCACAGCACGCACTCTGTGATGGAGACTGTCAAACCATAAAAATTGAAAAAAAAAAAAAAGTCAGTTTCACCGCAAGGGCGAAGTAATGAATGCAATATCAACAAATTGTAATGTTATACGAAGTATGGCTGGCAGCTAACTCACAAAACGCTGATGTAAGAGAATTCGGCCGCTCCAGGGTGAAAGGCTCTTTTCGCACACTCTCTTCGCGTTGAGAGCGCAGCGCAGCATGTAGAAGGGTATACGAGCTGTGTGCTGATGCTTGTCGAAATAGATTGCGACCGCACCCTTATAATCAAAGTTCACAGCTGCTGCTCGAGCCCCCCCCCCCCCCCATTTCACCGCGTCTTTTCATGCTCGTTCAAGACAGGCGGTGCGTTTTCTCTCTGCTTGAGCATTCGACAGCAGGTCTAACACGCAGCGGGATGTTATCGCATGCGCCCTCCGAGCGACGGCAATCAGCTGCCTCGTTTGATTTGTGCTTAAGCAGTGCTCGTTGCCCCCGCTCGCGTGCTTTTACTCGCGGCTAGAACATACGATGTGCGGGGGTTGTTATCAACTTGGACTTTACACGGAACTTGACGTTGACTGCAAAAACCCGTTGAGAGTGTCCATATAATTGTGATCGCAATAAAAAAAAATTTTCCGTGCCATCAGCAAGCAACAGCGTGGCAAGCGCGTTGCTTATCTCTATTTTCCTTGCGGTTATCATGTCGGCTGTGGTGCTTTAATGACCGGAGCATAAATTTATTTTTATAGAGTCTTATTGGTTTAAAATGAGCGTAATTTATTAGCTCATCTTTAGGCTTCAGTTGTTGTTCATGTGAGATGCGGTGTTTTATTTGCATTTTTAATGTTTCAACATTTTAACATTAACGTTTTTCATTCGTCTGAGGTCTAGTACCTATCCAAAGCATCGCTTATGTCTTGTTTTCTTTGAGTTACTACACTTTCAGTTTTTGGTGTTTGAATGTTTAGCATATATATATATATATATATATATATATATATATATATATATATATATATATATATATTTGCTAAAAGTCTGGTCGCTTCATCAGTTCAGTAAAAACCACTGGAATTTTTTGTGTTTACCAGAAAGAAACAATTTTACTTAACAGTGATGTGTCACACTAGAAATCTGCTCCAAAACTGCATTGCATTGCTTCATAGCACACCTTTTGGTGCTCCAAAGCTGCTCCAAAACTCCCCTTTTGCCGCTCCAAAGCTGCTCCAAAATCACATTATTCCTGCTCCCTAAGCTGCTCTAAACGACTGAAGCCCACGTCCACCCCTGTGTATGCGAAGACATGATGTCTAGACCACTGTACCATTTGCCAGCAAATCACCCCTTTCCTAGCTTGTCGAAATTCTGCCACGGTTCTGTTTATTCCATTTGTTACAACCTGAGTCATGCAAAGGGTTTTTTGGAGTGGATGGCCCCCTTATAAACTTCTTGCTTAACGTTGTCGTTGTCAAAAAGCTGTGTAGTAGCCAAAAGTTCACTGAAGATCCTCATATAGGGACTTCTCGGCCAAAGCCGTTAGTGTTGATTCCAACCATACCATGGCAGCACTTTAAAAGGACAATAAAGTTAAACAATGAATCGTTTTAGTATTTTGGTGATATTGGCTCAACGAAATTTCCTGGAACTTGGTATCTTAAATATATGGCCCCTTCAGATTACAATGTACTTCGTTTTTACTGATTAGGAACTATTTAGGACCTAGTAGGCGTTGTCAATATCTATGACTTACGGCATTTGGTGCAGGAATTTCAAGGTGGCGTCGCCACCCTGCGTTTTCTATTTGTGCGTTTCCTTGCTTACCAAGCGTCTGCTCACGGCAAGCGTGGTGATGTTAAAATTGTGAAAGAGTAATATACTAATACAAAAAAACAACAACAAAAAAAAAACATAGTTTTCCTCTCTGTGTCTCTTAAATTGTGCTTGTGTGTGCTTATGCTTTTCTTGTCGTTTTATGAATGTCACTGTGTCTCTTCAGGGACCCTTGGGAGAGGAGATGCACAGAGATTGTCGCCATGGATGCACTTTGTTTTGCAAAGCCTCAGGAGCAGTACAGACCCAACAACATTAGGAGGGAACTGAACAAGGTAACTCCATGCAGAATGCTTTCTGTGCTATAGAAGTCCTTTGTTTAACTCAAAGTCTAAATGTTTTTGACAACATACCTATGTCCCTTTAAGCAATAGAGGCAATTTTTGCTTGCAGTTTCAGGTGGTACATATCATGTCCCAATGACCAACAAAGGGTCCTGCAGACCACTATCTAGCATCTCAGTTCTCTTCAGGGACTCACGGATGGCGCATACAAATCAGGGCCGAGAAAACTCATCTCATTGTTTTAATCTATCACAAAAGCCGATGCAGCATGTATGCAATTGCAGGCAGGCTTGACGTAACAGAGTCATCTGTGCTTGCATGCATTGAAAGGGTGCTGAACCTTTTGCTGTAAGTGAAGAAGTAACTGTATGGCCATACCTGGAAGAGGCAGGAATGCAGCATGGCTGACTTGTTAAAGAGTGCTGTAAAAGGGCCACAAAATGCCATTGGCTGTGTGGACTGAAGCCATGTGGATATAAACACTCAGATCAGATCCTTGTGTGGGCGTTACCCACAGTGTGTGGGCGTTACCCACACACTTCTACTTCAGCTGCAAGAAGTTTGCTTCATTTCTCTAGGATACTATATGCAACCATCAAAACAGATTTATATAGACGTGCTTGCCGAATTTCCTGTTTCGGCGCACGATGACAGGGTACTCCATAAAGGCCGCTTTCTCGAAGATGCAGCAACGAAATGCCGCAGTGGTATGGCCTGGGTGATTTGGTCTTTATGCTGCCACCATGGCTTGTGACATCTTACAGACATACAGGGTTGAGCATTTCTGCCTGGAAAAGGGAATGTAACAAGTGCCATTCCTATTCCTAGCAGCAAGTTGCCATTGAGGTATTGTTTGGACTAAATGACTCTGCAGGCTGTGATTGGTGGATGCAGCCAGCAACAAGCACTGCTGCCTGGTAACTGTGGGCGCACGAGTCTTGCACAGCCTATCTATTGTGGAGAGACGCATTTTTTGAAGAGCTACAGGAACGCCCAGATCTCTAGGAAGTTGGCAACAGGGAGGGGATAGTGGCCTTGTTGCTGACCGCAGTGTGGCAGGCTACAGTGACTGCTTGCAAAATGCGGTTGCCCTAAAGTTTATGAAGGGTAAGAGCGCACTGAAGACAAACACACAATGAAGGCACACACACGCACACACATAGCGCTACTTTCAACATCACTGTTGAAAGTAGCGCTATGTGTGTGCGTGTGTGTGCCTTCATTGTGTGTTCGTCTTCAGTGCGCTCTTACCCTTCATAAACATGGAATACCAACATGCCCACATTACCACCTTGGTTGCCCTAAAGCAGTGCTAAAGAACGGGATTGCTTTTCCTTGTGCCTTTTGTAATGTTTTATTTATTTCTGCCATTTAGGAATATTCATGCAGATAAATTTTGCTTCATGTTGCATTTGTAATGTTTCAATTGCACCTCTGAGAAAATATCACCATAATCTTGAAAAATCATAGTAAGTACCGTCCCCTTTGGGACACAAAATATGACAGCCATTTAGATATGTCTGTTCTCTGGACTAACATGAGAACCATATTTATTCCCTTGTTCCTTTACAAATGTGGCGCATGCACACTCAGAGAGATCAGCTGAGAAATGGATGGTTTGCACTCATCAAATAGAAGTCTAATATTAAAGAATTTGTACTTTAATACAAGTGTAACAAATAAACATTAGCATTCTTTTTTTTTCAACCAACTCGCCCAACTGTCTCTGCTAATTTAGCATTCTTTTCCTTTTGTCTAGTACTGCTTTTGTTTCTTGCACGGCACTACAGTCAAAGCCACTTATAAAGAAATTGAGCATGCAAAGGTCTGTGATGATTGTTAATTTTTGTGGTGTAGAGTCAGTGAGTGCAGTGGCCAGTTTACTTAAAGCTGTAGTGTGCTCCTCGCTGAGGCCCTTGACATAGACAAGTTGCCCCTGGCCCTCTAGGTAGCCCATTGGTGCAGGCATGCTTATGAGTTCTGGCTCCAAGGTTTCATCATTCTCCGATTCCTCTGTGTCACTCTTGGCCTGCACTTTGCGAAAGTTGCCCTCATCTGTGCATGGTTCCACAACGTCAGTGTTGTCATCGCCACCAACGAAATTGTCTCGACCCACGTCATGGTCCTCACGTCAGAGTCAACAACATGCTGCCACAAGTTGCCACCTGACTCGTCGTCTTAGAAGTGTTAGGCTTGGCATCAAGGTACATCCACAAAGCCGTCCTTGCGGACATAGAGTTTCCTAAAATTAACTAGAGGGGACTCTGGCGCTGCGATCGTTCAGCCTAGTCTTCGTGCTTGCGGCTTCGAACGCACTTGTGGCTTTGTTTATTGTTGTGTTTTGGTAATGTTTTGGATAAAAGAATGGACTGTTGTGAACTTCGTGAGCCGATTTGAATTCGTGAGCCTGAGAAGGTCAAGGTGGTGAAGCGTAACTGCTAAACCTTTGCTGAACTTCGTATTGCAGCAAAGCGGATTCAGGCCACACGGAGCCAAATGAAGCCAAAAAAATGAAGACTAGGCAAGACTAGAAAAATTTGTGTACTACCCATCATTCCCATGCTGGCTGAAGCGCCGTGCGTTGCAGCTCCCATAGAAACTAGCGCCAGAGTTCCCTCTAGTGTATTTATAGGAAACTGTATGCTTGGGACAGCTCTTCATGCAAACAACCGTTGCCTCTGTTCAGGCAGCCCTCACCATCTCAACAGCCGCATACAGAGACTTGAAGTAGCAAGTGTGTGGCCGGACAGTCAACAGCAATGAACAATCACTCCCAAACGTGGTACCTGTGCAATTCCTTAAAGGATTTTTATATCAAAATCAAGAGGCTGTGCTATGAAGAGGAAGTGGTATTTGGCTGCAGGAAAGCTAGTCACTGCGCTGACATTGTGAAAATGTGTATGTGGTGTGGTGAGTTAAAAGGTTGTCAAGCACGAGCAGCCCAAGCTTGCCTTGCCTTTTCTGCACGTTGCGGTTGAACTCCCCCAGCCATTCACTGAATAAATCTTGCATCATCTATACCATCATCTATTGTGCCCTGAGCACACGGACACTTAGCTTGAGAAGCTTCTTTGATTCTCCAATAACAAAGGGCACACGCCTGTTGCTGCTATAATAGCGAAGTGCGGTAATGCACACAAGTGCATTACCGCACGCTTTACTATGTTCTCCACCAGCGCATCAGTCTCCTTTCGTGGCCTGTGTTTTTGTAGGGCAGCATGTGGTAAAATAACTCAGTTTAATTTTGCATTATGAACACCCCGCTCTTTGTAGCTCACAGTGATGGCTTGGTTCATCGTAAGCCGAGCAGCAATGTCTCGAGTGCTTGCCAAAGCCACCTCACCCATAATTGATTTAAAGACAGTTTCATTCCTCACTTTGTAACTGGTGTTATCAGACCATTGCCTGGGCTGAACTGTGAAAAGTGTAGCAGAAACGTAATTGGCTTTGGCCAGCATCTGTGGCCCACTTATTGGAATGTTCTGGGCCCCGTGCATTGACAAATCACTGCAGCAGCGTGACTTATGCAAATGCATAGATTGCCTTCTGCCAGTGCTTTCTGTCTGTCAAGTTGCCGTTGGAGCTGGTGATTTTCTCCTTGTCCTTGAGAATAGTAGAGACTGTTGATAAGTTGTACTTTTCCGCCAATTCACAGTTTTTGCACTTTGAGTTCCTCCAAAGCTGTTTGCTTGGTGGAAATGTCCAGCACTTTTCACTTTGTGGCCACTGCAGGCACAGCAGGCTTTCCATCCATCATCCTGAACGCAACTGCCTACACAAGTTATGCATGATGAAAATGAAGCATAAAGTGTGTGTTTCCACGCATACCGTCAAGAAATGCAGGACCATAGGGTGACTGGAGCAGACGTGTGACCATGCAGTATCCAACAGCAGCAACCACCCTGCACTGGCCTGCACAAACAGCAGCACCAGCGCACCCTAGGCTCACGGTTGTAACTTCACAACAAATGCCTCGCTTTCACGAGTGTTCAGAGCGGTGGACAGCTTAATTGAATCTGCTGGCAACAAAGTATGAACCATGTGTGACCACAAAGTGTTAAAATATACCTGGCGTTCTGCACTAAAAGCCATCAGCGAGTGAAACGTGACTCTTATCATTACCAATGGTTGGCGTAATCTTTGTCTGAATTCTGTCGACTTGTACATGAAGTGCGGGGAGGTCATCGCTGACATTGCCTGCTTTTGAGTAGATTATTTGCCCAGATATCACGTATCATGCTTGCACCAATGCAGCACCGTTGAGAAAGCAGGCTCTGGAAGTTTCTGAACCTGTGTAGCACCTTTGCTGTACTTTTTAAAAAGAACGCCAAGGCTCAGGGCCATTCAGCTGCATTGCTGACAGGGAAGGCATGAACTTGTTCCACTGGGGCAGCTGAATCGAACAGACACATAACTGAAACGGAGTGAAGAGAAGACTAAAATAATGGTATATCCTCGACTTGTAGAAATGTTGGCAGTACACAACCATACATGAGTATCTTATAAACTAGTGTAAGGGCTGCACTTTTTTTTTTTAATTTGCGGGGGGAAATTACTTGGGTGTGGCCCATACACGTTTTTTTTCTCATATTTAATTAAAGCAATTGTTATTTCGTTGCATAATGATCGCACTTGCATAATAGCCACAGCCTTGAATTTTGCTGTCAAAATTTGTTGTTTTTTTCCTTCCAGCTTAATGATCTCACCCAGAACTTGGCACACACCAATGGTGTTTTTCGGATTCCTGTGAGCAAAATCATAGCCTACGAGATCTGTATTTGAAGTTAGAAGATGGTACTTAGGACATATTTTAGAAATTCTTAGGTAATGTAAAGCCTTCGAGATCTGTGTCTCTTGCCATCATCACCATTGGAGGTGCTTCCACACTTCCCGTGGTCTGATCCTGATCACGTCGCCATTGTTTCTTGTAGAGCTGAAGCAAGGGCCACACTTTCGGATGATTGCTTTTGGAGGTACTTTTGTGAGGTGTTTGGCTGTCTGCAGGCCACGGCAGTCTCACACTGTGCTAACCATGCTAATACAGCAGGCCAGCAACGTTATTGCTTGGAGACACCGACACATCTGGTTATAATCTTGGGAAATTATCGCCAGAACTGATTGCTTGCCAGTCGTGGGAACCAATGCCTTCATCGCAGTACTAGATTAAGAAGTTATGGCACTGCAGGTGCTAAAAAAAGGGTTTGTGCTGGAGATTGTGGGTTGCAGGGCAAACATGGCTGTGGGGCTGCATTTGGCGTGTGCTTGCAAAAGGCGAGTGTGACTATTACATGAAGGTCTTTTTTTTCTTAATTATTTAGTTCGAAAAAGGGGGTGTAGCCCATACTCAGGCGCGGCCTTTACTCTAGATTATACAGTAAAATGTGTTGTGTACAGTTTTACGCTCCGCATATTCTTGCCATGCCAGCGTGGATGTGGTCTGAACGTAAGACTGTGGGCAGAATGGATTATCAGATGCAACAAAGTAACTCGAAAATTTCTTTGCACATGCCTCATTTTATTGAGTACTTTGTTGCTTTAAAGAAAACCAAATATTGAAGACCTTAGGCAAAAGCTTTTATAGCAAAGCTAACATTTGAAGCTCGAAGTGTGTGCTGTAGGCTTCCGTTAATTTGACTCTGGTTAATTTTTTTGGTAAATTTGATTCCATGAAAGTCCTCTTCAATAAGCAGTTCTCTCTTTACAGGCATATTGCGGTTTCTGCTGTCCGCCAGAGATACCTCGTGCACAGCGCTCAGCCATTGCCACGGGAAACTGGGGCTGCGGTGCCTTTCGTGGCGACCCACAGTTGAAGGCAATGATTCAGCTTATGGCAGCATCCGTTGCAGGCCGTGACCTTGTGTACTTTACCTTTGGTGATAAGCAGTTGTGCCAAAGACTGCGTGCAGAGTATCATTTACTCACCAAGTGTGATATGACAGTAGGTAAGGACATCACTCTTAATGATGTGTCTTCATATAACCAGTGTGTTTTGTTTGAGGGGCGAACACAGGGCAAGAAAATTGGCTTTCGAAGTATTTGCACAATTTGAATGACACGTAATTGATATGCTTACATCATTAATACAACCATTAATATAACCAAGAAGTTCAATGACTTGGTTTTTAATAGTGGCAATATGGATGTCTCTAGTAATGTTATGATGTCTGCTGCCACAGAAAAAGTAATTACGAAGGCAGCAAGCAAATATAGCATTTCCTTTATTTTATAAGATTTTCACTCATTTCTTGAAACACCCTGTACAGTGGGCTCTCGTTAAACGTAGCCTGAACGGACCAGGAAAATATGTATCATTTAACTGGAGTTCCTTTACTGAAAGACGAACAGGGGTGAAAAATTTAGTTATGAGACCAATCATATTAGAGGGAAGTTCCATTTAAGCAGAAATTCTGTTCAAGAGATTTCCATTTACTAAGTCTACTGTATATATATAAACTAGAACATGGGACATGCTGCCCTAACTCAAACAGACTGTGAAGCTTTTGCAGGAAAACAGCATTGCATGTTTTTGAATGACATTCCAGGCTCATGACAGGTTTGCATCATGTGAGTTGTCTTGCTAATGCAAAATGCAGATTGCCTCTGAGAGCAGATGCTGTGTTGTGCTTCTGTTTTCCAAGCGTGGCAGTAAACTTAATGCAGTTGATAGTTTTCTTTGTAGGTATGCATATTTGTTTTGGCTGCCTCACATGTGCTTTGCAAACACTGCACCAAAATTATTTTTCTTTCTCTGCTACCGAACACCTGTAACATTGCTGAAACAAACCACTTTGCACTTGTAAGGAGGGGGGGGGGACATCATTTCTGATAAAACCCGGGATTGTAAAGCATTCCAAGAGCTCCAGAACCACTTTTTCACAAGTATAGCTCACAGAAAAAATGGAGCCTCTGGAGCTTGGACAAATGTGACTCCTTCCGAGCCATGTGCACAGGTGGCTTGGAATGCCATTGAGGTTTTAGTGGGGTGCTGTGACATTCTTTAATAATGGTGTGGAGTGTGCTTCTTACTAAAGGGGTGAATCTTTTCCATTAAAAAAATATTCTTCATAGATGTGTGTCATTCCGAGCAACCAACTTGTGAAAGACGGCGGAGCCGTATCACAGAGTTCTCACACCATTCAGAAGTTTACTGGCTGTTCTTAGTGATCATTCATCAGCTCACTCTTTGCATATGCTCACTGACTTGCTGGTCATACAGCCACTCCACAGTGCCATGCAGGCTATACTGCTGCCTGCTATTTACTACAACAGCTGTACATACGCCAAATGAACCGCCAACGGCTATGTAGTATCGAACATGACACGAGGAAAAGGAAATCGCTGATTACTGGCTAAAAAAGAAAGACATGTAATGAAGCTGTTATCTATTCATGTAAGGTGTATGCAACGTGACCTTTGTTGTATAACTATTGATAATTGCAGTTCAAAGCAAAAAGAAAATTGAGGACTTTGATGCAAGTTGCATTGCCTAGTGATATCGACCACAATGTAGATAGAAAATTTCTGCTATATTATCTGTAACATCTTCATTGTAAAAGTTTCTTAGTGCGCCTTGTATGAACAGAATACTAGTAATTGGCAGCCAGATAAGGCCACTGCCGTGTCCTCATGACCAGGAAGCCTGTGCTTCCTTTTCGGCATTTCTACTAAACTGGACGCAGCACTGCCGTGCCCTGTATCCTCCATACTCTTCGCATCATCGATAGAGCTTTATTGTCCTAATGATATTGGGATGGCTCATTCTCAGGGGCCACAGTATTGCTACAGTGATAGTGTTTTCTGCCATTAGATGGCAGCACTTCTTCGCCAATTGCTAAATCTGTCCGCTTTTCCTTTTGCTGGAGGCCTTGACATCTATAGAAATTCAGTCCACTGGCCGTCGTGTCTGTGGATGCATGCAAATATGCACAAGTAGCTGTAGCACATATCTGTAGAAGTTGAGCGAAAGTCTTTTTTAACAAGCCCTCGGGTATCCCTGTTGCATTGTAAGGGGTATATAATATTTTGTTCACATATTCATGACAGCTTTTCTTTTCTAAGCTAACAGGTTTATTTACCATCTCGACTGTCTTGCATCAATCGCCGCGCCATTTGCTGTGGTGTTTCACAGAAGCTGGATTCATTCCTGACCAGGTTTAATGACAATTATAATGTTTGGGGTTTTACGTCCCAAAAGCACGATATCATCACGAGAGACGCCGTAGTGGAGGGCTCCGGAAATTTCAGCCACCTGGGGTTCTTTAACGTGCACCTAAATGTGAGTACATGGACTTGCGGTGTTTTGCCTCCTTCAAAATGTGGCCGGGATTCGATCCCGTGACCATTGAGTCAGCAGTCAAGCACCATGACCGCTAGATCACTGCAGCGGGTTCTGACCAGGTTGGCCACATCGTTCCACTGGGGGGCATAATGCAGACAGTGCTTGTGTACCGCACTTTTTGGTGCACACTAATGAACCCGATTTGGTCAACATTATTCTGTAGTGTCCATTATAGACCTGTCTTGTTTTGCTCTGTAATCATTCAGTTAATTTAACAGCAGCATCAACTCTTATTTTATTTGTTACGCTCATACCCTATACATTTGAGAAGCTATTTAAAATGCTGTTCAATTGTTCAGTAGTGAAGGGTAGAAGATGTTTCAGGCTGCATGTAGAAGCAGTTAAGTATGCACATGTGGTGTGTCAGCTACAAAAGCTGTCTTCCTGTGTCTCTCTGTGTTCGTGTGTGTGAGTTCAATTACATTCACACGTTGTCAACTTGTACCTGCCAGCTCTCTCATATAGTGTTTTGTAAATTTTATGTATTTTGGGTTTAGTCTGTAATCTTAGAAACATTTTATTGAGGGTTTACGAAAAAATGAATTCGGCTGACAGAAAAAAAAACTGGTAAAGGCATTGAAGCATGGGACAGTGTGTGGTTACAAAGAATGCACACAAAAAAGAAATTGAATTGGTTTATATGCTGCCTAATGTGCGATTACATTACAGACATGCTTCTTTTGAGCACGTTTGTTCAGACAAGTTCCATGTGTAATAGGCAAAAGGTGTAATGGGACCATTCTAAAAGACAGGGCGTGCAAACACGGACACAAGAAGGAAGTCGAGACACCACAAACACCATGTGGCATCTTGACTTCATTCTTGTATCCATGTTTGCACGGCCTGTCTTTTAGAATGAATACTTACCAACTAGCTCAGCTCTCTGTTAATCTATGTAATAGGCTTCTGGGTGCATTACAAAGGTTGTATTGAGGTGGTGCATTCAATGAGGCCATAGCGCTGAAAAGACTGGTACAAAGGAAGACGACAGGACGTGTGCATGTCCTGTCGTCTTCCTTTGTCCCAGTCTTTTCAGCGCTATGGCTGGCCTCATTGAGTCAATGAATAAGTGACTGATCTAAATGTGGTGTGTTGCTTTTCGATCTCTGCTGCACCAAGTTTGCGTTGCTTGTGTACTTCGTTGTAAGGGTAAATCACTGTCGATAAGCTGTGTATGTACCCCTGTATACCACGAGACGTTTATGATGAGGGTAAGTGAAAATTTTCAGCGTGCTACAGGGAAACAAAGCGACGTAAAATAGAACGACACGAGACGACATAACCGCTGAAAATTTTCACTATGTACAACCAACAGGCCCCTACCCTGGCTCTTCTAGATGAGGCTAAGCGTTATCAAAGTGTGTGCTCTATTTGTTATTCCTGTGAGATTTTTATTAATTCTAATGTACAGAGCTTTCGCAGGTATGTTTTGTTTTGTTCTGTATCTGATAGCTTTCTAAGGTATGATTTTCTTCTTCCAGGTGGCCTTTATGAGCTTCTGGCACAGTTCAGCCAACACCAGTCGCCACAAGCAAGACCGGGCAAATTCCAGCTTTTCGAATATCTACGCCGCAACTGTACCCCATAGATGTGTGTACGTATTGCGGAACCAGGCCCGGCAGTGCATTGAGTGAAATTCATATGCACGCTTCTGCAGGTACCGTCAGCCACTTGGTGATTCTAGACTTTTTAATTTTTGGGCCCTTGCCCTGGGATTCATTCTTTTTTTTTGTGCAAACGAGTATGTGTGTGACCTGTAAATAAATTTTTGCAATCTTAACTTTTTGTCTTTCTTTAAGAGGTTCTGTTTGAAAGTGAGATGCTTGAGCAGTGCTCGCATGCACATGCAAGTGTCTGTATGAGTGTTTGTGTGCCAGTGCAGGTTCGGATAAAGTGGTTTTCATCACCAAAGAGACAACCTCATATAACCGACTTTTATTTTATTAATAAATAAAATGCATCCGAATGTGCTATGAAACATATGGCACACGTTTCCAGTGAATGACACTTTTTTTTTTTCATATTGTAACAAGTGTAGGTGATGATATCCAAAAAAAAAAAAAAAAACAACGAAGTAGGGGACAGCACCGCTTTACAACATTTCTGTTTCAGTGGATGCCACTCTGCTAGTAAAGGGAGTGAAAAATGCAAAATAGTGTGCTTTAAAATGTAAAACAAATGAAAGAAAATGCAATGGTGTGAATGCGGTCTTTCCCTTTGTCACTCGTAAACGCAGCACAGGTTGAGAGCTGCCTTTCAGGACTCGCGCACATTCAGAAACAGGTTTAAAAAAACTGGAAACACCAGAGTTGCTGACTTTAAAACAATACTCTGTCTACCGAAAGTAGTCGCGCAATATTTTTCTGGCAGAGTATAGCAAGTCTCCCTACACAATACCAACAATGAAGGCAGTGTTCCCATGCTCCCTGAGCTCACAAATACAATGCTTTGTGTTGGCACTGCTCAGATTTAAAAGAAAGGTCTTTTTTTTTTAGTGTCTCACGCACAGATTTCCGGAAGCAGTGCCCTAGGAAAGTTGGGCAACAAACTACTGCACCTGTTATTCAGTTGCTATTTTGCTGTGAGTAAAAATGTAAAAAAAAAGAGATGTTGCAAATTGTGGGCCACTTATACAACAACCTATATGCATGCAAAAACCAAGAGTTGAACCTTTCTTCCTTCCTCTTCCCATTCTCTCTCTGTTATTATTATTATTATTTTTTTTTTTGTAAGGGTTCCGTTTGAATGACATCAAAATATATTTTACTGCTCTGTGCTCTTTTTAACATCTGAACCTTCCTCCCATTTTACGTATGCAATAACATTGCATCCTGCCTCAACGGCACATTTTGTCTGCATGGGGCATCTTTTCCTGCTGAAATTATTCCTATTTTACTTCAGCCTCAGGAATTTGAAATTTTGCCCTGCCCTTTAGTAGGGCCAGTTGGTAGACTACCGCGCCATTAAAGTGACAATTTTAGCAATGGAGTCACGTTTGGGTAGCATCCTCCCTGACAGTTACACGTTGTAATTGACTCCATTAGCAATTTGCTCATTTAGCCCCAACTATTGTTTGGCATAATTTTAGTGCAACCCGAAATTCTGGCATGTTGTAAAAGTCAGTTAACCGGCTACGCACAAAATTACATTGGAATATCAATGATGTGTCACATTTTTTCGGCAGCGTTTCTTCATGGCGCTTTGTGTTGCCATTGACTCCTTTTAAGCACCCTGATCATTAAAAACACACCCCCCACCTACTGACAACACAACCTTCGAATGCAGGCAGAGGCAGCATGTTGTTCATACTTGGAAGGTTGAGTCACTCAAGGTATGCATTTACTGTTCTTGTTGAACTTCAAGGGCAGTATTTGTGTGGCTTAAAATATTGTGCATAAGATGAATGGTGCTCCTTCCTTTTTTTTTTAACACAGTTTTAAGGCTTCTGCACACATTGACTTGTATTAACAAAAAAAAAAAAGGAAGAAAGCCCAAACCAGCTTGGAAGGCAGAGTAACAGTTGAGTTGGCACCCTGTATTCCGTAGAACATTTTCATTGCTTATCAACTATTCGCAGTCAACACAGTTTTGGTGCAACAATCTTGGCATGGTTTGCACGACACACCGTCTTTTTAAGCACTGGCCGAGAATTTGGTCCAATTCGTTGCACGTTTCCCTAATGCAGAATTTCTGAGCAGACTTACTTTTTAAATTTTACATGCCCTGACACGCGTTCCACTTGTGCAGAGCTTTGCACAATAAGGCCATAATGTTTTCTGTTCCCCTTGCACGCTCAACAGTCTAACACTGTAACTTGTATTTGTAATGTTACTGTCTCAGGAAAAAAAAAACTGTATGTACAAGAACCAAACTGCATCACTCTATTTACAACCACTTGAAATGCACGCTGGCAGCTGTGGAATCTCCATAAAAACACTCCTATAATTCTGAACCTTTTCTTTCCAAACTCACTCAGCACCGTCGATGAAGCATACAAAGCTGCTGCATAACCATCACACGCAATCAAAAGCATTTACAAACAGTGACTCGCATCAAAGCTCGAACAGTGCTGTTGCTCGGTGGAAGAAATGAGAATAGCTTAGATACAAATGAAGTAATCAGCAAAGTTTAGGAACAACGGTAGTAATGAAGGGAAAAGGCTGCTTGAAATGACTTGCAGTGATTGTGACTGAACCAATGTGTGTGACCACAAAGCCGGTGGGCATACTTCACACTTGAAAGCAAGCCGAGCTGCTGCTGCTGTCTGTGTATGTATAGACTGACTAATCAGGAGGACACACTGCTACATTACATAGACACAATGAACTAAATGAGATCAAGGTGTAAGAAAGAGCGCCGGCCGAGTTATGTGAAGAGGGACCTCGAAGCCTATTGCACCATAGCCCGAGGTCCCACGAGAAAGAAGGGGTCTAATCTATTGCTCGTATACCGCTGCTCGGACACTTGTTGAATATGCTTAGCATTTTTTAACTTGGGGTTGGTTTACATATCCTTGCGCATAAGCGAAAACACTTTGCAAAACCAGTCCACACAGTCTTTGGTTATGAGAGCTTGCTGCAGCAGTTACAATGAAGGACACATCTGTTACGAAATGTAGCTCGTAATGTAGGCATTTTTAACAGTTGCGTTCTTGCTTTCAAAGCGAAATTGGGAAAAAAAATTGAATTCAGCATTGCATTGTGATGGTCAAGGCCACGCACACATGCTTACATACACCTTAACAGGACACTATGCTTTCTCACAAACAGCGATCTAAAAGCTTGTGGCATTGCACGGCCACCGTGTGACTCTAGAAGCTTATCTTGTACCCACTTTGGCAGTAGCAGGGTCCCCCGGTGGCTTCCAAATCTATGCCTTATTTAGAGTGAAATTACCTTAATAGGGCTTACCTCTGTAGCAGCTAAAAGACACATATTTTTGTTTTACATATTCTGCAACTTACTAGTCTGATTGACAGGAGTTTGCCCTACGCAGCTATCAAGCGAGGTACATTGTGTAAGATGAGCTGTCAGAGAAGAGACTACACTTTAGTAGGTGGTGTTTAAACTGTACTGTAGGGGTCGTGCATGCTAAAATAAACTTAGGAAAGTGCGATTCAATTGTTTTATGTGGCAAAGCACAGTTGGAAAGCAGTTGAGGCATCTTGGAGTCGCTTCTGTACACTGTTGGGCTGAATGACTTAAGAGGTTTTTAGGTCTCTTCAAGACAAAGTATTCCCTTTACATATGTACATTGAAGCTTAAATTTCGTGGTAACTTTAGAAAGTAAGCATTCTGGCAGCTTGTCATATGTTATAGCATCCAGTGTAGGTGTTTCTTTAGATACCAGGGTAGCAGTTACTGACAAGTGCTTACTCTGTTAAATTTTATGACCGTTCCAGACCTTCCTGCAATATTCTATGTCTGCTGCTCTGTAATGCTCTAGCAGCACGAAAATTTTTTTTCTGCAGGCCTACTGTTTACGTTTATTATATAGCTCAGCACATGGACTGATTTCATAGCTAATTGTGCAGCTCAGTTCACAAACAAAGGAAATGTCTGAATGAGGCACTTCAATGGTAGTTGTGTGCTTTCCCTTGAGCAGTCCACCACGAATATAGCCAGTTCAGGAGTGTTTTTGGTGGCTGCTATGAAGTTGTTCAGGGATGTGAACTTGTGAAACTGCAGAAGTGGTGCATTCAGTCTCTGCAGTCACTGTGTGCTTTACATTGTGTAAGATGAATGACGGCAGCCTAATGATAGGGCTTTGCAAATATTCAACATTTAAAATGCAAGCTAGTACTCCCGTCTCAAATCAAAGGGTATGATTCGACATTTTAATATTTGATTTTGTCAGATAGTATACCATTATGGCTGAATATGTGAAGGGTTACTACAATTTTGGAATGTATTTGCCATATAAAAGTGTCCACGCGCTGTGTGTACCAACTACTTTGAGTGCCTACTGTTAAGTCAACCAGCACACATTATGACGGCCTCCTCATTTACGTCCTGCTTAACTGAGTGGTCTTCCATATGAGCCATAGTGATGTGCCTGTCAAAAGGGAGAAAAAACCTTTTTCTAAACCTCTGTCCTGTGCTTCTCTTTCTTTTTTAAAGCAAAAAAATTAATGAGGAAAGCTAGTATTTCTTTAATATGCTTGTTTATATTGGTTTGAAATGACCACTGCACAGTACTTGTAGCCTGTTTAATATCAACATGCTATGTAAAGGCAGCACCACGCTGTGACACTATTTTTCTAATCAGCTTCTTGATTTTCGCCTAAGTGCAGTTCTGCTGAAAGACAGAACTGCACTACGCAAGCAGAATGCGGCAAGCTAAATGCAATTCTGTTTGCTGAGAAAAGGCAATGCCATGAGGAAGCCCTTACCACTACTGCTTTAGTTTCATGATCTTAATGCATGTAATTAGTCACTTTCTGTCCACTGATAATGTTCTGCTTCGTTTTCTACAATATGATGCTGCATGTCTTCTGGTCAGAGATATCTCTGTAAAAAACTTGTTTCACAAGGTGCTTGGGCTTGTGCGTTACAGCTCTACATGTACTGTTCATGAAATGACTAAAATGGTGTATGTTCCAATCTAGTGCAGCTAGCCAGTAATTTATTCATCAGTTGCTTTTTGTAATGGTATTTGGAGAAAACTATGTGAACATGTTATCACCGCATGCAGGACCCCTATTTGTGTTGGCTGCCAGCATTTAGAAAGAGTACTATCAATGTGTGTGTCAACAGCATCTCTTATACCCGAGAATAAAATGCCGTCCAGCAGGCTTAGAACATAATTGCACAGACAGACTCGTGCTCGGCAAAATGTCCCTCCAGAGCTTCTAAAGCCATCAGCAACCAGAGAAGATGCCACCGAGAGACTATGGCAGTAGTGTATATGTGCAACAACTATAGCGAGTAGTTCAAACAGTCTCTCTCAGATGAGAGACGTGCTCGGTCAGTACATTAGGCCCACATAAGTACAAAAGCCTATCAGACACTCATCACTCATAAGTTAAAAAAAGGAAAATCACAACACAGCACGAGCGAGCAACATGCAGTCAGCACAAAGCTGTGCTAAAGCTAACGACTTCAAGCATTTTTTTTGCCACATCAAGATGACGTGACCAAACATTACTGAGGTAAAGATCTAACATAATGCTTTCCCAAAAATGCAAGTCACATCCCCAGCTGGTTGAGTTGCTGAATTCTCCAAAATAAATATAGTCCATAATACACCATCGCCTGCTGCTTCAGGCAACACGATGCATGCAGAATTCATTGCATCTCAGAAGCGGGGGTATGCACCTAAACTAATAATAAAAAAAAAAAAAAAGCAACTGCAGTTCACTTGTTCAGCATGTTGAAAAGATACTCTGCACAAACAAAAAAACACACGACAGTAATAAATGCAGGAATGGCATGATTCGAGAAGAGAAAACAAGAAAAACTGCTGAAGCACAATCCATTTTTGTCGAGAGCTGGTGTGGCCATCCCTCAAATCTGCCCGGAAACGAACTGCCACCGTTGGATGGGGGTAGGGCAGGGGTTTGGGTATGGGGGAGTCACGGACGTCGTCAGCGAGGCACAGCTTTTGATGACAAGGACAACAACAACGAAAAAAAAAAATGCAGTGTGCTGTTCAAGTTATTTCTTTGGTACTGGCATGGACAAACGCATGCTGTACTTCGCTGACAACGTTTCGCACATGATGCTCAAGTTCTTCGTCAAAAAGACTTGTCCCGGCACATGAGTCTAAGCTCCTGAACTGCACGAATGGCACTGGAATGCTCCGCTTGTGGCTGCCACTGAGCTGCCAGCAACAGGCTGGTCTCATTCCCCATCACTGTGTCGTCGGAGCCCCTTGTCTGTTGAGATGCTGGCCTCGGAGTAGCGGCTGCATGGCAAAACACCTCTGTGCAGACCTCGGGGAGTGTTGCTCGTCAGAGGTGGCACCGTCACGCACTCCTGGAACTGCTGAATGGCCAGCCTGCAAACGTGAGGACCTTTTAAGTTCGTGAAATGAGTCATATATCTGAAAAGTTTTGTGTCCAACATGCTGAGCGCTATGCTCGCTATTCAGCATTTGTTTGCTTACCACAAGAAATATTTATTCACATACCCAAGAGCCCCCCATGGACATTACGTATGGTGAAGGGTGATGAGAATACGAAGGGGTTTTGTTCAAGGACTGAATATTACAAGTGCAGAAAGTTTACACGCAATGGGAACATGACAATAAAAATTAAAATGTAGAATGTTGGTACAAAATGCAATGCAATATTTAGCACGAGCATTAGAAGGGTAGAAATTTACAACTCTATTTTTCATAGAAGTAGCCAGGATTTGAAACACGAACATAAGAAAAAGGAAGCTGCGAACACTGGTGTCTGCTTCCCTGGTGTCCGTGTCTGCATGCCTATCTTCGTATATGATGAAACCCTACTAACTAGTTCTTCCTTTCTAAGTTACAACTCTTCGTTGGGTGGGTGCTTGAATTTAATAATGAATTGAATTTTGTGGTCACACACATTTGCATTGTTGCTCGGCAATTTGTTCCAATGGTAATTTTAAGGGGAGATGCGAGTCGTAAAACGCAAGTTTTTTCCGATATTGTGTATTTTTTGTTTTTATTTGCTTTCACAAGTTTAGTTTCTATACTTTCACGACAAAAAAAAAATTGAAGATTGTAATTAAACTCGAAGTAGCTTAAAATCACTTTTAAAGAGCACAAGGTGGCTACTAAAAACTAAAAAGAGCTCGATGTCTAGAGTCCCCTGGAAATTGTACCTGGCTGCTTACCAATGCATTTCCCATGAGCAGTTCACCAAAGCCACATGCTAAAAATAACCATCATTCCCAAGCTCTCATGATGGAAGAAATCATTTCAAAAACGATATCCTTGCCGCATAGATGACCTTTCACTTACACCTTTAAACTGCATTTTCCTCAAGATACAATTTTGGGCAACTTCTCCAGATTTGACATCATGTTTTTGGTACTTCTAATCGCCAGATCGGGATGAAATTTTGCCCACATATTCCTTAGTGTGTGAAGAGTGCAAGTAACTCCTTTAAAACTTCATATCATGTAGATAATTATTACGAATCTAAAATAAGCAATTGGTATGGTCTGAGCATTCTAAGACTTCTGACATTACAATTTTTCTTGTCCATTAAAATGTCTTATACGCGCTTTCTTGTTAGTTATTTGCATTCTACAGTTAATCTGGAGCAATATGAGTCATTAATGGCTCAGAACCTGAAAATTTTAGTGGCAAAAAAAGTGCTTCCAAAAAGAACTATATTTTACACATTGTCATTTTATAAAAGGAAAACTATGCAACGTACTATAAAACAGATTACATATTTGAAATGAGCATAAAAGCTTATGTATACAGCAAAAATTTCATTTCCCTAGGCTACAGATTAAAGAAGCTTTTTTTTTCGAGTAGCATCTCCCCTTAAGTGGTGAATCTTGAAGCTAATTAACATGTGAAAACAATGGCTGTACTTTATATGCTTAATTCAAGCATGGAAAAAATGAGAGGCTCCGGTTTGATATGGGATTGTGATAGTGACTAATTGCTGAATGAACAAGAGTTTAGCAGGAAAAAAAGTACTTGTAGCTGACTTTTGTTGGACCAGCATGACTGATCTAGGTATCGCGTCATCATGAAAATGTTTGGGTGGTCACAACTGTAGTAAGTAGGCTCTTGAGATGCATAAATTGCATTAATATTGTTACAAGAATTTGTCAAGTCTGAGTTGTGCGCTGAGGGGTAAATGTGCATAATTCACAATAAAATTACAATGATGTATGAACGACTGCAAAAGACAGGGCTATGGCAGCTCACTGAACGGTTGTAACAAAACTTGGTTTTTAGCGTAACTGAGATGAAGTTTTTCGGTGCAAGTTGTAAACTAATATTTAATGCGTTACAGGCTTTTTTTTTTCTCAGTCGATCCTTGGACTTGGAGGGCCTGTGTGCTTTAGCACTATGTTACTGTATGAAGCTAGAAGTTGAAATAAATGGCACCAAACTCCATTAAAAACGAAGTGGGCCATCCCATCATTTTTAGGTGTGTTAATTAGCTTCAATTATGAAAAAGCAAAGTTTGTAGTACTAGTTACTCTTGCTTGGCTTTTATATGCTAAAGTGCCATTTTTTTTCTCCACCTTCGGTAGTACCAAGAAATGCACTTGGTGGGTGTGGTGCGTTTCTAGCAAGCATACATTATGCAGAAAAATCCTGCATGTGCCTTGGCTTCCATATATATTGTCTAATGCCACGTGATCTTGTGGGATGATATCCAGATGAACATATGGGTGTTTGTAGGGCGTTTACTTGAGCTTGGGCATTAAAGTTCGAGGGCTGGAAGACCTCATTAAAACACATCAATGACTGCTATATACCTACCAGTGCTGGCAGCTTGACGACCTTCTGGGTACATTTAGGTGTCTGCTCAGATGTGGCCAATGGCCTTCTTTTCTTGTGAGTTTTCATGTGCCTTAAAAGAATGAAAGCACGCAAAGTTGAGGCAGGACTATGTATACAAGGCTTGGACATTAATGCAAGCACGTTTCTTACTTTGTTTACAGTCTATCAATGACACTGTACTTTTAATGTTTGATTTGGCTGTAAATTTTGCTACTATGGGGCACTCGGTTCACAGTGAAGTTTCCAGTGCAGTCAACTTGTATACTTCAATTATCAAGTGCATTTCAATGAATATTGGGATACATGGACCAATATATAAATCACAATGTGTGCATGTAGCCAGGTGCGAGTTGTAGTGCACATACGCAGGTTCTATGGCATAAAAACTAAGCGATAAATTTAGTATTTTACGAAATGTTTTTGTCTTTCACGTGACTGCATGAAGTGCCATTACCATTTTTTGGAGATCATAATGTGGAATGGCTGTGACTGGCTTAACATTCATTAGGAACCAATTATTGAAGAATTCGCCTCTGAAATAGATTGTGGAAAACATTTTTCTAGCAGCCAGACCCTTTTGCGCAATGGTCATTTTGCCAGTTTCAGCACCTGTAAATTATTCTAAAACTTAAGCAGTCATGCAAAAGATCATACAAAAATACTGAAGTTGTGGAAGTGTTTGTTCTGCAGAACTAGCCATAGCAGAACAGCGTGGTGCTGCTGGCGAGGACTTACGTGTCTGATTATTAAGGCAGCTTTTTTTTTGAAAATTTTTATGAAATGACTGTATATGTATGCGGCTTTAATTTTCTATTTATATTCCAACTTGTTTGCCAACTTTTCAAGGTGCAAACGGCGATTTCGGATGCTACTAAAAATAATTTAGTTTTATATGGTGGTGATAGTGGCTAGGTGAAAATGTTGGCAGGACTCGGCACACAGCAGATGTGATGCTCATTTATTCAACTGCAATTAAACTACAGACTTTTTAAAAAACAAAGATCACGAGAGAGCGAAAAAAAAACATGCCTACCTTTTGGCAGTCCAGGCGATGAGGAAGCAGTTTTCCAGGAATAGCACCACCCCCCATAAAAATGGCCACAAATACTATATAAGCATGACTCCCTGCCTGTAAGGCTGTGAATGGAAAAAAAAAAGAAAAGCGAGTTTAGTGCTACATCTGCAAAATTACGCACTATGGTGAGCATCATAACAATATCCTGCATTATTAAACGTAATGATGTACCATCTTGCGTTTCACATGTATTCACAAATTTTACGAATACTCTATATGTACTGTGAAGAGGTTTATTGGCGGTCCAAGGGCACATCTTCTTCACAGTACTACTTTCTTTTTTCTTGTCAATAATAATCTAGCACTGTACTATTCGGAATATGCCTTAGGAAAAAATTACTTTAGGTCCAATGTTTATTTTGAGCATAGATTTAGCAAATTTATCTGTACTTCTGTATGCTTCAAGGAAACACCAGGCAGCAGTAGAAGCCAAAACTATGGTCCCTCTTCTTTCGGCAGGGTGCCAAAAGAATGCAAATGTTCTGTTGTTTTTAGCAAGATTCCTTCATCAGGAATCCCACTACCGTAAAATCCCGAGCAAGCGCCCCTACTGAAGCAAGCGCTCCCCTCCATTTTTCGGGAGATTTGAAATATGCCCCCCCCCCCTCCCTTTCTGCCATTTTCACTGTTTCATTCACTGTTTTTATTCGCCCAACAAGGACGAATGGAAACAGTGAATGCATGCGTGATCAATGACGCATTTAATTAGAAGCATGGGCGTGCATTCTTTATTCTCAGCGGCCCTTCCTTTGCCATCGTGAATTTTGATCTGCGACCAAGCAAGGGCCCCCCCCTCCAATTCTTGTCAGATTTTCCTTTACTGTAGGGGGGGCACTTGCTCGGGATTTTACAGTATATAAAACTCTGTAATATTCAAGCATGGTACATAAGCATGGTACTATACAGGGTGTTTCAAGAAATGTGTCCGTTATTTTTTTAAAAAATCAGCAAAATGCGGTATTTGCTCGCTGTCTTCACAATTGCTTTTTCTGTAGTGGCAGGCATCTTAAGATGGTTGAAGACATGATTTGGGACAGTAATTAAGAAAGTTAAATTAATTAACTTTTTAATTAGCGGAGTTAGGTGGTTAAGTCCAATGGGAGAATTGAAGTTCTTCATGCGAAGAACCCAAGTCAGCTTTGAGATTTTGAAAAAGCGGCCTCTAGGAATAATTGTGAAGTAATGCAATTCTCCCAAATTCAGCGGCCAAACGGAAACCGAAACGCGGAAGAGCGCAACTGCCATATTCTTCTGAGACATCCACAATGAGTGAACGTCATTATATCAACCATCAACCGACTTCTTGGTGTGAGAGTGTGGGCTGCGCTTGCAGTAGTAGCACGCATGATGCACATAGGTTAACGAACGGGCAAGAACTGCACTTCTGTAACCGTTGTCTTGAACAGTGACGTCATTCTAGTCGTCTGCTTGTTGTGCTCATCGGTGCTTGGGTTTCAGTTTCGCCATTGAATTTGCCTGACTTTCATTACTTCACAATTATTCCTAGAGGCCGCTTTTTCGAAATCTCAAAGCTGAAATGGGTTCTTCGCATGAAGGACTTCAATTCTCCCATTGGACTTAACCACCTAAATCCGCTAATTAAAAAGTTAATTAATTTAACTTTCTTAATTAGTGGCAGGCATCTTAAGATGCCTGCCGCTACAGAAAAAGCAATTGTGAAGACAGCGAGCAAATACCGCATTTTGCTGATTTTTAAAAAATAGTGGACACATTTCTTGAAACACCCTGTATATAGTTGAGTGCTGTATTGCCAAGTTAATACTCACTGGCAAATGAGTTTGAAAACGTTTGAGTTTGTCAGCATGTAACAACAAAAATTCTGACAAACAGTTTAAAAATTTGTTCATTATCGGGCTTTAAGGAACAGAATGCAAATATCATTCCATTTTTATTTATTTTGTTACCTTTGGGATTTTTGTTTCAATTATCAAAATGTTCCTTCTCCTCAGAAATACATATATACATATATACATAGTACTCTTGCTATTCTGGCTGAGGGTATCACAAAATGTCTTGTAGTTTCCTAAAACATTTAGCCAAGCCATTGGAAAGGACATGAACGAATGCTTTTATGTTTTTAAATTTTGTAGAACACAGCTTTGACATATTCAACCTACTTTCTAGGTTGTAGGCCAGCAATAGACTGCATGATTGCACTTAGCAACATCATTTGGCTTTACCTCACTGCATAAAATTCTCAGGCCTGCTGGTTTCATATTGCTTCACGTTTAGATCTCACGCAAGCTTAAGCCCTCTATTCTCACAATGTTCAAGTAAGTGTAGCATGCAATAAGCACAAGCACGCTTAATGTGCATGACAAGTATGACTTACACGATGCTCATGGTTCAATCATTGCTTCCACATCTGTTCCTTTCCGAAGCAAACAGGGGCAAGATACAAACAAAGAAGCACAATTAGCGTAAGCAATCACAGTTGACACAGGACGTCACATACACATACTATATTTTGATGACAAACGACTCAGTACTGTACAGCTTGTAGCAATGTTCCTAGCTTTCATTAGCCAATATTATGTAAGTGGAACAGAAATGCCTTGTATATAACTTCCTATTGTCATGGTATACAAAAACAAAATGCTGCAAAAATGTGCTCTTTTAGAGAAGTAATAAAGCAGCACGGATGTGTAGGAACTTGCAGTCACAGTAACGTGTATAGTTTCTTGTTTAGCAGTGATGTTACGCGAGGCATGGCACTCACTCAGTTTTCAAGTTATAGAAAGTGGCTTATAGAAGATAGAAACCTTGGGGCACATTGTAATATTGATAATGGAGGTTGTCTGTATTTGTTTTATATGTACTACATTTTTTGCTAGACATGATTCTTTTTCTAATGGACCGTTTGAGTAGTAGTGTATGGAGCACTAATCAGCATGATGTAAAGAAGACTCAACAAGAAAAAGTAAGGCTGGTGTAAAGAGATATGTGTCAGTGACATGGCTGCAGCATTTAATGCATTCTGTTTCACTGTAATGCCAGTGCACACAAGTGATTACTGAGGCCGATTAGTTAGCCAAGTTTAAATTAGTACCACGTTCACTCAACTGCACTCCATCGTGAGCCAGAACAGTTTTAGACACTGGCATGTACAAGAACCCTCGGCATTCAAGGAACTAGGTTTTGAACATGATACAACATTGCAACCCACACAGCTGTTGACTGTGCGGATGATTGCTTACAAGAATGCACAAGATCAAGCATGCAACTCCTGTCATTTGAAAATTTATAATTGCAGAAAACGACGTAAAATGTGCTGCTTGAATATAGTACATAGAACATTTATTTAGTGCTGATGTTTCAGCTAGTTGCATACTGTCTAAGATTAGCACTGTTGTCATAAGGTTGTCAGCCTTCCAAGTGTGCACTGCCCTATTGTGATAGTCATTATCAGCGGAGGTATGCTTTAACTTAGCACCTTGCATTGGCGGGTTTTGCTGTTTATGTACAGCTGTCATTTTTATGAAAGGGAACACGCGAGCGCGTGGCCCGCGAGCTCCGGCGGCTGCTTGCAGCGCGTTCAAGCGGGAGCGAGAGCAACCACAGCCTGTTTTCGCGTCATCTAGTGGCGAGCAAAACAACCAGTCATTGGCGACATGGAACCGGCGGCAAGATTGCAGCCCCCTCCCCCTTCAAGGCGATTACGCAAGATGCGCGGCATGGGGAGGGGGGCTGCAATCTTGCCGCCGGTTCCATATCACCAATGACTGGTTGTTTTGCTCGCCACTAGATGACGCGAAAAGAGGCTGTGGTTGCTCTCGCTCCCGCTTGAACTCGCTGCGAGCAGCCGCCGGAGCGCGCGGGCCACGCGCTCGCGTGTTCCCTTTCATAAAAATGACAGCTGTACATGCCATGTATTACGTCAGTGCTAGCTGAGATTTCAGCACACTCTTTATTAGCTCTGATGTCTCAGGACGGACAAAATAAAGAAAACCGCGGGAAAGTGTTTGTAACCATGTAATTGTGCGCCCCTGCATAATGATGCTTGCAACTCTATCGGTGTACCTAGCTTTTGCTGCATGCTCAATTACATAACGTAGTGTAATCAACAAAACCAGAAAACAAATGATGTTTGCAAAGCAAGACACTCAACAAAAGCGCAGACAAAACATAAAGAAAGCGACCTACATTTCGAAGCGTTTTGATTTTTCGTTGGCTCTTCTTCTCCAGCGAATCTTTTGTTGCTTGTTTTAAATAGTCTATGTACATACACCGTCTCATATATATATTTATATATATATATATGTATAAATAGTTTCCTAGAGCAGGCGACGCCTATCGGACCCAGTAGGACTGCATCATTTGGATCGTCGTATCAAATTCAGGAGGCGCTGCTGGGGAAAAGGGAAGCACAGTGAGGCACGCAGAAATGATGTGGATCACATTTGGCTACAAAAGCAAGCACTACATACTGCTATACAAAACAAACAAAAAGACAACAACGTATGTCTACAATGCAAGCACAAAGCAGGCAAGGAAGGGAAAGCATCTTTGGGGACAAGCTATGTGGCCTTCTGTGGTACATCATCTTTAAGTAATTGCAGACTGATGAAAGTAGTACGTAGCAAGGGCACTCCATCACCTGTTAGATGCTGCCAGAGGGCATGCTCCAAAGCGCCCAAAATAATTAAAAGATATGGGAAAAATCAGTTTTCGTTAACAGTATATTATCTGGCGTGCATATATTTCTGGCATATGGTATGTACAGTCAAACACATTCGTAAGGAAATCATCTCGCATGAAATCACCTTCTGTATATCTGTTTTTTTAACATGTTTTTATTAGATCAAACTTCACTTGTATTCACTGTCGTTCACATTACATTTTGTGTTTTCAGCAATACACAGTCCGTAACTGTAGGAGTATATATTTCATTTATCATCACTGAAATAATTAGATAAGAGAAAACAACATAGGTACATGTTCAGTGACTAAAATGCTGCAGCATACTGATGTGACAGCACTTGCTTATGTCTTTGTACAGTAAATCTTTGGGCACATTGGAGAGGACATATAAACAGGATGCTTTTTTTGCAAGTGCATCTGAGCTTCTTTTTTTTCCTATTGCCCATTGGAAAAATGCAGCTTCAAGAGCAGTTTGGCAGAATATGTGATCAGAGACCTCACAACTGTTGAATAATCTTGCTGCTTTATTACAGTCATAGATACGTAGCATTGTTTGTGTGTCAGAGGTTGAGATATAGAGGAGCACGTGAACAACTCAAATTTTGGCGTGAGCATGCGTGAGGAAGAAAATATAGACTGCTATGGCATGCATATATATAGCATAAAATAAATGAGAGCAGAGCACTGCTAATAAGGGGACATAGCCATTAAATCAGAAAAGAACAAAGCACTGAACTAGGCCTTGGGTTGCCTGCGTGAATGCTACATTCTATTGCTTTTCTCTCTATCACAAGCCTCACTCACCTTCGGTATCTTAGTGGTTAACAGGCAAATTGAGTGTTGTTAGAATGGAAAAGAGAGCATTGACAGATGTTATCATTCTTTTTTACCTTTACAGATCCCAACAAAATGGTTACTGAATGAAGGATTGTGCATTTGAGTGATAAGAGCCTTTACAAATGGCCAGACAGAAGACAATACAGCCTAAAAATAATTATACTAATTTTTTTTTCAAGCAGAAACGAAGTTCCTGTGCTTGCATTAGTGCAGTCAAATCTGTTATTGTGTGCTCTGCTATGGGACACATCCCAAACATCAATGAGTCATAATGAACGAAGGTAAAGAAAGGCGTGAACTCACTTTTCAGTGACGCAGTGTCCTTGTTTTCACAACGCTGCCCGATAAATCCTTCTGCACATCTGAAAGTAAAGAGCAAGCAGGGCCTCAGTAAAGGATAAACCATGCTGTTAAATAAGCTGCATCAGCTATACAAAAGGTTACTTGTCTGGATGCTACAACTTTTGCTCTTCTCCCCAAAATGCATAGTTATTTGTATGCACTATGGCAGTGTCTATCAGACTATGAAACAACATAAGCACAGCTTCACCACTGCAGCAAAGAATATGTGCGCATATTTTAAACAGAAATTTCGACATTGTATCCATCCCGAGCCATTCATTAGTCAAGCATGTCCATATATGCAACACATGATTACAGCTGGTTCCAGTGGAGCTTCATGACAAATTCTAAATCCCCTTGGCACTGGTAACAATTTTCTTGTGTTGACCTGTGATAACGATTTTCGCATCTGCATCATTTATATACTGAAGTCAGAATACAGAAAACTGGTGGAAGAAAAGCTTGAAGGCCCACATTGAGTTTGTCTAAAACTGTGTTGCTTAAACAACTTAGGTACCACTGCAAATTGCCACTGACGGTACTAATAATGTTATTTACCAGCCCTAATGATGTCATTTACCAAATAACACTTAACATTGCTTGAAAAACATTCGCAAAAGGTTGCTTTGCTCCTCTCCTCAAAATTACAGTGGCAGTGGCAGAGTTTACTGCCTTTAAAACTAGAGCAATGCATGGTACAATAGTGCAATTGCATACTACTGTGTTGCAGTATTGTGCCCTAAATTACCAGCTATATATTGAGGCTAGGCACCCTGAAATGCCTGTACATCTAGAAGGTGTTCTTCAGGTGGCCATGCAACACTTTTCAAAGTAATCATCGTATGGCTTGATAAAAGGAGTTTATTGCTTCACGAATAAATTTTTTTTTAGAATCGGTGAAGTACGAGCGGAGTTACAGGGATTTGTCGCACACTGTAAAGGCCAACTCCGGTGATTTTTTTGACCATGTCAGGGTAATGGTGCTTTTATGTTCCTGAGACACTCTTGTCACGTGCCCGATAGCTGAAATGCTCAGCAAATTCGAAAATAATTTTTAATAAGCAAAAAGGCGCAATACCGAAACCTAAACCCAACCGACTGAACCAGAAATCCTTCAAAGCATGCCGGTCCCGCCAGCGCGGAGTACGAAAACTGCGAAAGCCTCGGAGAGCAGACGCTCAGCGGATAGGTGACCACCCCGAACACGCCGCACCATATCTGTGACTGATCGTGCCACGTGCACAAGCTCCTCCGAGCTGTCGGACAATGACAGCTACGATTCGGACGAATTTGGAGGTCAACGAGCATGTCCGTTCCTTTTCGATGACGCACGACAGGTTTTCGTATTTTTCGTACGTGCTTGCCTGGTTGCGCGTAACGCCGCCAGATGGCACCACTTGTCCAGGCCGTCCAAGTTTGTGGCTGCGGCGATGGGCAAAAATGCTTGCGCTAAGAAGTTTGTCGTCAAACTACGACTTTTTAGTATTGTCATCTAAAGAGGGCATAAGTTCGTGGAACGCTGTATGATATCGATAAGATCGATTATCAATATCAGCCAAGTACGAACCTTTCTCCCGATGTGCCGCTTACCGTAAACATATACATAGTTTGCATTGACGTCACCGTGGCCGCCATCTTAGGGTCCCAGCTGGTTGAGATGCTGCGTGAGCTCAAACTGTGACATCAGATTAGTGCCGGTGCCCCTTGCGTTCCTTTATGTTCCCCCCTTGGCGCGGCTCCCGAACAGAAGAACGCGGGGACCGAACGACTCCGTGTCCTCCCCTGCACTGACACCCTCTAATGAGATAAAAAGTTACGTTTGCCGCCATCTTAGGGCACCCAGCGCAGAGAACCTGTCTGTGACGTCACGTGAAAACTATGTTTTCATTGACGTCACAGTGGTCGCCATCTTGGAGTACACGCTGGTTGAGATGCTGCGTGAACTCTTACTCGAACGCGTGGAGCAAATAACGGTGACATCCGATTAGTTCCGGTGCCCCCTCGCGTTCCTTTGTGTTCCCCCCTTGGCGCTGCTGGCGAACAGAAGAAAGCGGGGAGAGCACAAAAGAACGCGGGGACCGAACGACTGTTATGTTCTCCCCTGCACTGACACTCTCTTATGTGACTTATGTGATAAGAAGTCACGGTGGCCGCCATCTTGGTGCCCTTAGTGCAGAGAACCTGTCTGTGACGTCACGTGAAAACTATGTATAGACGCGGTCACGGTGGACCCGGTATTCGTTACGGAAAGTGTTTCGGTGCGTTAAAGTTCGCGCACGTGCACTCTTCAACTGGTACGGTATTACCGTACTTTCCGTGCGGTAAGCCGGCAGTGCTAGCTAAAACACTCTACCATCGAGACGAAGTGTAATCATCAGCTGCGAGTGTTTAGTGGGTATTATGGTGAATATACGGCGAATCGGGTGCGGCCCACAACGCAGTACCACTTGCCACCCATCGTACGCCCACCCACATGGGAAAGAAAATCGCACGCTCAACCAAGGAAGCGCCGGCCAAACACACACGATCCACAGCGGACAAGCAGACGCTGCTGTGCAGGTCGCAGTGGCACCTCAGTTCCGTCACTTCCGTCACTAAATCAACGTCACACACACAATGTTGCCAATAATTCTGGCAAGCCAGTTGGGCGTTTGGAGGCAATCTATAAAATTCATTTGAAAAGAATCTGCGAACCTCTCAAGCCTGTAATTTCGCATAAATGGCGGAAACGTGCAAATGAACGTACCCAGTGAATTTCATTGAGATCCATTGATCTCGAAAAATCGCCGGAGTTGGCCCTTAAGCGCTTTCCCTCTCCTTTCGTACCAGTGAGCGCCCTGAAAGCTACGCAGGGAGGGGGGATGACAAGGGGGGCAAGCAGATGCATTCGTTCGTCACTGCGCGTCACTGTCACTGTTTCTTTGAACGCGAGGACTACTTTCAGGGTGATCGCGAGCGCGGGCACGTGGCGGCGGCCGCGGTAACTATGCAGCTCACGATACTCAAATCAGTCAGTGGCCGTGGACTTTGGGTTTATGGCATCATTTGTCGACAGATGAGCGTGCGATTTTTAGCTGACTTTGAGAAATAATCGTAAATTCCAGGCTGCGTGCTGCGCCATAACGTTTGGCTCTTGTGTTCTCAGAAAGTCTGGACTACCGATCGACAGCGTTTTCTGACCACGCCCAAAAAGTGCTGCGGGGCCCCTTTGAGTTTCATTATGCACTGCACCTTGTAAAATTAGTGTAAAGTCTCATAATTATTAAGTTACAGAAAACCCTTAAACGCACACCTTTTTATTTAAAATTTCTTACACATGTTGCCGGACGTGCGTCTGGTTAACCTCCCTGCCTTTCCCATGCATCTCTCTCTCTTTCTCTTACACATTTTGCACGTACGTTGCTTTAAACCTGCTACATAATGTAAACAGTTCATCACAACACCTCCTGCATTCGTACAAGAATGTGAACTTCCTTTTTAGGCACAATTATAAACATTTAGCTCACTGAATCTTTCATAGCATTGTGCTGACAAAACCTGTTTCGGAGTTTTTCAAGATTAGTACTTTTATGGCCATTCGTGAACTGAGCCACCATATTCAGATGAACATTAGTCCCTTTGTACAATTTATTTTTTCAGCTAACAAATATGGTTGATGTGGTATAGTCAACGACTGACTCGTTTAAAACTAACACGCCAATGTTAAGGAGGTGCCTTTGAGGAAGGTAGGTCAACCTATTGAAATGTTGGCCAGTCTGTCAAAGGCACTTAATTGGCCAACATTTCAGTTGGCCAACTTTCTCAATGGAAAGCCTTGAGTGCAATGATGACACGAGCATTGTACCTTACTGAACCACAAGAAATTCCAATTATTTTCATAAAAGGAGTAGTAACGTTACACCAAGAAACATTGTTCAGCACTCATACATATAACTGTATACCATCACCAAAGATTTTACTCGCACTCCTTCGTTTGCCTTGTCTTTACAAGCGAGTGATTGAGAAAGCTATGCTCATCAACACTGACAGCCTTGTGAATCTCTGTTATGTTTTCCGGTTTATATAAAACATGGGTATTTTAAACTATTGGTGGTATGAAACTGCCGAAAAGTGAGCCCAAATAACGCGAAAAGACGGCATTATCTTTTAAACTTGGACCTTTTTCGTGCCACGCAGGCGTATCGTGATTTGCTAATGATCACTACCGAGCGATACACGCACTGCGCTTGTTTGTTTTCAGTGTCCAAGCCTAGCAAGAGGCCCCTTAAAACTCGAACAAAGGTGTGAACTTGTTACTACGAGTAAGCAGCCGCGTGAAGCTGTATGTCAAATCTGTGCTGTCCGGCTTAGAGCAAAGATAATAAGTAGGAAGATCAGCGTGTGCTACAAAAGAACACCTACAGCCATGGCTTGCGCTACTTCTTTGAAGCCCGTTTTTAGGGCGCTGATGCCGCGAGACCGAGAGGCGCTCGCTCGCCCGTTACTCGCTTTTTGCGTCACACCTTTCAGACGTGGAGGAAAAAAAAAGATCACACAGGATCTCCTTTGGGAGTTGTCTACGTGATGCGTAAGTGTGGAGATTTATTGTAGGCTGTATCGTTCCTTAGCACGTTGTTTTCGGGTGGCATCGGCGTGAAGTGTTTCATCGCAATCTTTCTAGCGCTCGTCCGCGTCTCGAACGGCACATGCATTCCGCCGCCACCGAAACACACGTATGGCATGAAATCTTCGAAAAGTTGGAATTCTCTCGGCGTGTAAAATCCTTCATGTTGGCTTAACATCTTGTCCTGCAGAGGGCTTTTTGTTCCCACTGCCACGAAATACAACGTAGGTTTTCCTGTTACGTTTGCTTGGCACCGCGGGTACAGCGCATTCATATCGTTCAGACAAATTCACATTTTGCAAGCGCTGGTATATAGCCGAGTGGTTAAGACACTTGCTTTTCAGAGCCTGGTTTCAAACCCGTGCAGCCCCGCCATGAAACTTCAGGTTTCACTTATTTATGGCGATGGACAGACGGCCGGCCGGACAGCTTGGTATATGCATATAAATGCTTACTCATTTGCCAACTATTGTCGGGTACAGCTTTAGAAGGCGGCGGAATTTCGTCCTCAAAAGCCAATGAACATGAACCTGCACCAATAGGCGTGCACTTTCGGTTGACGTCATTGAGCCGGGCGGCCGACACGTGGCTCCGCCGTCCGACTCACATGCGGAGCTCTTTCTTTAGTCGCGGAGACAATTCGGCTGATTGAGTCTCACTCATTAGGTAATCAATATTGCTAAGATATACATATGGTGTCCCACCTGTAGAGAAGCTATCATCCTTAAAGGCGTCCTGCAACACTTTTCCAAGTAATGATTGAATGGGCTTTAAAGGAGTTTATTACCTCACGAATCCACTATCGCAAAAATCTTTACGATCCGCGTCTAGTACGAGCGGAGTTACAGAGATTTGTCGCACGCTGTAATAGCTTTCTCTCGTCCCGAGGAGCGCGCTGGAAGCTAAGCAGGGAGAGACGGCACAGGGGAAAGAAGTTACGCCACGCGCGCGTCCTGACCTTGAGCACTTCTTCTTTTTGCTTTTCATCGAACGCGCCGCTTACTTTCAGTGTGATCGCGAGCGCGGGCACGTGGCGGCATCCCGCGGCGGCCGCGGTAACTATATATCTCACTAAGCTCAAATCAGCCAATGGCCGTGGACTTTGGGTTTATGACGTGGTCGTTTGGGTTTGTGGCATCATTTGTCGAGAGAAGAGCGAGCGATTTCTAGCTGACTTTGAGATTTAATCGTTAATTCCAAGCGTCGTGCTGCGCTGTAATGTTTGGCTCTCGTGTTCTCAGGAGCCTCGACTACCGATCGGCAGCGTTTTCTGACCATGCTGAAAAACTGTTGCAGGGCTACTTTAAGGTATCTATGGAAATCGTGGACAAATTTACGACTCGTACTATTACAAAACTATGGCAATGTACACATTCCCACACATCACGCAAAATAGATACATATTGCAACGCCATGGCGGTTCTTTGGGCCGCCAGAGCAGCACTCGCTGGCGACCCTATAGAAACACACACTCACTGGCAGACGGGCTCCTTGACGGCCTCGTAGAAGATGCAAGTCCCTCCGTTGAGGCAGTAGGAGGCCAGCGGGCAGGGCCGTCCTTTCAAGGGCCATAGTGTAGAGTCTATTACGCCACGAACGACAGCAAAAGGGGCGCGTTTTTGAATCAACGTCAGTGGGCACTCGCGCTGCGCCGACAGGCTCTCTTGCTCTCTTTCTTGCTCGGTGCAGGCAAGCATCTTCGAGGCGGCAACAGGCGCACGTGCACAGGCCACGCGGGACATGCGCTCTTTACCTACACACTAATCCCTTTTTTTCCTATGCGCAATACAAACGTGCCTTCGCCTTGGTGGAGTGTGCCCGCGTAGCGCCATTATATCGAAGCTTATTCCGAGGGTCGATTAACCGAACAGTACTACACCTGGACTGAATGAAAGGCGAGTGTTTTCACATGGCATTCCTATTGGAATATGGCTTCGCTGTGACTAGATACTGAAATCGCTACCTCGCACTCGAACTTTTGAGATTGATTAGTAGATTTGGCTTTACATCGCAAGAGTGCAACTAGCCTGTACGAACCTGGCAACTGGGGTGTTTTTTTCTTCTTTTCATTTTTTTTTTTCGTAGCATACTCTCTATTGAAATGTGGCGTCGTCGTGGCTGGATGGTGAACTCTCGACGCCATTTTCAAAACGGTCGTGCTAGCTTTCCGTGCTTTTTGAGCTGTTCTAACGCTGGCTTACGCTAAACCTGGCACCACTTAGCTTACAGAAGTCTGTCTGGTACGATATCCTCGTGCCCATATTCTGATGATGTCTGACGAACGGATTTGACGCGGTCATGCGAACTCACCGCAGCTGCATCGCTTTGTAATTGTAACAGTATATAATTCCTACGAATTCGCGTGGAATCGCTGTTCAGCGCCAAAAGTACTTCTGCATTTTGAGAGAATGTCCCGTATTGACGTGGACACATGTGTCTATATAACTTACCATGACCAACGATGATTCTGCACTGCCTTCACCGTTGCAGAAACAAATTAAGATTTTTACGGGGAACAAACTCTCGGTGCTTTTTATTATATAATCGACAATCGGATTTTACATTCAACGGAAATGAAGGGCGAACGTGAACTTTATCAGGTGGAAGAAAGGGAAACTTGACTTCAATTATTCTCCTTTTTTTTTAAAGCGTAATTGAGTTCTCCTCAAGTTATTATTATTATCTTTTTCTTGGGCGTATTTGTCATCGCGGAACGAACGTTTTCATTTTTTCCTCGGATGTCAAGGAATCATTGCAACGGCGTCAAGTGCGGCACAGTCCACCAAGAATTCTAGCGAATGCACGCAACACGTCCTACCCCTCTTCATTTTACTTTTCTTTTTTTCCTATCTACAATTTTTCTTTCTTTGTCCTTGCCTTCACCTGCACACTGTTAGCCGACTGCGTGTCAAGCTGCGCTGCGTCGCACACATTTTTCTTTTTGGTTTCCGAGGACAATGTGCTCGATTCGCACCGCATACTTTTGTTTTGTCGCTTGTTTTTAGCAGTACTTTGCCAATAGGAACCATTGAGTACGCAAATGATGGCATAAAAGTTACGTACGTGCCACTGCGGCTGATTCATAAACGATAAGGCAGTTACGCGCGAACAGGCGTTTAGTGACTAACTAAAGCGCAGTGTGAAGAGGACGGTGCTTAAGAAACAATTTATACGATTTATACATATACGAAATGTCCTCAGTTCTGAAACACTTTTTTTTACCCTGTAGCTGCTACGTGCAGTGTTATTGCGACGCGCGCAGTGTTGAACGTATCGGGACGCATAATCGGCTAACAATGCCGAGCAATGTAAATGCCTCTGCCGTGCAGCGATGCATGCACTGGCTGTGGTCGCAGTTGCGAAAGCTACACGGGCATGCCACATGGCGCACTCATGCGATGTAAATGCGCGAGCATTAACTGTGGCGCAGACACAGAAGCAACTTGAAGCAGTTCCTCGAAGCGGTTCGCATGCATGGATGTCGTGCACAACAGCATAACTGTGAGGCTGTAAAGATCGCGCACTGTTGATTTTGTTAAAGTGAAAAAATATTTGAATGCGAGATACCCCCCCCCCCTCCCCATCGTCACCCGTTTTTGGGCGTAGATTTCATATACGAAGTTACGCTGCGACTTGAATAACAGAGAATAGAAGAAAAGGACCCTGTGCGAAGGTGTAAGCGACATTATCCTGTTCGTTTTCGTTTTCTTTCTTTCTTTTTTTTTTTAAAGAATAAGCGCATACACTCCTTGTACTATTTTATAGTCTTCTCATCTTCATCTGCGTTTTTTTTTTTATTTACTTTCGCGCGCATATATGGAAATGCATTTTAGCGAAACGTTGATATCCAATTTTCGTTATGGTTTTAAGGGAAGTTACAATTTTTTTTTTAATGTTACAAAAACGAAGGAAGCTTAGAAAAGTTTGTTTTTATGTGCCCACCCAAATGTGGCGAACCAACGATGATGAGAACACTAATCAGATTAGTGCATATAGTGCAGTTAATACGCGCTGCTTGCTTACGGCCTATATACATAGAGTCCAGATTGTGGTCTATTAGAGGTTCGACTTATAGTTTGCGCAGCCGGAGTGCATATAAATGCACATCTGCCTATCCCAGTGCTGAATTTCTAGAAACGCGCTGAGGCGCCATTCCGCGCCCAGTCCCAAATTTAACAGGTGTCTGTATACGACCTCACGAATAAATCGGGTGAAGCGCCTGAAACCACTGCAAGAAACGAATCGCTTTACATTCGTTTTTTAAATCAATTTTCTTGGTGCGGCAACCTTCATCACTCCAGGTTTTGAATAAGTGGGGGAAAAAAAAAGGAAATCAAAAGAAAGAGGGAAAATAATGAAAGAAAAAAAAAAGAAAAACACCTCACGAATTAACAATTTGACACTGCGTGCGCATGCAATGCGGGCGTGCAAACTGCACATTTAGATTGTACATCGACAGCACAAAACTGAAGCAAAGTCGACTTTGCAAAGTCAGACCGACTATGAGCTTTGGCATATCGGTATAGTTTTCTGGTTTCATGGGCAAGCTAGGAGCCGCGGCTTTCTTCTTCAGAGAATGTTTTTGATCTCGGGCCTTCCTTGTTCAAGTACACGTGAATCCCATAAACGTTCCGATTAGGACCTCAGTGCAACCAATCCGTAGCGTTAAAGCAATACAGCGAACAACAGTATAATCACTCTACACAGAAACGTGAGATATTCGTTTAAAAAAAATCTATATTTATTCCGCAAAAGTACAAGTCTGGGCTAGTTGGTAAATATTAAAATGTTACATTAGCGCCAAACATACAAAACAGCTACAAAAACACAGACAACAAATAGCGTTTTTGCAGCCGTATCATACGGTTCCCTCTATTTGAACCGTTTACTATACTTATTCATATGCCTAAAAAAAAAAAAAAGTCGGCTTGAATTTAGGCCTAAATCTCCGCGCCGATACGATTGTGCGGCGTCACGAATCTGAGGTGATTTATTCCCGTATTCAGGCCATTTTGGCGCAGCAAAAACGTTCCCAAAAATTTGTCCTCATTGGTTCCTTTATAATGAAACGTAGTCGTTCTTAACCAATAAATAATTGGCTAAACCTCAGCCCACGCTGCGAAATTAATGGTCGTCGCAGCGTGCGGGAACTCCCGCCTTTCCTTCCATCTAGCGCGTTTTCAGGCTTGCCAGACAGCCATTTTGCTTCTGCAAAACTTTATTATTCACCAATACGTCATGACTTAATAACTCCCTTTATCCCCATAGGAGGGACAAGTGCACCTGAAATTGTCCTTAAAAGAAGATTTAAGGGCCCTCAGGGCTTGTATAGAGACAGGCGTTATTGACAAGACAGGCCTTCGTCCTACACTATACGCTGATGACCCGCGGCGGTGGTCAAGTGGTTATGGCGCTCGACTGCTGACACGAAGGTCGCAGGATTGAATCCCTGCCGCATTTCAATGGAGGCAAAATTCTAGAGAGGCCCGTGTACTTAGATTTAGGTGCACGTTAAAGAACACCAGGTGGTGGAATTTTTCGGACGTCCCTCATAATGAAATCGTGGTTTTGGGGCGTAAGACCCAAACAATCATTATTCATTACTACGCTGATGATTACAAGGAGAAGGCCCGAGCTGTTTCGGAGTTGGCACTGCGCGTGAGGCGTCCAAGCAACGCTGCTCCAGCCCAGCTCGCCGAAACCGATCTCTCCCGATATGCCGCAGCAGCCATGGCGCGAATGCATGCGGAGAAGAGCGCTGCCTACCGTTGGTCGTGGTGGACGCGGTGGCCCTCGTGGGCTCCGGCGTGGGCGGTGGCGGCGGGTAGCGGTCGCGCACCGACACGCTCACGGAGACCGCGGACGGCTCCTTGCGTAGCACGTTCCACGCCCGGCACTCGTACAGGCCCGAGTCCTGCCGCCGGGCGCTCTTGATCTCCAGCCGAGACCGGCGCCTGCAGATTAGAACGCGTTCTTTTTTTGCTTCGCAAATGGCGGCACACTTGGGGCTGTTAAACAAACGTTTTCTTTTTTTTTTTTTGTATATGACGATATGAATTGATAAAGTCATGAAACATCGAATGCACCAACCCAACCGCCTTCATGCGCATGCGTCTACCTTAGCGCTGTTCTTTTAGTTGGTAAAGATAGAGAACGGCTAGGATAACAGCCAAATATGGCGGCGCCGAAACCCAATCATAAAATAGTCTATAGATGGCGACCCGCTTTTCGAAATGTCACACTCCAATCCCGCTTTTCTTTTCTTTTTTGTTCGTCAGGGGTGTCGTGTAACTCCACGTGACACGTTCGCTCCATCACTAAGCGTAGTCAGATCGAATAATAGCAAGATCGAACCTTCTTGAATGGCGCTCGATCAGCAGCTCTCTCTTGGCAATGCCTTGGACACTATTATGTACATACTTACAGTGATGTCTCGTGCAGAGCCATCCGTAACTTTACTTTTTCTTTTACCTTTTTGAGAACGTATACCGGGTGTTCAAAGTTAAGCTTTCTCGTTTTATTAAAATTCGGCACTGGGAAGAACATGAAAACCACCTTTACAGATAACATATATATCCTGGGGGGACACAAAGTGAGAAGATAATTATCACTGTCAGGAGCCCAATTAACTCAGATTCATTAATTAACTTTTTAGTGACTGCAGCAAGCAACATGTTTATATTGAAAAGTTGAAGGGAGTCGCGTTTATTCACAGTTCCATTTGGAAGAATTTTTCTAGCATGTCTGTGCTCCGAGATATCCCGCTGCAAAGTTTAATTGATTACGCATGCAGGGCGCTGTGGATCAGCGCAATGTTCCTCCCCGATGTGACGAACAGTCATTGCGCTATCGCCAGCCAGTAGCAAAAGGGTAACCGTTATCATCTTTGCCTGTGCCTTCGACCCGTTATCAGATTAAACGACGCAAGCAACTGCCACGGCCCACCGGGGAGGAGATTGCGCCGCCGCTGACTGTCTCGCATGCGTAATCAGGTAAACCACAATTAAACTTTGCAGCGGGATATCTCGGAGCACAGACATGCTAGAAGAATTCTTCCAAATGGAACTGTGTATAAATGCGACTGCCTCAAACTTTTCAATGCAAACATGCTTTCTTGCTGCAATCACTAAAAACTTAATTATTGAATCTGAGTTAATTGGGCACCTGAAAGCGATAATTATTGTCTCATTGCGTGTCCCCCCTGGATGTATAAGTTATCTGCAAAGCTTTTCATGTTCTTCCCAGTGCTGAATTTTAATAAAACGAGAAAGCAACTTTGAACGTGGCGCCAGTCTTCGAATTTCTGCGAAGCACAGACATGAGTACATTACTACGGGGCTTCAGTTTCTCATACTTTCTCTTTCGGTAAAGGAAGAGTAATCTGTCATGATAAATAAAAAAGAATTGAATTGAATCGAACACTTACAAACGAGGTGCCGATTGCACAAAGCTTTTTTTCAGTAAGTGATCTTTGACAACGACCATGCCGCATTCGCTAATAATATGTGCAACATTAGGATTGATTGAAATTTCTTCTCACGAACAACTTTAGCGCAAGAATGTCCTTTTGAATACGAACATGGAAGCTTCTTGAATTCGGCCCAATAATGAGTACACGGGGGACATTTTGACGAAACCCCAATTCACTTGCTCGCACTTTGGAATTAGCGGTGTATTAGGCGTTTGTAAATGACTTCCGCGCCATTTACAGCTGAATCTTCTTCACTTAGCACGCGCAAAGTTATTTTGACATTGAAGCGAAAAGTCTTCGACTCGCCTTTAGTCATTCTTTTTTTAATGCTTCTGCGAACCCCGTTGGTTGAAATGATTAAGGCAACATTCAGCCACATGTAATGTGCGCTGCGGCCCGTATTACTGAGGATACCGCCCTTGCTTGCCAGGGGTGCTGTCGAAACTGGAAATAATTCGTTTAGTGCAGATCGCCGCTCTCAAAGGGCCCCTAAACAACCGCTGTAAATACAAGGAACGAACGCGCTATTCTTTCCTAGCGTTTCCCGTCTTTGCGGTACAATTCGTGACGTCAGCAGTTTATTCGCGTGACGTCATGAGTGAATAAACTCTCGATTTTTCCATACAGGAGTGATGACAGTTGAGAATTGTCCCCGTATACCTTGCTTTACCATACAGTCGCACGCTCCTTCGGCCTAGTCTGACATGACTGTCGCTCGCGATCAACTGATTTCGCTTCCTTTCGTGTGTTTCCGACTGCGCAAGCGGAGATAACAGCATGTAGCCGAAGAGCGCGAAATTCTGATAGGCTCAACGCTTAGCGCTGACAATGTCCACGTGTTTTAGGAAGGAATGAATGGCGAGGAGGAGATAGCGCCCGCAGGAAGGGTAGTGAAGGCGAGACAGGAACCGCTCTCTCGTCTTGGAGTGGCTTAGGGGCCCTTTAACAATAACACGCACTGCCGGCGAGCTCTGAACAGCATCCTCGGACAATGTCATGCCAGCTTATGCGGTCTCAAATCAAAGCGGGGCTGAGATATGCCTCACGTTCCTCACCATTTGGTGACGATGTGCACCCTGGAGTTGGGCGTGACGGGCTTGCCCATGAAGTACCACTGCACCCAGGGGATTGGGTTCCCGTTGAGCTTGCAGCGAAGCTGTAACCGCCGGTACGCGTCCACCCGCGACGTGGACCGCAGCCACTTGGCCTGCGCCGGCTTTAGCACTGCGCCGAGAGATGGGATAAGGTATATTGAAAAAAACCATGCATGCTTGAAGGCTTAGAACGTGCTCTGTGGGGGGTGCTTTAAAAGGTTTCACCACCTGAAAGTACTGAAGAAGAGAAAACGCAACACACGGAACGCTTTGTGCGATTTTTACACTCTAAGCAAAAAAAAAGAAGAAGAAAAAAAGTCATTTGACTCTTTTTTGGGAGTCCTGACTCGCAACGTATATGACTCTTTTTAAAGAGACACTGTCTCTGGAGATCACTACACTCTCGCCGGGGAGTCATGGGGCCCAAAATAGAGTTCACGCGTCTCTTTAAAGAGAATCATATACGTGGTAAGCGAGGATTCACCGAATAGGGTAGCGCGTACTCCTTTTTTTTTTTTTCTTAGAGTGTAACCTCTTCTCCAGCGCTTGTCGGTTCGCGCATGCGAGCTATCGAGAGCAGCCGACTTGGGTGCCAAGCGGACGTCAGGTACTATGATGTGAGACAGGTCGGCTTCCTTTAGCACAACATGTAAACAGCTTTAGACGTGGCAGGGTTTGGCCTGTATACTGTTTGGGGGAAAATAAAAAAACTAAACAAAAAGCATGCAATCGGGGGGACTCCCATAACGGCATGGTGTATAGCAGTTTACTTTTTTTCTTCTTTTTTTCTCACTTCCGCGCCCGTGCAACATGTTTTTATTTCTTTTTTTTTTTCTCTTTTTGCACGCACGAAGGAATCGGTTAAGCGGCACAATCACTCGCCATCGGGCTATAACACAATTTCCAACCGTAGAGGCCACACGGTTTCAGAACAGTAGCGCGAAGGAGCACACGGACGGCGACAGATCAAGACGTGACACAGCGCTGTGTCCCGTCTTGATCTGTCGCCGTCCGTGTGATTCTTAGCGCTACTGTTCTGAATTACGCATTACCAACTAGCCCACCAGTCTGCCCTTTTCAACGCGGTTCGTTGCGAAGATTCTTGGCTATGTCATGCTTAGTTGTCAGTTATGCTCTGACAGCACTTGAGGGAACCAAGTCCAGTGGTGTCATTTCTGCTACGCTTCTGAATAAACAAAAAACGACCAAAGCTTAGTCGATGCCAACTTTTTTTTTTTTTCTTTTGTCAATACAAACACGCAGTTCGCAACCTTCCAATTCCCATTTTTCCGTCTTACCGGCTGCAGGTTACCTACCAAAGCGAAGAAATTCGGTCGATATGGTATATATGTATACCCGTATTTCACTCTCTTATCCTCTCCCCTCAACATCTCTGCGTTTTTTTTTTTGTATTTTTTTTTTACCGTTAAGAACACGCTTTTCTTTTCTGATCACGCACCACACGCTGTTCTTAAATGTTCATTTCGGAGCAACGAAAAAGTGCTTATACCTGGGAACGGACTGAACTATGTAGTAAAAAGTGCGTAGGCAATGGCGCCCAAGTACATTTCTAATGTACTCAGGGGCTCGAGTACCGAGAATTGCACAAAAAAAAAAAAAAATTGGGGGGACCCTTAAGCTTCGCCTTTAAGAGTTGAACGCGATAGCGATATCCCGTCCCTAGTGCGTACTTGAATCACTTAGTGCATACTATGTAATGGGTAGTATGCTTTAAACCAGGAGAAATTATGCGCGGAAAATGTGGGAAATGTTTTCGAACTTGCTATGCACCCACTACGTGGTGTTAAGGGAATACGCGCAGTAAGGTGCGTGCCGTTTGTAATGGGTGGCTGGCTTTAAACTATGGAATCGTTATGATAGTCACATATTCTGACGCCCGATGGCAATGTACGCTTGTACCACGCAATATTCCTGGGATATTACATGTTATATTGCGACGCCTATATAGAGGACGCTTGCGTTTGCGAAGCATGGAAGTTATTTTCACTGCATTTCCAAGCAGAGGAAGTTATTTTCACAGTATTTCCAAGCAGAGGCATGGCTGTGTGGTAGAACACCTGCTTGCCACGCAGACAACCCGGGTTCGATCCTCACTCGGGACCCGAAAATTTTTATTATTTATTTTATTTGCATCTTTCTCGATTTTTCGGTCACGGACAAGATGATGATTTTTCGGTCACGGTCAAGATGATGATTTTTCGCTCACAACCAACGACGCCGACACCGACGCCGACGCCGACGCCGGAATTTCTGGCGAAACGAGCTCTTTAACGCTATCGCGTTAAAAAGGATTACTGCGGGCACCACCGAAGCCTTCTCGAGGTATCGAGCGAGAGCACTCTCGGGGCACCTTGTCACTTGTCATATTGCGGCACAGTGTGCCCCGGTAAGGTGACCATTTTCGCCCTTTTACTCGAGCCACACTCTGCGGCAGCGAAGCGTCTGTACGCGGCTTCTCGCCTCAGCAACTACGTCCAACTTTACATCGGCACGTTCGCCTAACAAAACAGTCCCGAACTTCAGTCCAGCTCGTAATTTGAAAGCTGCCTCCAACATCTCGCATACGGAGATCCTTCGGTGCTCCCACACTTGTTGGGAGATTCGTCAGGTCGGCATTAGTAAGGCCTTGGAGGCCCGATCAGACGCGAAAGGCGACCACGGACTCGGCGTCAACACGAGCAGCGCACAAAATCATCATCACGCGATGACGTCACAGGTCACCCAAATTTGGGCTTTAATCATTACATCACTATGACGTCACATAACGTGTCGTCGTATGATGATGTCACCGCATGAAATCGTCGCTTGGTCAAAGGTGGCCCGGTGCCGGAGAGAGAGAGAGAGAGAGAGAGAGGCAAAGGAAAGGCAGGGAGGTTAACCAGGTTATACCCGGTTTGCTACCCTACACGGGGGGGAGGGGGAAAGGGGAGGAAAAGAAGAGAGAAAGCAAGAAGGAAAGAGAGAACAAGTGATGCGCGCACGGAGGTGAACAAAGCTTCCATGGCTCCGATCCAGGAGTCAGTGTAAAACCACTGATCGACACGATCGACTGCGAAGATGGCTTTCGTGTTCGAGTCCTCTCGGGCGAATACATAAGGAACCGTGGGAACGAGGCGAAATGGTGAAGGCGAATAGTGCTTTCGAATCTTGGGCTTCTAGCGCTGCCTGCTTGGGAAGCGCGCGAGACAACGTGGGATTATCACGCTTTCGGGGCGCCTCCAGATTCAGGAAGCGCCGAGCGACGCTCGGGCGCTGCGAACGACCTTTCTTGACTCGGAAGTCGCCGCACGCTTTTGGAACCACGTCTCGGTTCACGTTCTCTTCGCCGCGCAGTGGTGGAGAGCAGGCAAGAAAGAAAGAAAAAAAAGGGCAGCGTCAAAATGTGAGGCAGATGAAAGAGAGGCCTCCCCAGCAGCACCTCCGGAGAGCGACCAAGCCTGCAGGGCGCTTCCCGAATTGGTGCTGCTTCTACGCAAACGCTTGTCTTCGAGCTGGGCTCGAACCGATCCGTCAAGCGGCTTATAAGAGGCAACAAAAATGGCCGCGCCTCTCTTCTGTGGCGCAGACGGCGAACCAACAAGCAGTGGCGGCAGTCAGCCAGAAACGAATGCAGCTAGGCGAACATTTAGCTCCGACCGTCGACTCTCGATTTTATTACTTTGTGTGTGCGCGCGCGTGCGTGTTTCAGCTTGTTCTTTTCACTGAATTTGAACATCGCTTTTAATTACTATATCGATAATTATTGGTAAATATTGGTGTTATGATTATTCTACTGGATAATAATATAAAAAAAAACGGTGTCCAGTGGCAGCAGTAACGGAAAACAACACGACGAAAACAAGCGGTCCTTACAAACTGAAAAAGGGCGGAAGTGTATAGTGTGGCCACGTAGCGAATAAGAAACGCCGATTCCCAGGCACTGTGCAACAATGAAGGAAACTTAAAACTTAGCAGGCGTAAGTGTAAAAGAACGCCACGGCGTGCAACGTGAAAGGTTGTTGCGCACCGTAAGAAATAATGTATGCCTTTGAACATAAGCAAAGCTAGCGAGCATTCAACTCGGATAAACCGTTTTATAGTGTAATCATGATTGTGAGAAAATTTAGCTGTTTGTGTCTGTGTCTGAGAGAGAGAGAGAAATGAGCGCAAGCACGTGTCTGCTTGACATTTTCCAAACAGCTTACGATAATTTTATACTTTTTCGTGCTTTCTGAGCTTAGACTGCCACTTGCCACTTGCTTTGCGATAATAAAAAAAGAGGAAGAAGAGGAACTAGTGATAGAGATTTGCTATGTGGCCACCATTAAGCTTACTAGTAAAATAATAAGTGATAATAGCGTCCCGAATCATTCGGTTTAAGCTATAGCTGCCATCTTCGTCTCCTCCCATCTCACCCCTGCAAGAAAAAAAAAAAGAAAAGAAAATGATTAAACTACGCAGACCAGTAGAGACCGGCTGTTTATCTAATATATATATATATATATATATATATAAAAAAGGGTGGGGGGGGGTGGGAGTAGAATAAAGACTGGTGTTCCACGAAAGGGGCGAGTGAGTTTTGGCGCCCGCACAACGGCCGCCTGCCATTTCTCCAACTGACGGTGTACAGCACACCTGAAAAAAAAAAAAAAAAAAGCGCGCGAGACGAAGAAATAACTCGTAGCTGCCCAAGCAAACATGCCGCGTCTCTGACGATCAGAAATCGACTCGTCTTGGTGACGATGAACTTTGCGCACGGCCGAACGGTGAGGAGTATAACTGGCTCGTTTGTTGCTTTCCGCTCCACACTTGCAAAAACGCACAGCCTCGTTTCCTCTCGTTCTGGTGCAAATAGAGATAGATAGAGAGAGATATATATAAGCATACGAAGTAAATGCAGCTTAGAAAACTAGTGTTGGGTTGCTTGCTGCACAGCTGTCGCTCTTAGCGCGCAAATGTTACAGAGAGGGGGTAGAGACAGACGAACAGAAGGAGCTGCAGTAGATGAACCCACGTAAGTATCTGTAGTGCAAAGCATTCTTTTTCTGATGCCATGCATTTTGCGGTAGCTGTAATACTGCTGCTGCTGCTACTACTACTACTACTACTACTACTACCACTACTACTACTACTACTACTACTGCTACTACTACTACTACTACTACTACTACTGCTGCTAATAATAATAATAATAATAATAATAAAAATAATCGAGAACATCACGAAAGGGTAGGCGCCTAAAATTACGCGTTAAATACTGGTATCGAGCACCTAGGTACCAGCGCACAAAATCACGCTGTTCTGCCCGTTGGGTCATAGACTGGGCTGCTGACCCGAAGGTCGCGGGTTCGATCCCGGTCGTGGCAGTCGCATTTCGATGGAGGCGAAATGGTAGAGGCCCGTGTACTGTGCGATGTCAGTGCACGTTAAAGAACACCAGATGGTCGAAATTTCCGGAGCCCTCCACTACGGCGTCTCTCATAATCATATCGTGGTTTTGGGACGTTAAACCCTAGATATTATTATTATTATTATTAGGTCATAGACTGGATGATCATCCCTTTCACTCAGGAAAAGATCTTGGGTGCATGGTCTCCAAGTACATCAGCCCAGAAAGCCACACGAGCCCTTCTACAATTCTTGAAGGCAACATCGCTGAGCGACCGCCTTGTGAAACCCTGCACTGTGTGTGTCGTGTGCAATGTGCATCTACTTCTCTCTCTCTCTCTATCTCTTTCTCTTTTACTCCCTTATTCCCCCTCTCCCCACGTGTAGGGTAGCAAACTGGACGTAGTCTAGTTAACCTCCCTACCTTTCCTATATTCATTCTCTCTCTCTCTCTCTTTGTCTACAGATTTCGTGTCAACGTCAACTGCCACTTAAAACACAATTGGCACGCGCGTCACGTCGCACGTATCGTCAAGTGTTTAGAGCGTCCGCTTCCAACGAGGTAGGCGCCGGGTTCGATCCCCAGTGCCGCCAGGCACCCACCGGTTTTTCTTAGAAGGAGGGAGGTGCCCCGACCTGGTGCTCGGTAGTGTGGGTACTCATGAGAAGTAGTCCCTTCTGTTGGCAGCCACCCCTCAACGACGCCGTGCCGTGCTCCCTTACGTGTTGCAGGAATATAAGCGCCTTTCCTGACCTCAAACCACATATCTGAAACAAGTTGCTTATTAACAGCGACAGCGAGTGCGCCTGTTTTAGGGGCGAAGCTCCTTAAGGTCGAGGCTTGTACATCACTCCGCCGGAGTCCCCAGTCCCCCCGGTGTCCCCAGTCCCCCCGGTGTAGCCACGCTACCCGGTGTAACCACGCTAGTGCGATGACGATGACGCTGCCTATCACGGCACAGCACATGCAAGGTAACCATTATACGCCATGACGAAGACGATGGCGCTGATGACGATGAAGAATAAGCGCGTTCCAGACCACACATTCTGTTTTAGGGGACGAAGCTCCTTAAGGTCGAGCCTTGTACATCACTTCCCCCGGTGCAGCCACGCTAGTACTCGCCGCTCCCGCTAGTGGCGCAGCTGTGCTCTCATTTGATTTGCATGGCGCTTCGATACTGCTACTACTGCTATGAACAACGAAGAAGACAAGGCGGCGGCGGAGCGGAGGGCTCGCAAAGCGGCTGCAGCGCGGGCTCGCCGTCAAGACCCGGAGGTGAGAGCTCGCGAAGCCGAAGCGAAACGGGCTCGCCGTCAAGCCGACGCACAGCTGAGGGCCCGCGAAGCAGGCGCTCAGCTTATATAATCACACCACCCCCGTGTTTGTGTCACGTCTTTGCATGATCGAGTGGGCAAAATGTACGGAGGATTCACGGTTTACCACATTTAATCTCCGGAGCTTCGCCCACTCATCATCATTCACTTCGTGGATATGGCGGGACTTTTTTCTTGTATTGTACCGGCCCTCACCACTGACCCAAGTCTTAGCTGAACAGGCTGTAACGTTTCTTCGCATCAGTTCGACAGACCACTGGTCATGCCGTCACCGTCATGCAATCAACGTCGTCGCAATGCTGCATTGGCAGCGCATACTCGTGTGACACGCGCAGTTGCTCTCGCCTTACAAAAACACATTGGTGGATCTGGAAGCGTTTTGAAGATACCCGAGTGACCAACAGTGCACGTAATCTAAACACACACACACACACACACACACACACGCAAACACACGCACACACACACACACACACGCACACACACACGCACGCACGCACGCACACACACACACAAACACACACACACACACACACACACTCACACACGCACAGACACGCACACGCACGCACGCACACGCACACACAGACACACACAGACACACACGCACACAAACACACACACAACACACGCAAACGCACGCACACACACACACACACACACACACACACACACACACACACACACACACACACACTTTATTTGGCCTTTTATGTCTCTTCTTTCTTTTCAAATAAGCATTCAAAAGAACACGAACTCTTTTAGATTGCAAGAGATTAAAGAAACAAAACAAAAGGAAACATGGCGTACTTACGAATTTACGGGCACCAACATGACGTGTATCTTTTGTTATGTATTGTGTTTTTATTTTCATGCATTTACACAATGCCTGTTGCAAAACAACCTGAATAGATACTTTGCAGTGCTAACAGTTCGGAGCCCGTGCAAATAATAAAAAAAAAAGATCACTTGAATTCAGGTTAAAAAAGTAGGATGAAATCTGGGTTCAAATTCCGATAAGAACAACAGAATCGTACAACGTATGTATGTATGTATGTATGTATGTATGTATGTATGTATGTATGTATGTATGTATGTATGTATGTATGTATGTATGTATGTATGTATGTATGTATGTATGTATGTATGTATGTATGTATGTATGTATGTATGTATGTATGTATGTATGTATGTATGTATGTATGTATGTATGTATGTATGTATGTATGTATGTATGTATGTATGTATGTATGTATGTATGTGCACGTGTGTGTTGTCATAATTTGAAACACCAAACGAAGACAAGGACACTTTTTGAAAAATCCACGCAAACTTGTTTTTTTTCCCGGAAAGGATACTTCTCCTTGGGTAGTAGTGTACTAAGGCGAAGCAGCGCTGCCGGCGTAGTTATTTAATATATTTATTTATCTATTTGCATATCAGATGGCGTTGTTGACTGTGAAATGTCAACACATTTATAAATTGGAACGCTGAAGTATAAAAAAGAGAAAAAGACACACCTCGGACGTGTTTAACTAGTTTAACCAGAGCAGTTGACGGATAGACAGAGGCGACTAAGAGACTTGGCTAACTCGTTTAAACGCGGAGCAAAAATCGCGAACGAGAGAGAGAGAAAATAAGAGTCACCGCGAGAGCGAAGAACAACTCACGGTGGTCAAGAATAACGCCGTGTTTCAGAAAGGCGAATGCGAAGTGGGCCCTTCGAGAGGCGCATTTAACGCCACTTTCACCACTCAACGGAGAAAGGAGGGGGGAGAGAGCAAGGCTAGAGACAAGCAGGCAAACGGGAACGGCAAGAAATGGCACAACGGTTTTCAGACGCCGCGAGTTAGAAGAGAATTGTTTCAAGAAAAACAGGAGCAAATGAATGACAAGAATGAAGAGAGAGAGAGAGAAGGCGGGGAGGTGCGCGAAGAGAGGGAGAGGAGATATGAGAGCTAAGGAGGAAAAGAAATAAATACGCCAAAATTCCGAGCCGCGCCGCGCCGCCTCGTTTCCCTCGCGCGCGGTGGTGTAGTGTGGATGGGAGGAAAGGGGGGGTGGGGGGTGCTTGGTTCGAAGCCAAGCCTTGGGAATCGAGAATTCCTCGCGGCGACAAGGGGGGCCTGTTCTCATCGAGCCCTGCTCTGGCTCAAAAACCCGCCTCTGCTCTTGCTGTGGACGAGTGCGGCTGGGGTGGCGAAGGGAAGGAGATAAGCGAGGGCTGGTGTGTGTGCCGAGGAGGATGGAAAAGAAAGCTTAGCGGCCGGAGAGGCGTGCGAGACTTTAAAACCGGGGCAAAAGTGTCACGGAAGCGGAACGCCGCGTCGGCAGTCGAGTGAGCGCGGGCGCCAGTGGTTTTTCGGGTCACAGTGATTACCGTGGAAGATGAGTGCAAACTGCTGGAGAAGAACAACGCTGCTGACAGAGTTTCTGCGGGACTCGCTTTTTTTTTTTGTTTTTTTTCTCATGTTAAACGACGAACGAAACGAAAAAAAGAAAAAAAAAAGAGAAGAAAACTCGAAAAAACGTCAACGGTGGGCTGTTGCGCTCCCTACACGTGCCTTAGCCGATACAGCTTCGAGCAGTTCGCAGTCATGTTGCACATGACCTGCTTTTTATTTATGCTGTAGAGTTAGTCTTTTTTTTCTTTAGCTTTACCAGGACGTTCCAAACGAAGCTAGCAACATCAAAGGCGCTCCAAGAGATGAGATAAAAGTGTTATAACGACATAAAGTTGGAGTATAGTTGGTAGGAATTAATCTGAAGTTAGGGTTAGGCGTTCAGACGCGGGCGAAGGAGAAGAGAACCAGGCCCCACAAACGCCGACTATAAACTGAAAAGGCGCCCTGTTGAGGAAAAGTAAGTAGGCGCAATAACTTGTAGAGCCACCCGTCAATCAGGCACTTGCGCGGGTCTAAGCGAGAGATACCTGTTTCGGTATTTCATCTTATACAGTTACCTCTCGCGCGAACCGACACTGTAAGTAAGCACGATGCAGCTTCATTTAAAAGTTTTATTTGTTATAAAACCAACAAATAAAAAGGTAACAGTCAACGTAACGCCAATAAATGTACGAATCTCCTCTGCACAGATTGTACAAACATTTTTTTTTTTTTAGCATCAAAGAAAAAAAAAAAGGCAGGAGTCGGGGAAGATGGAAGCTTGGGATGAGAAATTCGTAAACAGGGGGTGTGTGCTCGAGCCGACGTTTCGACACGAGGGCTTGCCTTCTTCAGTTGCAGCCTTGAAGAAGACTAGCCCGCTTGCCAAAACGTCGGCTCCAGCACACACCCCCTGTTTACGAATTACTTTTAGCGAGTAACTTATGTCATAAAATAGGTATGCATCATTTTCTGCGGCCGACTTCGAGTCGTTGTCGTTCGCTGAGTGAACGAGTTAATATATGACGATAACAAATGTCGCAGTTGTACAAGGCGATGTTGAGCAAAACGCAGTTGTTCTTATCCGTCTACAAAGTATACCACTTTCGAAATGATTCTAGCCAAGTAACGTGAATTCGACTTCATATGCGGAACAGCTTGGGACATTCGAGCGGACGAGCTAGAGTCGTCGTTTTCAGAAAACGTAAAATTCGGACGCAAACGTGCTTTCTGGAAGACACAAGTCGCATAAAGATTCTTGGTTTCCATAAAAAGAGATTATAGCATGTAACGATATCGCTATAGAGGCTAGAATCAAGGCTCAAATTTCGCAACGAATAGAAGGGATTCCCATGAATGCACTACGTTTACGCGTGCCAGCTATAATATCCAGAACGAATGACGAAACGCTACTAACGTAACGGGAAGCTAGAGTCCACAATTTTTCCCGGCACAAGTTCACGTCCGTGCACACAGCTGTGCATTAAAAGTTCTTCATGACTGTATGCAAGCTTTACGGCATTTGTCTGAGGTCGTGTGCCATTGAAGCGTGTGCACGAATGAAGATTCACTCAGCGTCAGGGCTTTGGTAAGAGCTGGGACGCATCAGCACAAATTGCATTAGCTAGAAGGTGACCCTTCAAAAAAGTGCATTTTTTTTTGCGTAGAGCAATAAAGCGAGGATAGTTTGCCGTCTGTGTTCGTTAAATCAATGTAACATAGGCGCAGAAGTCAACGGTTGCGGCTGGAGTTGCGAGACGGTACCAGCTATAAGAGTCCCTCGAATGCGTTTGATCACCGCGGATGTGAATTGCCGTCCGTTGCGGCTGTTCAACTCGGTGTCGCATCACCGCATAGCCTCCTCGTCCAAGGGATGGTTATTGAAAGAGGGTCGTTAAGAGGGTGCGCTGTGTCGAAACGCTTCCCCACGTGGCCCGTAAAGAACGAAGAAGAAAAAAATAATAAAGGGAGAAAATAAAGACAGCGAGGGGAAGAGGCAGCGCTTGTTGCGCTCCAATGTCTAACTTTTCAATTTCGGCGGAGCACGCGAAGACTCTGCAATCCTCGGTAATCCAGTGCTGCGAAGTGGGGTTGTACGACGTAAGTGCAGAGACACTCGTAAAATAAAATAATAATAAGATAAAAAAAAATGTTGACCGTTCTTTCTCCGCAGACGAAGCGGTTTGCCACGCGACGGCCGAGGAAGCATTAGTAGCGAGGTCGTTTCGGTGGCCAGACTCTGTCTCCGGCGTCAGCCGGCAAGAAAGAAAGAAAGAAAAAAACGGAGGGACGGCGAAAGGCCGAGGACCCAAGGCCGGACACCGGGAGCAACAACCGCGCGAGCCCAGCCGCCAGCATCGCGCTTCGCCGGACACGCCGTCTCGATGGGACGCCGAGAAAGGGCGGCGTCTTCCCGACGAACTCTCTTTCGCAACCACCCCTACGTAGAGCTCGCTGCAGCGCGCCGAAGCGACATTCGCGAGATGCGCAGTTATGTAAAAAGGGGCCCGCACGACAACCGGCCGCGAATGCAAAGCAGCTGAAGAGATATTGCGAAGCGGCGTTTCGGTCTGCGTGACGAGACCGTCTGTATGTGTTGCTAGCCCTTAATGAAATCTAGCTAAGTCCCTCGTATGCTCCCCTCCTATCCGAAGTCGTAGATTGCCCACGGACGAATACGGCCCAAAGGGGTATGGGCCTGTAAACGGGGCTTGCGTTTCCGATCCAGATTTTGCGACGCTTCGAAGCTGGCGGCAGCGTCGCGGCGGTTGCGCGATCTCTCGTAAAAGAGATGCGGGGCACCGTTGGGATCATCACGGGCGGGCAGTCACGGGTTCGACTAAGGGGCGACACTTGTTGCGCAAGAAGAGGTCGCCCGCTTATACTCAATGTCACGGCCGTTTGCGAAACAGGCATCACGAGCGTCTCGACTCAGCTAGCATGCCAGGAAAAACCTAATCAGACAACTACGAAGCAATGGGTGGCAGCAAATGTATGCTTTACAACCGTGGTTGCGTAAGCCTGCGAGAGTAGTTTAAGTAACACGTTGTTCGAGAAGACGGGAGAATGCGTTTGCGAAACAGACACTGCTCGTTGCCATTTCATTCCGAGACGGCGGGAAACTATATTACATGGATGCTCTTGCCCGTTTTCTGAAATATATACGGCGTTTTTTTTTTTTTTTGTTATCGGAGTAGATTATTGCTTTCACAAAGATGACACGTGATCCGCTCAGTGCGACGTGCCTCGAGCAGCGGACCACATAATAAACTAAGTAGAGCTGATCGAAACAGTCAAATGGCAAGGGGAAGTCAGAAGAGACGTATGAAGTTGCGAATTGATAAAATAATTTTTATGACATAATGAATGTAGTTTTTCTTCTACATCGTGCCCTGTGGGCGTGTTCTGCATTCGCATCATCAGAACTTGCTTGATACATGATGTACGGACACTTTCTCGGCAATTATTCCTTCTAATGGCCATGAACGCCTCGTGTCCCTGGGTGACCGAGTAAACAGCTATAATTTTGCTTGCGTCTTCACTGCGTCGCTCAGCTCTGAGAGATATACTAAAAACTTCCGGAGCCCTTCACTACGGCGTCTTTCATATCGTGGTTTCAGGACGCAAAGCCCCAACAGTTATTATTATTTAACCGATCAGTTACAAATGATTGCACGGTACGCTTTTACGCGACGGTAACGTATATAATGGCAAAACCACCGAGCGCGCCGACGCCAAGCGGCGCCCGAAATGCGTTCCATGTGGTTACGGCTTCAGATAGCGCCGGCCGTCGTGTAGAGGCAGCTGAAGACTCAGGCCCAATCAGCCAGTGCATGGGCGCCGAAACGAGCATAAAAGGCGATGCCCAGTGCCGCGTGCCCAGACGGCTTCTTCTTTTTTTTCCCTCCTCTTTTTCTTCTTTCTTTCTTTCTCGAGTTGCAGTGTCCCCCCACGACGCCACCGCGCTGGCCCCGTGACCTTGGCCGCATCGCGCGAACAGGGCCAATGCGCCCTGGCAGCCATAAAACGCCCGCGCAGGGATCGCTCATCGCGCGCAAGCAGCGATCGCGCCCTGTGCATGTCGTCACCCCCGCGGTCGATCCTCTTTGTTCCTTTCTTCTCTTTCTCGCCAATTTTCCCCGCCCCTTTCGTTTTCGGCGAAGAACGAAAACAGGATGAACTCAGCTCGGGCGTACTTCGAGACAACTGCGTATAGCCGCACGCGCATGCCTGAAGCGTGCTATATATTAAATGGACGCAAAAGTGAAACAGTGACTCGGTTTAGATTGATAAACTTTACTCTGAGAACTCTAATGTCCTAAGTTTCGCCATCATAAGTTCATTATTAGAGGATAAAATCAAGGTTGAAGTTTCATTTTTAAATTTCGCGCCGTAATCTCCGCACGTGACGTCACTGATTTCAAAATGTATTTTTCGTGTATTCGCGACATTGGCTCGATGAAGTTTTCTGAAACTTCGTATGTTAGGTCTATGGCCTCCACAGATGACAATGTACTTCATTTTTACCGATTAGGAACTACGTAGGACCTAGTAGACGCCGTCAAAATCCACGACGTCACGGTGTTTGGTGCGAGAATATCAAGGTGGCGTCTCCACCTGCATGTTCTTTTCGCATGTTTGCCCGCTTACTAAGCGTCGTCTCGCGGTAAGAGTGGCGTTTTCGGGATAGTGGAATTGTACTTCACTAATACGCAAAAAATCGTTTTTCTCTTTAGTGTGCCTTTTACTTCCTTTAAACGCAATGATGACGCGTGTATGCCGAACGAGACAAACGCTCAAATATGATGCTGGAGATGGAACAGTACCGGATGGCCCCGGATTCTTTCATACATATGTAAAATAAGTGTTGAGGTTCTATTACCTTTCTCCGTTTTTATTTGTGTCTTTTTTTATGATTACATTTCGCACTCTAATTTCATCAGGTATACCGCTGAAGCAAACTGGCACGACCTTGTTTTTACGCACCTATCAATCTCAAATTCCCAATGCGCTTATCTTTAATCTAATCAATAAATCTCTACCATACACTTGAATATGGTAAGAGATGAGTGCGGCAAGTTGATAAAGATGCATTACTTCGAGTGAGTAGCATTTAAAAAATAAAGGCAAAAGAAAAAGACGTAGACAGGACAAGCGCACTTGTCAATCAGCGCTTGTCCTGTCTACGTCTCTTTCCTTTGCCTTTATTTTTTATGCGCTACTCGTTCGAAGTCATAGTAGGGGACACGGCTCGCGAAAAGAGTTCAAAAAGCGTAGATTACGTGGTCACTCAAACTCTCGCAAATGCAAATCGAGTTCGGAGAGGAGGCTGAAAAGGTTGGGATGTGCTAGCTGCGGTGGTGGTAGAAGGTAAGTAAGAAAGTTGTCTAAAAAAAATGTGAAGACGTTAAAAGCTTGTGCCCGCAGATGGGGATAAATAAGTTTTAGAAGGGGCATATGGTGTTCTTTTAGGTGCACTGACATCGCACAGTACGCGGGCCTCTAGCATTTCGTCGCCATCGAAATGCGACAGCCGCGGTCGGGATCGAACCCTCGACGTTAGTGGCAACAGCCGAGTACCGTAACCACTATACACCACTGCGGCGGACAACTCAACTGGGTAGAAGCATATTATCGAAACTCGGTCGGTATACTATGACATTAAACAACTGCAGGGGTGCCATTGTGGACACTGTACAATTCCTACATATGGTCAAATTATGTAAAGGCGGCATTTTAAGCCAATCACATAGGCCGCAGCAGCCCTCTGAGCCAATCAGAGTTGACCGATGGCGGAATTTGAGAGTGTCCAGAATAGCACTCCAGGTGAGCGAAATTAATGCACGACGTGCCTCATTACCTTGTCTTGGTTTTTGCGTGTAAAGCCACAGAAATTATTAATACTTTTACTAATGAACACTGATTTCTCTTGTTCGATTAAAAAGTTTTTTTTTTATTGTTCACCGGGCCGATACGTTGCAAGCAATAACATATAAGGCAGTGATGTTCTCGCACTACTTATTAAGAGCTTTAAGGAAAGGAAAGGAAAAAAAAGAAGAAGAATCTGTGTATTATCCTGGCCTGCTATAGGTGTATTTGGGACCGTATACACAATGCCGTATAGACGAATTGCTACACAGTGCGCCACGAAAGCCGATCCGGCCGCCGTCTGTGCAGCGGTCGAGTCGCGGCGGCGTGAAGGTCCCCTCGTCCTTCTTGGCGGGCGACAAGAGCCCCGGTCGCTACTCGAGGCGTAAACAAGCGGCCGCGAAAGTGGGCGCGCACAGCAAGTTGCGCGACGCTTGGCGCAGCCGACGGACGAGACACACACACGCGCGCGCGTGCGCCACTGGAGGGAAGGCCGGAAAGAGGCCGTAAAAACTCGACGACGGCCTTTGTAAAAGAAGCGACGAGGCCGCGCGTCGCCGCCGTCCGGCGGGACGTCGCTTCCGCAGCACAGCCAGGGCCCCCCGCGGACGACGACGCAGGGCTCGCGCCAGGGTCGACGACCCCGGCGTCCAGACCGGAGGGGGGAGGAGTGTATGGAGCAAAAAAGATGGAATATGCAGAGAAGCTCGGGCCAGCGAGCCTCCATCGATCGGCCAACACAGAGGCCAGCACAGCAGCGTGCGCGGCTGCTGGCCGCGACGCCTATGTGGAGCAGGCGGCGCGCAACACCATAAAACTTGATGACACTGTGCTCATTCAGTGGGTTCCCAAGGAGCGGCCACCGCGCCGCCAAGGAAAGCGAGGAGGGGAGAGAAAAACAAACCCGGCGCGCCGAGACGAGAGGGCCGCGCTCCTCTCAAAGGACCATGTCTGAAACCATGTTTATCCCCACTCTTTTACTCCTCTGACACGCCGCGCTCGAGAATGTTTGCGCGGCGGCGGCGGGACCCGACTGACGCCGCCTGGACAGTGCGCGGAAGCTTTTGGGCCCCGACTTGTCTCTTTTGCGACCACTTCTCGCATCGTCCGCTACCCGCTTTCGAATGCGGAGCGTGACACACTTTTTTTTCTTTTTGGCTGCGCTCGCTCGCGCGATGATGGCAAATTAACACTGCGAGGCGATGGCGTGTAAGTCTCGCTCGGTACATTTGGGGTGCGCTCAGCACCTACACTTTACGCGCGCGTGCTGTGGCTGAGTTTACGAGCTAGAAGTTGTGCAGACTCGAGTCGGTTAATATGACCCGACGTCGCGGGCCAGAGGTACATCGCTTATTACTCCTGAAATCGACGGACACGCACACCATGCGTGCGCGCACAAGTTTCAATCACCGCCTTGGCGACTGCAAATCCTCGTCCGAATGATTAGTGACTAAACGGGCATTCCGAGTCGGCTGGCCCGCCTCTCGAGCGGGGGGAATCGCGGCAGGCGTAATGCTGGCAGCGCGCGAGCAGAGGCTCTCCTGTAATGAGCGAGAAGTGCGGGAAGAAGATCAGTTGCGCGCAGCAAAGACAGATGGCGCGCGTGACAGGAGCTGGGCCTCCCCCAACGTGACGCATTCTTCGCAGTCGCAGACGGCGCTGGGCGCTCGCCTTTTGGAAGGTCGTCAACAATTTGTCAAAGCCGGCAAAAGAAAGCAGGCAACATCCCAAGGGCGTGTTAAAGCCTTTCCGCGCGGCCTCCTCGTTCCCCAGGTGCAATGACCTTAGCGGTTTTAGGGCTTCCCCTCCCTCCCTGCCTTCGCGCTCACTTCTCACGCCAGACGACCAAAAAACTCGCCAGCGCTAGAGAAGGGGGGAAGAAGAAAAGAAAGAAAGCCGAATGCTTCGTCAAATTTAGCATAAGCTTTCGCACGCACCTCAGCCGCCGCGTCGTCTGAGCGAGAACCACCGCCACGGGCCCCTACGACGGGGAGACAAAAACAAACCCCCGGTCTGAGCATTGCGCACGAGCTCTACACCGAGCTTCCTCGGGGCTCACAGCGGCGCTAAAGAGTAGCCGGGAACGAAAAACAAGACGAGCAGCTGAGTCAAGTTTTATTCCTAGGAGAAACCTATAAAGCGGGCGCGCGGCTGTACCGAAACTGCTCCAGTTTCATAACGGACAGGCTAGACGACACGCACGCAAGTTTTCATCTTCGCGCACCCTCTCGCCACGTCCGGCCCGCGCAGGTGTCCGACGGAACGAAAATAGTGTATAACCCCGCCACGGTCTGGTCACTCCCTGCTGGTGGATTAGAGCACGCCGTGGCTGGGGCGCCACGTCGACGACGCTTAGGCTCATTGCCTTTTTAACTCCCTATCCCTCCATTATTTTTTTCTTTCGAGCAGAAGTCACGTGAGACTGGAGAGAAACTCCGTGCTTAGTTCATTTTGAGATCGTATTGCAGATGCTCACAGCCGAATGGCGCACATTGGGCAACACCTCATACTGCGCATGTCTGATTTCCGTCTCCTGTAAGACCACAATGTGCCGTATCATAATTTATCTGCGAAGGAACTGCATCTCGGCTTGGCATATGCGTTTGTTCATAAGTATCCACAGCCAATTAACCAGAATATGAAGACTTTCTGTACTTTCACGTAACACGATCGACGACAACTGCGCTTTAAAAAAAATCCATCAATCGCACACGCAAGCATGCGAGCTCTCAGCGAACAAGGTCGCGCCGCATACAAGTTTATTTGTTTTTAGAGTGACTTTGCTGTTTCGTTTAGGACCTTACGTAACAATGAAGTCAGCGCGAAAAAAAAAGAAAGAACGTTCATACGCATAAAAAACTAAACAGCACTTTCGTCCTTCTAAAAGGCCGAGCTGCGTGTCAAATTAGATTATAATAGGGGATCACGATAACATCATACTCCATTTACGACATTGTCAGAAACGAGTAAATGCCCGATGACTTGATTTACTAGCGCTTTTTTTTTCTTTTTGCATTACCCCCTCCCCCTTTTCCATTGGAGCGCCAGAGTTTGAACCTGCAGATCATCAGCGTAACACCTTAGCAGACGGCAGTGGATGCACGTTATTTCTTCTTTTTCGCCAGCGTAGGGTTAGAAAAGCAGATTATTTTTACTAGTTAAGCATTCTACCTAACCGTAACTTCTCTCTCGCCTAATACAGTGAACTACGCTGCTGCGCACCAAGAGAAAAGTGTTTCGCGTAATTAATCCAGAAAGTCGTTTCATCTGCACAGACGCTCGCTTGACTCGTGAAATGCGTTCAGCTCGAGTACGAGAAGCGTGCTTCACTGTTGGTTCGCAGTGTCCTGCGGGTCATGCACCTGCGCTCAGCGAGAGGGCAAACCGAATGTGCACTGCCGAGATGCGCGCTTTAAGTGAATTCGAAGATACGACTGCCATCGCAGACGCAGCTTCTTCGTCCCTTAATTATTTCCTTGGGGCTCCTCCACTCCATCTCACCATAGTTACCACTACGGGTGGCACTCGGTGCAAAAACTCACGGGGTCCCCAATGCGTTCGGCAAAGACGACTGGAAGGCTAAAGCCACCTCTTACAGCCAAGCTGTATACGGCTAGGCGAAACGAAAATCCGTTTGTCCGATCGGGGCAGAAACTTCTCCATTGGCTGCGCCGTCAATGACGTCGTTCTCTCCAGCGTACCCAAGCACGCGCGCCATTGAATGCGCCGTCAGTGAGGCCGTTTTTCTTCTTCTTTTTCTGCTCAGTCGATGCGTTGATCCTCAAGATCGTAAAAGTTTGTGACGTCATGATGGCGTCAGGCGATGACGTCACCAAGGCGTAATCTTTTTGCACCGTTCGTGTTCATGACGCCGCCGTCGGTCACATTTCGTGTTTGATGAGGCCCGTAAGGCTTTCGCCTAAATGAAATGTAAACGAAACGTAGCTGCAAATTGACATATACGCGAGTGTGGACGGTCAGTCGTGACGCTCAGCTTTGGCACACGAAGCGAAAGGCAACGTGAGCAAGAGGGATGATGCGAGTCTCTCGAAACACATTCGATAAGAGCGCATGAGAATTGAAACTTGAGCTAGTTGGTACGGATTCATCTTGCTTTTAGCAGCGCACTGAGGGACGAGGACTAAGAAAAGAAGGTGCACAACACGGGCGCTCACTCGCAACTGATTTTATCTGTTTTCTGTTCCTTTTTTTTTTTCGTACTTCACCTTTATATTAGCATGGTTTTTCCTAATAAAATAAGTTGCGAGTTAGCGCCCGTGTTGTGCTTCTTCTTTTCTTAGTCCTCGTGCCTCAGTGCGCTGCTAAAATTAAGACGATAAGAGCGCATTTGGTAAGAACACATTTGATAAGAGCGCGGCAACGAACCTTGCAATTGAAGGAAAAAAAACAAACAAACAAAAACTGAAAAAATTAATCACTGCATTAAATATCGCGATGAGAAAGACGCGAGGTTACCGGAGCGATAAAGAGCGAAGTGATGGGCAGAACAGTGATATCTGTATGAACATGGCAGCTTCAGTGCTCTACGAACGGTGCTTGTGAAGAAAAGAGCGATAGCGGATTACGGTATCATTGTACATAAAATGTTATTATTACCATACTTAACGCTTTTACGAGAATTCTAAAGAGAGGGAGATAGAAACAAATTTATGTCTATGGAGGCTAACGAATGACAAAGGGTCTTTAAAACAATGTCATCATTATTTGCAACACGCATGTTCGGGCTATCATAAATATAGTGACTTGTGTCCGTTGTACTGGTTTGTGACACGGAACGTGAATGATTGGGCGACCAGCTGTGAAAGTATTGCAGGTAGCATAAACAAGTCAACTTTTTTTTTTTCGTCCTGTTAGTGCTGTTACAGAATCTATACAGTGAAGGAGTAGCGATACGTGCTGCAGTGGGTAAGTGCGAAGCCTATAGGGATACCTACTGGCTTTGTCTTTAGATTTTTGCTTGTGCCCCAAGAGTGCTCGAGTACACAATCAAAAAGGTACATCAGATGCGTCGGCCCCTATTATTAAGATTCAGTGTCATCAGTCTCCCCCCTGTCAGAAAAAGTCAGACGATGCACCACGGCGTGCGTCGTGAACGTATACAGACCATCCGACAACACGGGCTTTCATGTTCACGACAACGTTGCGTTTCATCCCATGTTGTCGCTAGCACCCCCTTTTTTTGTGTGTATATGGGCCCAACACTGAGCTACCCAGTGATCATGCTCCACCCGCTGAAGTACACAGACCAAACGATGTCAATTTCGTCTTTTAACGCGCTGCCCAAGGTATTAGGACCACAGGAACAAGAGACTTTCTCGCTCGTCGTCGACACTGCCATTTCAGCGATGTACCGCACCACTGCGTCTGAAACAATGTTTCATTTGCTTTTCTTTACAGGGCAGACGGAACAAGCGCCAAACACGCGCGCACCCTCCGCGGCTGTTCCCTCCACAACACATGTGCCCACTGTTCGAACAAGACGTGGCGATGCCGCAGGGTATACGGAGCAAATGTGACGGAACAAGCAATTACGCTATCTTAGATCTTATCGCGCGACCGTATCCGAGCGCGTGGCTTTGTATATATAAACCGCGTGTCGGCGACAAGTCCTCCGTCACCGGCGGCAACAACGCATGCGGCGGCAGCCCAGACCGCGCGCGGACGCGTCACTCGTTGCGCGTCGAGGCTGCTGCTTTATAGCCGGGAAAGATAAAAGGCGCGAGCCCCGAGTACCCAGGTGGTGCCCCTTGCGGGGATCGTGCGCCTGGCTGTCGTCTGTCGGTGCCCCGTCTCGTCGGCCGGCCACGGCCACCACCACCGGGGGAATAAAAGGCGCGCGCGCGCCACCTCGGCCGGGCTCTCCCAAGGACCGCGGTGCGAGTCTCTCGCCGCTGCGGGGGGAATAAAGATAAAAGAAAATTCAACGTCGCCCAAGCAAGCAAAAGGGAGCAGTCGAAGAAGAACCTTGTTTAGTCTTGGCCGTGCCGAGGTTTTAAATATAGCCCCAGTGCCCCTGGAGGGCTGGCTCGGTCGCCGCCGCCGCCGCTACCACCGCCGCCGCCGCTCTCTGCGTGCGCGGGGGGTCTCCCCGGCGCCGGCGGCAAGCCCGGGCCGCAGCACGTGGCGCGGAAGCCGTGGGGCCGATAGGTGCAACGCGCCGCCACCCGGGAACCACCAGGGCGCACTGCATACCCCCTCCTCACTCCGCTCTCAGGGCCGTCGTCCACTTGCTATAGCCGCGCGATGGACTTTACGGGTGCACTTATGTACTGTTAGGCCCTGTAAGCGGTTTTCCTTGAGCACGTTTCTCTCTCTTTCGCAGCTTCGCACCATTTAATGACACATTCCCGTGTTTGCGTGTGATAATGCGTGCTTGTTGCACCTTACTCGTGACGCTCGAGTTCTAAGATACTGTAGTCGCATTGTTTACCACGACCGAATGCCTAATTGCGACTGGCTCTAGCATTTGTAGAGTGCATGCACTTACAGAAACAGTCTCGCAAAGCTATAGAGGAGAGTCTCGGCAATATGCGGTTGGAGCACCACAGGCGACAGTGTACGGATGTGGCGGCTTCACCTTCTCATTTCGCCTCATTTATCGGAGAACGTTTCACGAGTAGGATGTTCTTCTCGTATGCATTATCAGTTCCATCAATATACGGCTCTCGTGCACTCGCATCGGGGCGGCGTCCTCTCCCCTCCCCCGGGGCACCGGTGCTCAGCGGCCGACGGGGCATTCGTCTCAATCAGGCCGCCGCCGCTCGGTAGCCGCTGTCGTGCGATACACCGTGGGCGCGTCTCGTCGCGCCGCCGCCGGCGTGCGCCTTGCTAATGAGAGCACGAAGAAGGCAGTCTATTTCCGTGATGAAGGCGGCCGTCCCTCGCCCGCTTGGCGCACACACAATGGCACGCTACAATTCACGATTCGCTCGGGCGTCCCAACCGGATCTCGGCGGGCCGATCGGCGGCTGTGGCGGCGGGGTGCCAACCCGTCGCGCGAGCGCGGGTGGCGGCATGGCGCCTCGGCCCAAAAGGGCCCTTTTTTGCCGCCTAATTTAAGGCCCAGTTTACTGCCAGACATCTGTCTCTTCGCGGGTCCCGCGGCAATGTTGAACCGGTCTGTTTATGCCTCCTCGGCGATCTCAAGGTCTTCACCCTGGAGCGCCGGGCTGCCGCAATCAGGCAACTGTTGTGCCCCTCGCCGACATGCGCCGCTCTCGCGAGGGATGCCGCCAGTGGCCGCAGCTGGGACCGTTAGCGCGGTCGCCACTGCGCGGATACTTTCACTCGCATTGGCACTCGCTCCCCGCGCTCCTGCGTTCGCAATGCGCCAAAATGAAGCGCGCTGGAATGGCAATACGCGCGCCTGCCAAGTGCGACGACGCTGGCCGCCATCCGCCGCGTGTCGTCCCAGCACACCACGCCGAGGTCACCCTTGAAACTGGTCTGGGCCGTACAGCGAAAAGCTTTGCGGTAGGCACGGTAAAGAATAGTGCGAGGAAAGTTCAGAGAACGCCGTCGTCGAGGAGACAAAAGGAGGCAACTTCATGGCAGTTCCCCGTGGCTTGTATACAGTGCGGGTGCCGTCTCGTTACTATACTACAATATGATGACACTGACAGTCATATCGGTATATACACAACTTTTGCTTTCTCTCGATACTCATGTTGCTGTGGAACACTCTGACGAAGACAACCATCACTCTAAACGGATTTAAAACCGGCGCCGTTTGTGTGGCTGGAAATATCTGGGCGTGCCATCGCCATCTCGTTATGCTGTAACAGATCTGATATACGTGTGCTCGAAAAGTTGCATTTTAAACAATTTGTGGGCATTCTTACGTGTATACGTACCATCTTACTTATGAAGAATATTGCAGTTCTTACTTGCGTACTCGAGTCTTGCGTACGAGTAACATGTTTAGGGCAACGTTCACCACAGACAAAGCTTCTTGTTAGTGAGAGAGAGAGAAGGAAAGGCAGAGAAGTAAACCATACGCATGTCCGGTTCAGTACCCTCTACTAGGAGGAAGGGGAATGAGGCATAAAAAGAAGGAAAATAGAATAAAACGAAGAACAGTGGCGTTTCATCCGAGAGTGCATGTCGACACCACAGTTTGTCACTGACTGAAGTCTGCAGATCTCTGTTGAGGTATGTATTGCTTGAGGTATGTATTGTTGGCATGGTGCTGGGCATTGCGTGGAGAAAGCAACCAACCGATATCTGCGAAAACATAAGTGAACAAACACATTGTGGTGGACGCCACGCGTCGAACAGTTCGTCAAGCAGTACGCCAGTTCTCGAAGGCATTCGTGCATGGCAGCAGTCGTATTAAAACTGGTAGCTCGGGATGGCGTTCCGATATAAGGATGGAATGCGAGACGTGACGGTCTCTGGCATATCTCCGCTACATCGATACCTGCCCTTCATAATGACTTCAACTGTCAAGCACGGGGCGTCCATTATCTGCAACGCATTTTGAGCGGGTGGTGTCGTCATCGCAGTGCGAAACGTGTGCAGAGCATCTGCAAGTATATAACTGCACCATGGCGGCGACGTAGATCCTTATCTTCCTCTGGCGATTTGTCTGGAATCGATATTGAGTTCAATCCTGCATTGTCCCGACAGTCGGGGGCTAAATGACGGCCCAAGATATCGGAACCAGAAGTGACCCTCTCCACAGCATCCTTTTCCCTCCATCTTTTGTATGCACTCTGCTCGGCCTGGGTGGAAAAGGAGGCGAAGACGATGGTTGTGGCAAGCGCGTAGTCGGCGTTATTCTTTCACGAACATTGCCGACGGTATTGTCGCCGGAGCTGTTCCCTAACTATCTCAGCTGCATCTCGGTGAGACAAGTGATCCCTCGCCATCTGCTTTATTATGGCCATTTATTCTCGAATACTTCCCACGAAGAGGGATCATGGGCTCCAAAGCAGTTCGAGCAAAGGAGATAAAGGGGCGAATGGGCTGGGATATATGTATATCCGAGCCCACTTCGGAAAATTGATTTAGACGCTTGCACGTTCCTCACTGTGAGAAAATCCACCCGTGCGGTGTTGAAGCGTCAGTGTTTATGGAATTGAGCTAAACCACTGTGCATAGCAATCACCATAGATTTTCCCCTCGAAGTACGAGCTGACCAGAGCCTACGCGCATATGCAAGAGATGGGAATTTTTTGCTCAAGCCTGGTCTTTATTCGGACATATATAGTCAGCTGGCAGTTGACTTACCAGCTGCTATAGGGAACGACATCTATTGCTGATGTATACCCAAAGCTCCGGCCCCATCTGCGCACCGGGTTTGAAGCGTTTACGGTGCGTAGTTTCTCAACGACCGTTGCAACCAAATAGTCCTACATATGTAGCTATTTTAGCTATACGACTCAGGCTACGTTTGAATACGAAAGTGGAGGGCACAGGGAGGCAGCATGCGCATGCGCGGACTTCCTGGCGGTGCACTGTCACGCAGGTGGTATAAGGCAACAAGCCAGCGGCCACCCTTGCAACCAGTTCGCGATACACACACCCACGGGCCGCTGTGACTTTCGGGGACGCTGCCGCTTACAGCACGCCGGGCAGCCAATAGGCGCAAAGGTTTTGTTCGGGAGCCGCTAAGTTTTGAGCACTGGTGTTGCTGCACTTAACGCGCCTGCATACAAGCAGGATGATATAGCTTGTTTGAAGACTGCAGCATGCAGTAAGCCCTAATTATAACGGAAGTCATCAGGACAAGTGATTAGATTGACTGTATAAGCGATATTTCGTTAAAAGGGCTGTAATACAGTCACAGCGTAAGGCGGGATGTATACAGCATGCAACTATAAGCTCATGGAACGCCGCTGAAACAAAAATTTACATCGACAGCGCAAAGTTATGCCGATGCCCGTGACCTCAGTTGCCTGACATGTTGTTTGTCGTAGCGTTATGCAGTTATAGACCACAGAATCTGCTTCCATGTCGCACCGCTGAGCCGTTCTTATCAGTGCCCGTTGCCTGGGCAGGTTGGTGTTGCGTAAAAATTCAGTGCCACTATATATATATATATATATATATATATATATATATATATATATATATATATATATATATATATATATATATATATATATATATATATATATATGTATATATATATTGTACGTGCGTCGGGCATACATATAAATGAGTACAGAGCCATCGTACAGCGCTAAGTTAACTAAGTTTCAGTGTTGTTACCACAAGGTGCGCGCCGTTGTGGGGAACTCCGGATTAAAGTTGATCATTTGGGTTATTTATTTCACGCAACTAAGAACACGGGTGCTTTTGCATTTCGGCCCCATCGAAATGTGTCGCCGGTAATCGAACCCGCGCCCTCATTCATAGCAGCGCAGCGCGGTATAGCCGCTAAGCTGGCACGAAGGGTAATCGTACGTGCAGACGAGGGCAATATGAGATACGGAACGCTGAAATTACTTTTTAAAGGTCATAGCGGCTAAACGTGGTTGGCAAGCGCGAAAGTGTTCATGGAACTAAATGGTCAAGAGGAAATGTGTCTCTGACAATTCACTATGTTACATTTATACGAGTGCATTGTGTGCAGTCGTTGAACAAACGAATAGATCAGTTTATTTATTTGTTCAAGTTACCCCTAAAGGCCCCCCGGCTTGAGGGTATTGCATAGGGGGTGCTTAGTACCGATGCAATGCGTGTACAAATACAGGCTTGAACAAAACTTGTAAAACAATTATTAAGATACATAAATAGATACAGCTATTAACGCGCTACATAAAATGTACACAAACGAATTAATCAATCGATTGCTTGGCAGCGGATATAGAAAAAAAAGTCGAACAAAAGTACGAAGTTCGGTAAAAAATACAAAAAGTGCAAAGCCAAATCAAAATATGCAGAAACTTGAATAAAATGTCAACATACAAATGCGCCGAGTGAAACCACTTGAACGTTAATAACGGGTGGTTGGTTGAAAGTTATCATGGAATTAGGTCTCGAAATGCGCTGACGTAAATTTCTGCAGCGATGTGTGACGAAAACTGGCTCCAATCCTTTGATGTGCGCGGTATGAATGATTCGGCAGACTGTTTATGGAATAAACATGAATTCGATGTTCTAGCTCATATTGCGGCCGCCGCGGTGGTGTCGCGGTTACGGCGCTCGGCTGCTGACCCGAAGGTTGCGGGTTCGATCCCGGCAGCGGCGGTCGCATTTCGATGGAGACAAGATGTTATAGGCCCGTGTACTGTGCGATGTCAGTGCACGTTAAAGAACACTAGATGATCTAAATTTCCGGAGCCCTCCACTACGGCGTCCCTCATATCGGGGTTTTGGGACGTAAAACCCCAGCTATTATCATTAGCTCATATTGCTCACGATAGTACATCAGTATAGTACTTATAAACGCGCATAAAAAGTGGCATAAGCACACACGTGCAGCTACCAGACAGAAGCGGAGCTCGGCCAAATGACGGAGAAGCCGCGGGGCTCGGCAGCCGCATAGACGACGACGCGACCGCCGCCGGCCGCAGTAGTAATTACAGGGCAGCGAAGCGCGGCCGCCGTTCCGTCGAGGAGGGGAACCTCCGGGTTCCGCTTCGAACACAATGGCTGCTGAGCGCTCGCGTCGCGGCGCAATTAGAACGACGACAGCGCGCTGTCACGACATGGTGCAAGGGCAACATGTGACGCTGTCGTCGTCGTCCTGCACGAGGCGACGCTGTGGGAAGAAAACTGCGAGCGCCTCCTCGTATTTCGTCTTCTTCCCCCCCCCCCTCCTTGTTTACCCGCGGCCTGGAGAGTCTTCCGGCCGCGAGTCCCTTTATTTATTAGCGCGATCACGCAGCCTCTTCCTCGTGCGCGGTCGACGAGAAAATATCCGTACACGACGCCGCGGCGAAGCCCGTGCACGACGACGCAGGGTGAACGAGCTCGTCGTCGTCCGTGGTGACGCACGTAAAGCAAAGCGTCTGCGCTATGGTCACTGCGAGCGCGGGTTATAAACAACTCCGAAGAACAACAAACCCCAAATTTACGATTGGAACGACGAAGCATATACGTAACGTCGAATTCATGAAGAGCCGCATTCGTCATGCCGGTCGCAATAAAAAATAATAATAACAAAAAAAAAAAACTAAGTTAGTTATTACATAAAAGGTTCAGTTTCTTTTGTTTGTGTTGTTATTTGTTTTTATTTTTTTATTCTTTTGCGCCTAAGAGAGAGAGAAACGAAGGAGAAAGGCAGGGAGGTTAACCAAGCTAAGCTCGGTTGGCTACCCTACACGTGGGAGGGGGGGGGGGTGGAGGGGCCTAAAACCTTAATATCTCCATACGTGGGCGTAGGCCAGAAATGTCATGACATTGTCTTTCTTTTCTGATGTTTTTGTGCTCGCTTTTCAGCTCGGAAAATTTTGGACCATACGCCAGGATGACACGTTTCGTCTGTTATAAGCATCTGTTACTGATTGGGGCTCATGAACGTAAAATTAAATTGCTAACTTTAGAAGTGTAATTTACTAACTTCGTTATATATAATATATAGACGGCAAACATCAATTACGAACGGACATGTTTTGCGATGTCGGCGCCGATAAAGGATGTGCAAATACGGGCTAGGGAGTTGCTTGGACAGTCTCGCGATCTTGCAGCGGTGGCGTTGTTCCTTGTTTCCTAATAACAGGTCTTTGATTTGGACGAGTAGGTTGATAGCTAAGTGGGAATAATTAGCGCAGCGCAATAATACGGCTACGAAAAAGACGCGATGGAGGGGACGAGCGCTTATTCCCGAACTGACTTACAGTTGCAAGTCGGCGCTCGTCCTGTATACCGTCCTCTCTTCTTTCCTTTTATGACGTGGCTTTAGCTTTAACTCACCGAAGCTATGTGCGGCTCGCACTGCTAAGAACAGCGTGCAGCTGGCAATTAAATTTCGACCACCCGAGGCCGCGTGTGTGTCGGTCGGTTTATCCGAAGTCCCGCTAAGGCGACTGCGAATACTTCCCCCACGCTTGTGCTCGACAGCACCGTTCTCGCTCGAGCCAAAAAGGTCGATTAATTGAAATCTCTATGAGGCGACTAATAAAGCGGGGTGTCCGCGGCGCGGCCAGCGGCGCGTCGTTAGGCCACGTTCCCTCTCGACAAGGCGATTTCACGCGCGCATCGCGAAGCACCTCGCTAACAGGCCGACCCGCTGGCAGCAGGCGTGCCCGGCCAACGCAAACAGGAGCTCTCTCTTCTGCAGCGGGGGGGGAGGTGACTGGCCAGTGAGGAGATATACGCGGCGGGAAAATAAAGCGGCGCACGTGACCGGGCCCTACCTGGAGCGCCCACTGGAGCGCCAAGAAGCGCGGGAGGTTAAAATCCGTGAAACGAGGCCGGGGATAGAGACGTCTGCGGTGGGGCCGGCCGCTCGAGGGGGGCCTGTCAGCGGCCGCGTGATTTGTGCCCGACCACCCAAGGGCCCGGTCAGCCGGCGGCACCCCGGGGCCCCCTCGCTCGCCCGGGCCCCTGGGAACGCGCCCACCAACGCCGCCGCCGCTCTCTCGGCCAGAAAAATGCCTCGGCCACGCGGGTTCAAGGATGAGCCCGGTGAGTGCTCGCGCATATACGCGCGCCGCCACACACGCCGACGCGCCTCTGTTGTGCGCGGCCGGACGATCGGGCGTTTATCGGGTTTGCCACTCGATCGCCCGGTCGTGTTTGAAGTCGATGACGTGTCGCCTTCGCTGCGAACGATGCCTGCCGAGAGGTCTCGTGGCGATAGAGGTGTTCAACCGAGGATCTGCGCGACTTTCGAATGTTTAAATGATGAGCATTATTTTGTAAGATAGAGCAAGTGGCGCGAGACGATATGAGGCAGGACACAACTGACCGAAAGAGTGGGTCACGTGACGGTATGTCCACACCGCCCGGGTGCTGGCCTCTCACATGAGGTCCTTGCGTATGCGCTTCCAATAGGGCTTGTGCTGGTCGGTGTAGCGCCAACGGAGGGCTAAAGCTCAAAACGGACGAAGAGGGCTGCCTTTTGTACACTTCGTCCGCTTTACCCCCCGTTGTAACTACACTTCCAATCAGTCGTCTCGCACAAGAAAAACAAAGTGACAAATGCAGTAATAAAATGACGCGTTTAGCACGTTTCCGTGTCATGTGATTTCAATTAAAGGCACACGCTGCTGACTCCCGGAATTACTTTGATTTCCCGAAAGTGCAGGCACACAGCTGACTTTCCTACGCCCCCCCTCCCACCGGTCGAGCGCCGCGGTCGTATAATTTGTTTTGATGTTAGAAATAAGTGTACCCAAAGATACAAAACAGCCGGGCCGTCGGCGAAACCAGTTTACGTATCAGAAGGAAGGTGGTTCCCTTGGTGGTCCGCGTACGCAAATGGAAACGTTTTTGAAGCGATTCCGGGCAAATCTCCGCTGCCACAAAACGTGCCCTATATTTCCCCCGGGGTCCATTTCTGTTATACCGGCGGCGCTATATAATTGCGACGCTAGGAAGGAATAAAGAAGAGCCAAAATGACACCAGCAAGGTGACGCCGCGGCAGCAGTCGGCTCTATTTGACGGCGGCCGCAAACGTAAATAACCGCCGGCTAAAGTCGTCAAAAAAAGAAGTGCGCGCCGTGGCAGCGATAAAGCGGCGCTGTCTCTGATAGCGGCATCATTTGCAGCCCATTTCCCCGGGTCTTTTATGTTTTTTTTTTCGTTTATTTTTTTTTCCCGACAAAGTGATCTCTTGCACCGAGCGTGTTCCTAAATGATTAAAGTCGAGACCGATTTCTGAGGAGGAGACAGAAAAAAAAAAGAAGGAATACTTCAACAGGGTGTGTAAAAAAAAAATAATAAAAAATAAAAATTAAAAAAAAAAGGGGGGGGGGGGGGGTTAAAGGGCAAGTCGGTGGCGCCGAAGTGAGCGTAACTGCCTCTAATAATAGGGCTTGTAGACGGTATAGTGGAGTGGCAACAGCTTGGAATGTTTAAGCTGATTACTCCACACAGGAAGCCGACAGAAAGCGATGACGCGTTCATTGACTGCCGCGCCGTAGAGCATTACAGGCGCGTCTCTATTGCAAATAGGCTGCTCTAATTTTTGCCGACTCAATCAGCAAAGCTGCTGAGGCTATTGCAGGGCGTAGGCTAGCCAAGTACTGACTCTCATCATCACAATTATTATTATTATTATTATTATTATTATTATTATTATTATTATTATTATTATTATTATTATTATTTTACAGAAAGTAACCATGGCTTGGATGTGGAAATACCACTCAAATAGAGGCATATATTAGATGCATACACATTATAGAAAAGAAGTATTCCAAGAATGTTAGGTTCAATCAAGCCTGAGGGGGGGCATACCCGGGACAAAAGAATTCGAGAAGGCGTGATCAAAATGACGAAGAAAAATGATAAACCTATATACGATTCGAGCACGGAATGACGGGGCGTACAGCGAGTACCAGGCACACCCGCCACGGCGGTTCAGTGGTTATGGTGCTCGACCGCCCACCCGAAGGTCGCGGGATCGAATCACAGCCGCGGCGGCCGCATTTCGATGGAGGGCCAAATGCAAAGAACGCCCGTGTAGTCAGTGACTGAGTTGCACGTTAAAGAACACCATGTCGTTCAAAATTTCCGGGACGCTACGGCGTTCTTCATAATCATATCGTGGTTTTGGGACGTAGAGCCCCAAGGATTATTGCACCGAGTGCCAGACTGCCGCCGACGTCATTCACGGGCGCCACAACATATAACCCCGATTGGTTAGGGACTACTCAATGGGATCGTGAGATGCCGCTTTGGAAAAAGGTCGAAAACACGAGCGTGGAATACCTCGATAAGGGAGCTCATCGTTGGGCTGGATAGCTTAAGCCAGGGGCAGGCCCGTAGCCAGGAAGTTTTTTTGGAGGGGGGGGGGGGGGGGGGCTTGTTTAAGGCCTTGAAAAACGCTTATTTTCGTTATTTATTCTCAGTAAAACAGCCCCCCTGCATCCGAATTTCGGAGGGGGGGGGGGAGCACCCCCATGGCTACGGTCCTGGCCAGGGGTCTCAAACTCACCTTAGCTAGCGGGCCGCAGTCACGAAGTGCGTAGTCCCGCGAGGGCCGGGATAGCGAAGAAGGTTGGAGCCGGGGGTGAGGCGGAATTTCGAACGGAATGTCAGGCTTACGTTGCCTTTGGAAAGCAGGCATTCTCAATATGTCACGTGTGGGTCACTTCTGAAGGTGATTTGATGCAAAGTTTCGAGAAACGTGTCCATACTGCAATCTATCTGGACGCCCGTTCTGAAATATAGAGTTTGTGTTCCATGGTTATGCTTTAGCCTACAACATGGCGACCGCAGGGCGTGCCCCAAGAAGAGTATGATTGGAGACCATTCACCTCTATGCGGCTCATAAACAAACTTATTGAGAAAGAAATATGGGACGAAAACCGCCACGCGCGCGGCGGCTCGCTAGCGAGGTGTCCGCGGGTCGCATGCGTTTGAGACCACTGGCTTAAGCTATATAATAAATGTTACACCTGGCGTCTGACGTAACTTCGTATGCTATATGCGCGAGGTCACTTCCGTAAAGCAGAACATAGCAATACCGTAACTGCTTTCTTTTTCTTTTTCTTAGTACATTCATGAAATTATGCTACATCTTGTAAGTGGCGCAATGAATTATCTCTAGCACCCATTTCTCTTCAATACGTGCACATTATGAAGAGGAAACCAGTTTGTATGCACGCCTGCGCGAACAAAACTTGCGAGTGTATACTACACACGTAAAGGCGCTTTCCAACAATAAAATGAAAGCTGGAAGCGTTTAAAGCGAGATTCAATTTTGAAGGCACACATCAGCAAAAGCTGCGTGCCCGTGTAGCCCCTGAACAGAGGCACGTATGCATTGCTGAATGCATGCTGATACATGCATTCAAAGCGCATCACTGATAATGCAATGAAAAAACACGCGTGTACTTAACTTTGGGTGACCCCAGATGGGGTCAAAATTAATCCGGGATGACCCACTATAATTCGAGGGACAGCGCGAGAAACAACGACAGAAGAAGACGAGCACAGCGCTGTGAATACGACTAGGAGGCCCGCTGTACGGCGTGCCTCCTAAACATGGCACGTAAAACCACAGAATTTGTTTAAGCATTAACCCACGCGCACGTCCCAACACACAGAGCGTGACGGCACGCGGTAACGGCGTCTGTCTGTTCAAGCGTATACGCCGTAGGCAATAAAGTATGCAATTATCGCGGGACTGTTAAAGGATACGAAATACAGCAAAAAAAGCTGACGGTTTCGCCATCGTGATCGCAGCACCATGCGTGCGGCACCAAGAAACTTCCGGTCACATGACCTGTCAATTTATACTGTACACCAAAACGAAAAGCGTATTTTTTCGAAGCTGTTACAGTGTTCGGAAAGACTTAGTACAGGTTCAAATTAAGCGAAAGACTAATAATGAGTCAATACCCATAATTGTGCGTACAGTTTAGCCAATTTTTGCTCACGTAAATTGTGGTCCATAAACGCGGAAAAGTGTTCAAAATTGGCGGGCTTCTGTTTTACCGCACTTCTACTACTTAATAATAATTGATGGGGTTTAACGTCCCCAAACCACGACATCTTTATGAGAGATGCGCACTTCTATTACTTGGCGTTGCATTTTCTGCTCATTAAACTTAGTGGCATATACATGTACGTCAGTGGGCAAAACCAAAAGCTATTCAGAGCGTATGTTTGTGAACGGTGAAAGGCTCTATATAGCCCACGCAAACACATTATATGCCGAAGTCTTCCATAGCGCCCCCCGTAAAAAGCCATATGCAGGGCAACATCTTTCCTCTTCTTTCATGGCAATACCCGCATACACTAACGCATAATTTAATTGCAGCTGTAAAAAGAAAAATGTGAAAATAAAGGGAGAAAACGCTCGAATCACGTACGCACTGGACTAGACTAGACACTAGACAATAGGGAAACCACAATTTTACGTGGTTATTGTACATACTCATCACCTCTTCCTGTCCTCATCCCCATCTTCCTCACTCTTTTTGCCCTTTTCCCTTGTGCAGAGTAGGAGGCAAGAGCGCACAAGCTCAGGTCGACCTTTCTGCCTTCTAATAAATTCGCTCGCTGACCCCGAACCATCAATGTTCCCCATTTTTTAAAAGAAGCTGTGCGAGTTCCCTTGATTGCGCTGTCTGGGCGTAATTTTAGGCTGAATTTTTAATCAGCTAGGATCAGTCATGACGCTTAACATTTTACGTTACATCAACAGCAGTGTCTACTCTTTGTCGTCTACATTGCTTTTCCCTCGAGGTCTTACTGAACATTATTGTTCATTATTTCACCCTCTAGCGATTATCGTATCGATGGATTAGGGTCACCGTACGGTTTGATTAGCTGAAAGATTAAAAACGAAGAAACACGTGCCTTCAGTTTTTTTGTTGTGCTGTGTTTAAAATCGCCGATTGCCTGTAGAATCCTTCCCTCAAATGTGTGGTACACGTTGAAGCATCGCCAGCGCATAAGGACACCTTTGCGCGAATCTCTAACCAACCGGAGGGGTGACACGCACATTGCACGAAATGCGTAAGTTTATAAAGGCGGTCACAAAGTCGCGAAACTGAGGAATTCACTCGGTAGCAGTGTATGGCGTTCAGCACGCCGAGAAACATAGGTCGCGGTTTCGTTCTTCCTCGCTTGGTAGCTTCATTCTGGTGTGAACTGAACGTGATCTGTCCTCATCATAATCCTTCCGTCACCTCCTTTACAGCTTTATGTGGACATAGACCCGTGTAAATAAATAAATAAATAAATAAAAATAAATAAATAAAAAATAAATAAATAAATTGGCCATCGATTCAAGGCAGTGTCAGCGCATAGGGAGCGCTTATATATATATAGAGAGAGAGAACGGGAGAGAAACCACTTTATGGAGCCATTGTGCTGCATTGCTTTCGTCATACCTGATATCATCATATCATTTGTGAAGTTGAACGCAAGGCTCCGACGATCGTCGATCCAGCATACGAAACTTTGAAGGAGATCTTCAGTCAGAATGAATAGACTTACCTGAAGCTCAAGTTGAAGATACCTTTTAGCCGACTGTCCTTTATTCGAACGTATGCGCACTTCTCGTCAGTCGTCCAGAAATATACATGCTGTATATATATATATATATATATATATATATATATATATATATATATATATATATATATATATATATATATATATATATATATATATATATATATATATATATATACAAATAAACACTTTGCCGCCTCCGATTTAATTTTGGCCAGAATGTCAGGGAAAGTGGCGTCATTCCTTCATACACACCTTACACGCAAAGGAAAGTAAGGGAGGTGGTGCCACTTGATGTCGCTATATAATGAGTACGCTGGTCTTGTCTCGAACGCGTTCGAAGATGTCTCTTGCTCGGACAGGAGGCAAAATTGCCTCATATCACCGCACACGACCAAGTGCTGTCCTCCCAAAGGCGGATGGCAAACGTAAAATGCATGTTCCCACTTTCGCGGAGCTGGAATGACGCGTCGATTTCTCTTAGTTATCTTCATAGAACCTCCCTACTTCATCCTAAAAGCAGAGAGCGGGGTCTCCGCCAGAGACAGTATGTGTTTCCGCATGTACTTTGTGTCGTTTCTTATACTTTATGTGTGGTTTTCCGCGAGTCTCTCTATTCTGGATTATGGTATACATGCAAATGAGACGTGGGAGCTGGACCGTCGAACATTTTCGATATCGGCCACACTGAAGGTTGACATCTGACGTCGTGCACACATTTGGCATTGGTGGCAGCTGGTGCAATTCGTCTTATGCGGCGTGACGGCAACTGAACGACGGGCCACATTCCACGTCGTAACAAGAGTGAAAACAGCCCACCGGGCCAACATGCGCCGGCCTCCCGTTCGGTATACCACCTTGCATCGGCCTAGGGGCTTCCGGGACCCCGGCAGAGCGGGCCAGTGTAGAAGCGAGCTATGCAACAAGTCAAGCCACGAAGCGAGAACCTCTGTGCGCGGACGACTGGCTACCTGGCGGTGGACCGCGGGAGGAGAGGTCCGGCAGGCATGCCGGACGACGCGGTGTCCGACGCCGGCGGCCGTGATTGATGGAAGGCACGAGGGACAGCCGAGAGGCAGCGACGACGAAGGAAAAAAAGAAAAAAAGGGGGAGCCGCGCCACGAGTTCGTGGCGCGTCCTGAACAGGGCGGTTGCCCCCCGGAAGGAGCGACGTGAACGCACGGAGCGGCGTCTCCGCGATAAAACGTCGTCTGCTGGCCGCCTGTAGCACAGATATAGATTATGGTGTCATTGACACGGAAAGATGGTGGTTGATTGACAAAACGGTGTTACCACGAGTACTGAGGGAAAGTGCCGAGAGTCGCTCCTCAGACCGTCAATAAATGTTTCCTACGTACACTCAATAACACCCTCTTAGCGTTATTGCGAAGTTTGCGTTCGTTCAGCGTAACCCAGTACCACCACCTTCTGCCTTCTCGAAGCGGATTGCTGTTACGTGCCATAAACAAGGTGGTGGATTAGCAATGAGCAACGACTCGGGGATTTATGTGTGGCCTACTTTCGTCACCCTAGCCCGTGCCATTCCGAAAATCCATCGTGATTTCTCACGCTAAAATCACTCCTAGACAAAGCATTCTGGCTGCGCTATTGCTCTCATGTGGCCTTTTTCCCTCGTCGAAATGCTCTTCCTCATCAGCGCTTTTCGAGAGCTCGTGCGTGAAAGGGTCGACGCCTTTCTCTCTTGCCAATACAACGAGCCTCGCCAGCCGTACTGTGCGGCGAAAAGACGAGAAGAACAAGGCACAGCGATGGCGCGGCTGCTTCGTGAGCGCTCTTATACACACAACTTCACGCGCCCTGTCAGTGGTGGCACGGCCCCTCCGTTGCATCGGAGAGAGAGAGCTCGCTGCGCGGGGAGCCTCCGTTTCCCGGAACTTGTTCCGTTGGCCCTGATCTGCGGCAGCAGCAGCAGAAGCAGCAGCAGTCGAGGTTTCGCCGAGTGGACTTTGAGAGAAGCCGCGTGAGGCATAATAAACCTATTTCCGAAATTGTCTGCGGAGCGGCGGCGCTGCTGCCCCTCCCAAGCGCTCTTGAAAAACAGTGTTGCTGTGTGGTCCTCTCTCCTCCGCGCCCACCAGACTCCGGCGCGCTCGTCTGGTTGCGCGCGGCCGCGCCACGACCTGGCCGGCTGCTGTCCTGCGACGAGACGCCGAACCGAGAGCCCCATATCGCCTGCTGCACGCAGGGACACACTCGGTGTCCGATCGGGATGCGTGAGTGCGTCTGCCTGCGAACTAGATGAGGGAGCAAGCACTCGTTCACCGCTCTGTCACCGTGTTTTGCTTATGGGAAGTGCGCACGCTTAAACGGGGCCGCGTCGGTCACAGACGCTACAATGAAAATGTACTTTGTTCGATATATACCCCGTGTTGAACGTGAACGCTTCGAAAATATAACGCAAATAAGGGACCTTGTCGTGGTTTTTCTTTCTTCTCCTCTGTTTCGAGAACGCCCGTCTCCTACCATGATTGATCTAGACAGAGAGGTGTGCTCTTAGACGCGACATTGAGCAAGCTTAGCGTTGTGAAAGAAAAGAAGAGACAGACTCTTCGGGCGATGATCGCCAGTTCACCGCCGACGTGCCGGTCGGAATTACGTTTCTCGAGGTTTTGGTTCTGCGCACTTTTTTTGTTCGCCCAGCGTCCCCGCGATCGCGGGCCCTCTTCGGTCGAGGTGCGAACAGGCCCGGCGGTCTCAGGAAGCGTATCAGCCGGGCAGAAGAGGCAAAAAGAAAGCCGGGCTGCTCGTCCGCCGCCGCAAAGTGGAGGGCGGCCGTGATAAGGTTTTCCCCCCCGGGACGACCGCCTAACGGGGAGCCGGCGCGCACGCGGTGGCCGCATCACCTGGGGCCGGACGATAGCGCAGCAATAAAGACATCTCGCACGGGATGGGCGAGGAGGGGAACCAGTTTCGGCGGCGGCGAAGAAGAGACGCGGCTGCTGAGACAGGCCTCCGTTTAGCCAAACAGAGACACACGCCCGGGAGGGACGTGCGTGCTCGCACAAAGCGACCGACGACGAGGTTTGCGGCGAGCCGGCCACATGTCAGCCGAGCGGCGGGCAAGGAGGATACCCGGCCGGTATGCGGCCTATCATAATTTCCTGACCACCAGAGTCGCGCATTTAATGAGCCGAGATCCTGTTGGCCGGCCCGTCGAGCGGCGCGTCGTCCAAATAAAAGGGGCAGCAGCACGGCCTCGGGCTTTGCCGGCGCTCCGGGAGACCCCGAATACTTTGTAGCCGCCGGGACGCTGCCGCGATGCTGCTCTTGCACGGCGCCGCCCCGAGTCCTGGCGCTGCGAGCACGCTCGTCGGGTCCGGGCTCGCGTCGTCTCCTGGCTAGTCTCTCTGAGGATGCCGCTCTGCGCTGCGGCGGTGGCCATCGCACGTGTATACCGGCCACTGCGACGATGCCATTGACCGTCGGCACGTACAGCCCCTGGATTATAAGCTTTAAAGGGACACTGAAGTGAAACAGTGAATCGATTCAGATTGATCGATTTCACGCTAATAACTCTGATGCTGTTAATTTCATCATTGTAGCTATAGTAATAGAGGAGAAAACCAAGGTGAAAGTTTCATTTTTAAATTCCGCGCCGAAATCTCCACGCGTGACGTCCCGAATTTTCAAAGTTTGCTTGTCGTATTTTGGCGACATTGGCTCAACAAAACTTCCCGAAATTTGGTATGTTAGGTCTATGGCCTGCTATGAGGTCAATGTACTTCCCTTTTACCGACTAGGAGCAACGACGTAGGACGTAGTAGGCGCCTTCAAAATCTGTGACGTCACGGCGTTTGGTGTGGAAATTTCAAGGTGGCGTCGCCACACGCAATTTCTTTTTGCACGTTTTCTCGCTTACGAAGCATCTTCTTGCGGTAAGCGTGGTGACGTTGAATTGTGAAACAGTAATTTACTAATATGAGGAAAATCGTTTTTCTCTTTACTGTCCCTTTAAAGGAGAAGAAGAAAAATATACACGTCGATATAAGCGTGATGGAATCGCATCGCTGTGCGATTCCATCACGCTTAATCCGAGGTTCTCAAAGTTCAAGAAGCTAGGCCTGGTTCAGGGGCTCCAACTCGTCCAAATGTCTGTCAGAAAAAAAAAAGCTTTGCTACAAATTTTGGGGGAAATGCGAGCTGTTGAAACGAAGGAAACGTGGCTGTAGTCATGTGATGCTTAAACCACTGTCAGAGAAATTTCCAGTGTCACCAACTCGTGGACCTTTGACAACGGCCGAAAAAGTTTGCGCACCTTGTCTCTCCCATTCCTCAACGAAATTTCAGCGGTAGACGCTGAGCAAGGTTATTCAGCAGCCAGTTATTTACTCCCTCCACTTGCGCGCGTAAAATTATTGCGTTGTTTCTTCCTGCGCGTCTTGTACGCGTATAGAGATCGCCATCATGTCATCGCCACGAGTTCACAAGGAGACGGAGAGAAGAAAAAAATCAAGTGAAGCAAATATAAGGGATAAGCAAAGGCTACGCACATCTTGAAATTTCCAATGCGATCGAGCATGCAGGCGTGCGTTGCAACAGGCGACGCATGGCTTCACCAAAGCGATAAATAATAAAGCGCCACGAAAGGTCATCGCGTCCCATGTGCCCTTCTTGTCTCCTATCATGTAGTGTACATGCATACATGTACACTACAGGTAACGTTACAACTGAGCAACTCGTGTTTAGTTTACTGACTTCAACCTCTACCTTAGATGGCTGCAATACCTTTTCCTTTTTTTTTTCTCCCGCATATATTTGGCTGCCGCTTTATCTCGCCGAACTTGGCACTAAGTGAGGTGAGAAGATGCCGCGCGAATTTACGGTTCGGCTGGAATCCGCATCGAGCCAGCCAGGCGCATGAAAGTTGCATCACCGGGGGTGCGGCATATCGCCTCAGTTTGCGCAACTCGTCGTTCTCGGAGACAGCGCGTTAACTCGATCCAGTTCAGCGCGGAATCTTTTTTTCATGGTTGGACGAGTGCCAGCGCACGGCTCCGCTAAAGGCTATATAGTATAGTTCTGTTAAAGAATGCAGCGAACTCTCGATACAGTCAAAGTCACGCACTCGTGTGCAAGGCGACGCTAAAGCATCATGTCGGATCCAATGCGACGCAGGACGATGAATGCGATTTAGACCGCGCAGTCTACATATTACGTTCTGTTGCAGTATCGACGAATAAATAAAATAAACGGGAACTCCAACTTGCCATCCATTCAGCACTGCGAACTATAGTGGGCCTAAAGACTGTACATGTGCGAAGAATGGTACTCTTCTTTTTATTGCAATATCTCTTGCCCTAAAGGCATAATTCTTTGTTTGTACATGTGTATTAGATGTGTTATGTAAGGCCTAAATTGTGCACGAATTGAAGCTGAGCCTTGTGGAATCTATCATGTATACAGCGCTCATAGCTGGTCGGTACATTGTAGCAAAGGCCGGCTTGCAGTATAGGGGGAGCGTTCCGAATGTAAGTCTTCACATGTCTATATTAGATGGTGTGCATCTGCTTCCCTCACTGGGACGGAGCAGCACGGACACGTAGCACCCAGTGGTAAATGCGACCAGTTCCACGTTGAGATGACCGTCGGTGTTAGGGCCACCCCGAGAAGAATGGTATGCGCCTTCTGAAACTGCTGACAAAGTTTTGTGTTCGCAGTCGTCAAACAGATATAGATGCAATGGAACAAAGCTGTGGCAAGTTCGTTGGCATATGCGTCTCGCACCGGCATCACAGCATCGGCAACGCTCTGATACGTTCGCTGCCTTCGAGCGCAGAGGGCTTGACGCGTAGAGGACTTGACAACGATACGATGTTCAGTGATAATCCTAGTTTGAGGTGACTCTTTCACGATATGTTTGCTTATATATGTTCTCTATCTTTCTCTGGCCGTTTATTTCTTGGTCGTTTTTTCTTTCTTTATTATAGCATGAAGGTTACAACGGGCTGGCATAACGTATTGGGCTCACAAGATTATATCAAATAAATGTCCGTGGTTTTACACGCCGAAAACCTTCTCAGCAGTCACGCCATTGTTGGGGAGGCAGGAGACTCCTTGAAGACTTGAGGTTCTTTAAAGCGCACCTAAATCAAAGAACGCGAAAACGATCACAGTTCGCTCTCAATCAAAGTGCGACCAGCATCGAACCCCGACCTCGAGCGCAGCAGCATATTGATTACGGATACAGTAACGATTACAACGGATTATGGATATAGTAACGAAGAGGCGGTGCAGACACTCGGACCATCAGAAAAAGGGGCGCCGAAAAGGAAAGGGTTAGAAGTGAGAGAGAGATCAGTTTTGCCCTGTAGAAGGGGGAAATATAAGATAAAGGTGTGAAAAGAGAGAGAACTGCTACATTGTCAGGGCCCTCGGCTGTGGGGAAACAGCTGACGGCCGCGTCCTTGCAGAAAGAGCATAAAACCGCGCTATGCAGAGATAGCCTTTACGAGATTTATAGTTAGTGGCGATACTTAGTCGACCTGCCGCTTGGCGTCAGTGCGCGCGGTTGTCCATCCGCTCACGACGGGTCCCATGGCGTTGTCGCTCATGTGGCGCGCCACATCACCGCGAGCTGCTCGCTCTCTCACGCGCTGTGCGTGCGTGCATATGCCTCGGCAATTCGCCGCGCTGCGGCGATGATCGAAGACGTTCCCTCTCGGGAAGGAGAAGAAGTGAACAAAAAAAGAAGCGTCGAGTGGCAATCTGCGAACAGCGGCGGCGATGAAGACGCGCGGAGCACAATCGGCACCGCCGGCCGTCGCCGCGCGCACAAAAGCCGCGGCGGCCCGCGGCTTCGAGCCACGTCAAACGCCGAGAAGAAGAGGAAGCCCTGTGCGGTGGGATCGCGGTATCGGCACGCAATCTGTATTTGACCCGTAATTACCCGGCGTCACACAGTCTGCCAGATCCGGAAAGAAGAGGGAAGACGCGGTCTGCCCGCCCCGCAAGACGCCGCTGAGCGGGGGAGAGCCCAGTTAGCCACCATGTGCAAGAAGATGCGGAGGAGAGAGCGAGCGCCCCGCCGAAGGCGCGCGCGGGGCTTCGTGCGCGACGCCCGTCGTCGCGCGCGCTGCCGTGCGCGACCTCCCTTCGTTTAAATATCCACGGAGTGAATGATGATGAGTGGGCGAAGCTCCGGAGGTTCATCGGTAAACCGTGAATCTTCCGTCAAAGACGTGACAAACACTCTGTGTATATATACGAGAAATTTATATTTTATTCGTGAGCCGTGATTTTCCGTTTTGTTTTCGTTTCTTCGTTGGTCGTGGTTACCGTTTACATAAGCCGTGGCTTCCGTTCCCCCTTCATTATAACGGCTTTATGGTCGGTGAAATGGAGGGAGAGCGGTTCCTGGATGGGTCGTAGTCGAAAGTCTGCAAAGACGAGATCGATGCAGGTTCCTCGGATGGTGGTTGGTTGCATGTGGTCAAACGATATGCATGTGAGACCATATCGCGATGTCATGTGTTGTATGGCATCGCGATCGTCATCGTCATCATCGTCATCGTTATGACGCATAGTGGGTACATTCCATGTGCTGTGCCGTGATGGCAGCGTCATCGTCATCGCACAGGGGTGGCTACGACAACGACGCAGGACGACGCGGGACTAGCCTAAGCCCTAAGGAGCTTCGCCCCGAAAAGCGCGCCCGCGGTCGCATGGGCATAGCATTTGGGCCCGACACTGAAGCCCAGCATTCGCGCTGTTTTCGCAGCGCGGAGCGGTCCACGTCACGCAACTTCTCCTCACTCGTTCTTCAGAGACCGTGACAAAGAGAGCGGCCAGGGACCCGGGGCAGTTACAGGACCGCGAAGGGGTAAATAATATCACTCAGCTCTGAGATGACCAACATGCGCTGTATCCAAAAAAGTTTGGTGCCTAAAATAGAGTTTTAGAACGAGGAAACCTTAACACAAAGCCGGTATAGTCATCTTTCATATGAAATGCAAAACATGTCGCTGCTATAATAATAATAATAATAATAATAATAATAATAATAATAATAATAATAATAATAATAATAATAATAATAATAATAATAATAATAATAATAATAATAATAATAAAATAATAATTATAATAATTTTCTGTTTACATCTAGTCAGTGAAGCAAGAGAGGAAAGATTGAGAGGACTGGATTATATCACAGCCCAATTCAGTGCTCACTAAAATAACATTCCATGGTGTTAGACCTCAGCTCTTAAGCGCCCGTTTCAGCTTTGAGCGTCCTCTCTCGTTGACTCTTTCCATAACCGAGCAGAGTGAAAGACGAAAGCGTCGGTCAGATAAAAAAAAAGGGGGGGGGGGGTTCGAGTTGGAATCGAACGCAGGCATTTTCTGCGGCAGTCAGGTATTCTACCAAATGGTGCGTCAGTGCTTCAAACTGCTTTGGAAAAAGACGCTCCAGAGGCGTCATGTCGGGCGTGGAATTGCGTGAACATGTGTAATATTGCGTGACAGAAACGCAAGATAATACCAAGCGTATAGTGCGCACTTCGACACGCATTGCGTACGTCGGTATATACCTCGCTAACATGCTTGACCCTGCAGATCAGGTTTTCGCCACTTATTGCTGAACGGTGAGCGACGTAACTGGTGGAAGCTGCTAAACGCGCCACCCGATCCGAGACTCGACGACGCCGACGTCACCGTCCAGGTGTGCGCGCAGCCGAAACACAAGATGGGCGCCGTCGACCTCGATGCATTGCATTTGTCTGCAGTATATCGACAAACTAAACCACGCGTATAGCTGCGCTCAGGTTTCGTTCTAGGGAGTATCGTAATTGTCTGCACATCTTCAATGACCAAGAAGGAAGCGGAACAAGTTGTTCCAGTTTTCTTCAATGTGCAACTGCACTTAGGCATTGCAGCGTTCAAAAGGAAAGTAATTAAGTTCGATTACACTCCACTCCCCCTTGTGCTCTTTCATATACACAGTTCGAATATCATATTGCTGACATCAGAAATTGGAGAGTTTCAAGTCGTCCGCATTCAACGTATTCTTACTCTTCACGGTGGAGCGCAACATCGTGTATACGTGAACGCACGAGGACAGCAACGAGATCTGTCGATGCTCTGCCGGAACAAAAACGCGGACATAGACTTGCATTTAACTTTTTTTAATTATTATTATTTACGCGGGGTGTTCTGATAGTGATGTCGCTCGCTGGCGAAGCTTCATACGACCAAATAAGTGGCACACGATTCGTCCTTGAATCATTGGTTGTTTACCCTTTATCGTTTACCCTGCGCTCCTCATGACGGCGCTACAATCACAGCTAATCTAAAGCCCTTTTCAATGAAACGGACTCGTCGCCAGGGCCCGGGAGGCCATTGCGGCCAGAGGATTCCTGGAATGCGGGACCCTCCTACCTAGGGTGACCCCGAGCTTACGAGCTCGGGAACACTGTTTCGGGACATATTAAACGTTTATTTCATCATCATCATTTCAATTAAAGGGTGCTATAACGCTGCTCGCGTCTTTGTCTCCGGTATTCTGTATGTAATGATGCATTATTCAGACAAGTTAAAGCTCTCTAACACTACGACCGTCCAGAGGGGATACAGCATTCGTCGTATTGATACTTCCGTCACTTCGCGACAGTCTCCAGTGTATTATTGATCGAGTGTCCTAAGAAAATGGGTTACGTCTCGCGGTCCAAACGCGGCCTCGCGCTGCGCATGGAGTCGGGGATCATGGCTTCGGAAGAGCAGCGGCCCCTCAGGATACCCCTCACAATCAGAGCGTGGACGCGTTTCCGGAGCTCCTGGCATGCACCGCGCTCTCCTAAAGTTTCGCCAGTCTCCGACGGCTGGACGAGTTTCGGTGGCAATATATCGTGGCACTGGCCAGCTGTACGGCCAGCGCAACGTGTCAGGTCGGAGCCGAACGAGAAGCCAAAGACACCGGAACGACCAAGAAAAAGAAAAGAAAGAAAGAAAAGCACGCACAAAAAGGTGTTGCCGAGGCGGCGGCTGCCGTACGTATACAACATCTTTTTTGCTTCTCGCACGAACACACGCGCCGCCTACTCCAAACAAACTCAGCTCCCGCCACTTCCTTTTTATTCTCAGCGCAGTGGGGCGAGGTGGGACACAGGCACACGACCAGAGACAGGCGCAACAAACACGTCATTCGAACCAAGTACAGGCGCTGTGCGCGGCCGCATTAGATGACCGGTGATGCGCGAGGCAAGCGAGAGAAAGCAGCAGCAACAAGATATATACAAATGCGACGTCACATTTAGGAACATGAAGCAACACATCTCTCTCTCTATATATATAGCACAGATCCGAAAAGAAAGTGCCGGCGGCGTCTCGTCAGTGAAAGCGAGCTCGCGAGGAACTTGTGCCTTCGATCACGCAAGAACGGAAACTGGGGCACGTCGCCTTGCCAGCCCACATATGCTTCAGCTCTTGCAAATTGCCTTGCTGACCCTCTACACGTCCCCCCCCCCCCCCCCCCCCACACACACACACACACACATTACTCTCTTCACGCCGGTCACCTAGCTGGGGAGCGTTATATTTATTTATTTATTTATTTATTTATTTATTTATTTATTTATTTATTTATTAAGGGTTAGCAACATAAAAATGGCGGCATCGATTAAGGTGTTGATTAGGATGTGGCTTAGTCAACTTTCTGGATGGCAGTGACGAGACGAGGCGGGGCAATGAGTGCGTTAAACGGACGCGAATGTGGCGACGCCGCGACGAAGGCCTAACACAAACGTTAGTTCATCGCTGCGATGAGCCTGCTATCCTTCCTCCAGACATCGATTAGATTACGGCTCATTCTATTTTTTTCTCTCCTTCCTTCTTTTTGGAGCATGGCTGTGTATGACAAGCATAGTTACTTCCGCGAAGCATCCGACATTGCAGCGCTGTCTTGCGCATCGCTATGGGATAAGCATATAGTACAAGCAATAGGGCGCAACAGCAGCGCCCACAATGGCAGAATGGAGCGCGTCCTTGCCGCTCACGCGAACTCAAGGTCGCACTAGAGCCCATTAAAAGCCATGCTAAGCAACCCGTACAACAAACATATGGTTCAGCGGGCACGCACGCGGCCGCGCCCGGGATTGGAAGGCGGCCAGCTGCGATAGTCTGGCGCGCACGCTGCCTCTTCGCTGCAGCGGCGGTGGGTCTTGCGTACACACGCGCCCAACACGGCTGGGCAGCTTCTCTCGGCGATTGCCGACCCGCGTGACCGATCCATTCATTCGCGGTGTTTATACCGTCGCCAAGGCAACTCTGAGGATGTACAATGTGAGAGAAGCATCACTGAAAGGTACTTAGACCAATTTTTAGATATCGTCGTTGAAAATCGATTATGAAAATCTCAAATTACGTGCAATTTCTTTTTAAGGCGAAAACCTCGAGTGCCCCGTTGCCTCGGTCCCGCGAGCGAAACACGGCACGCAATGAAGCGGTGCAAAAACCCACGTGGCCTACCTCACTAATGACGTCATGCTGTGACGTCACAGATCTGAGAAGTTTGCGACGTCATATGACGACATCCTAATGTGACATCGTCAGCTGACATCATCTCTTGTTCCCGGAGTTGCTCAACACCGAGTGAGGCGCATAAAGCTTCCGCGGGAGTGGGGGTATGTTCGTGTGTGTGTGTGTGTGTGTGGTTGAACCCCCCCAAACCACCACCCTACGCCTCTTACATCAGTTATTAAGGAGTGAAAAAAAAAATCGGAGCTCAAGCCGTTTTAGTCAAGTCCACTAGAGGCTTTTTGACCACGGTCCTCAGCATCCCGGGTGTTGGAAATAAATGAAGTTTGAATGTTCCATGCAAACGCTAAAGGCACATGTTCTGTTCACTTGACCGCTTTGTTGTAGCGCGCAGTAAACCCCAGATTAAACCACGGCTCTTTATGACCACCACATTCAAATGCTATAATCAAAGCCTTTGTATAATGGCGTTGAGGGGCCAACCGTTACATACGAGTCGCCGTTATATACAAGTAAGGCGCGTGCGATCCTAATCGGCCAGCTCTGTTCACACACGCGACTGTGCTCTGTGGCGTGAGAACATTTGACGACTACTCTAAGCCTCATTTTTACATTTGCTGCAGTAACGTGTCCAACATACCCGTTTACATGGGCAGCAAGGCTCAAAGCCTACATAAGTTCTGTTACACGGCTTTTACGCTGTAACTCTTGACAAACCCAGCAAAAAAGTAAAGAGCAAATAAAAGGAAGAGAGGCTCGGGAGAAGGGCCGTTGAAGGCAGCTCATATCTTGTGTCCGCGGTGCCGCTCTAACAAAGGCCCGCGCACGCGGCGACACCCTCACTAAAAGCAATTTTCGGGCGAGAAAAGGAGGGCACGACAAAAATGCGACGAGGGCGAGCCGTTTTCAAAGTTTCGGCCCGCTCAACTGACGTGGCACAAAGCCGCGCCTCCGAAAAGCATCGGGAGCCTTCCTTCATAACAGAGCAACACCTCGGCCTCTTGAACTGTCAACAGCAATGCGTGCCGGAGGGACAACACTGCTGCGGCGAGAGGCGAGCTCAAACAGCGCCGCCCTCCCAACCAATGGCGAGCTTGTCTATTAGGGAACAGCCTTATTAAGCCACCCGCTTTCCCTTTTGAAGGAGTATCTACACGGGCCAGTTCCCGGACATCACCCCATTCCTCTCGGCAGAAACGCCCGGCGCGACCTCTTCCCGGAACACGCCGCGGTCGACCGATTGTTGAGCCCCCCCCGAAATGGTCCGGCAGCTCGGGGAGACACACGGCAAGTCCCGCAGCGGGTCTCGCGCGCGCACGCCGCCGCTGTCACCTCTTCGGTGTGGCCCTTTGAAACCCGAGGAGACGGCGGCAAGAAAAACTGCGCCGCGACCGCGTGGACGAAGACGTGCCTCGCGCTCATGGGGACAAGAAAGGGACCCGGGCGGGTCAGCGTCGCGCAGAGCGCCGGACAATGGCGCCGGGATGGAGGAAAGGAGAGGGATGCCGCCTTCCTCCTACCTGGGCCGATTTCCCTGCAGGGTCGGTTTGGAACAAAGCGAACCGTTTGATGTTTTATTCGGGCGACCTCGGTCCGCCAACGGGGGTCATCGCGTGGGCAGCGGCGTGCCGGAAGAAAGGGTTCGCCAACCGGAGCACCCCTCGCCCTTTTTCTGTCATTGTGCGCTTTCCAATATCCGTCGTCGTAACTACACCCGGCGCATACCTCGCGCAAGTCGCCCCTCCTGACAAATGACGCTAAGCCCTCTGAACGCGCGGCTGGCCCCGACTGTACGCCGCCGCTCGTCCCTGCTTCGCGGACTCCACTGTTTCTTGATCGAGAGTTCCCCCCCTCTCCTTTTGGAGGTAGCCTAACTTGGGCATAACAGGGAGGGCCGAGCGAAAACACGCAACGGTACGCCCTTCTCTACGCCGTGGGAAGGAGGGGGGGGTGGGGGGTGAAATACACGGAAAGATGGCACGCTGTCGTCCTGGGCCGTCGACGGCCGATAAACCAACGGGCCAAACCCGCTGTCACCGAAGCTGTGTTTGGAAAAACAGTGCCGTAATAAATGGGGTCGCGTGCGCATGTTGTGCTTCCTTGCTGGGTATCATTACGGGCCTTTTCTTTTTTTTTCTTTCTGTTTTCTTTTTTCCTCGGTTCCCATTTTCAAGGAAAACGAGAACATGTATATAAACAAACTATAGCGAAACCGTCTCAGTTTTAATTGGATTATCAATCGGAGTCGTTTGAGAGAGAGACAACAACTTTATTGTAAATAAACGAACCCCAGTCTGGGTCCACTGAAAAAAAGCAAGGTCTAGCGATAAGACAGGCCTAGAGGTTTCGAATGTCTAGTTGCAGGACTCCAAACGTCGGGGGGACGCAAACCGGCGGGCAAACAAAAGAGCTCGAGGAGAGTACAACAGATCGTAACTAACCTGCGTCATGCCGAAGCCGCTCTATGGAATGTCTGACGCTTGCGTCAAGTGCATATTGACTGCGTTTTTCCCTCGTGACATGCTAACGCTTTGAGACTCTCTGTCGACTGCACTGTCACCGAGATTGGCCCAAATTTTCTCTTAGATACCTCCAAAGTGAGTGAAGTCCGCACATGCAACTGAATGCTATCGCGATGAAAGTTTGCCAGTCAATGCTACTGAACTGAGCTGCTTTTTGGGTCTTGCGCGCGAATGCCCAGCTGATATACCTATATATATGACAAGCGCACTCTGCAGCCATTCTGCAGTGTGATTACAAATTCTCACCGTTCCGATAAAAATGAGAAATTAATTGCGTTTTGAGGACCTCACCGACGCTGCGAGCCATGTCTGATAACAGCTTTACGTGCATGGTTCCTAGAAGACGTGAGAAGGAAAGTTTGTATTGGCGTCATTTCAAGATACATGTGAGTGCCATCTATCTATCTATCTATCTATCTATCTATCTATCTATCTATCTATCTATCTATCTATCTATCTATCTATCTATCTATCTATCTATCTATCTATCTATCTATCTATCTATCTATCTATCTATCTATCTATCTATCTATCTATCTATCTATCTATCTATCTATCTATCTATCTATCTAATAATTTTCCGATATCATTTCGTTATTTTAATAAACCGCGTCTATCCGCTTTCCCGTGCCCGTTCCTGTGCGTACACTACCCCGTCGAAATCAGTGCATCAGCGGTCGGCCATCGTGTCCCGCCCCGGATCGACCGCAGGCCTGCGCGGGGACGACTGATAATTGTTCACGGAGGCCCCGTGACTAAATTGGCGCTGCCGACGCCTGCCGAGGTCGTCCATCCTCCCGCGAGGCTTTTTTGCACGCTGAGCCATTGAGGACGACGCCGCATGCGGCCCGTTTGAGACGGCACGCTTTTCCGAGAGAGATCACCCTGCGCTGCTGGCACGCTGCTGGATGAGCGCTGAAAAGAAGAGTAAGTGACAGGAAGAACTCCTTTGGCCGCAAGAGCCGCCCGCGTTCGATTTCGAGGACTGTAGGAAAACGAAGAGGAAATAATTTATGTAAAAAAAGTAGCTCTTCTCTAGCACCCGCTCGAGTCTCTCGAGAAGCCTTCTATGTGTATCTTTACTTTCACACCTCGCAAAGTGTATCGGCAGCAAGCAGCTTCACACAGCGTGCGCGGGTCGCAGCGGTCGCCGCGTTGGTGACAATGCGAGATTCGCCGCCGGTGGGCGACCATTGTCGAGTGGACGAAACTCGAGGAGTCGGCTGGGCGCTGTGATGGATGCCGCGCGCGCAGCGTACCACGGGCACGGCGCTGCGTTTTTCCCAGGAATCCGTGGTTCTTTCTTTCAAGACTCCCTTTCTTTCCGTGCGACCATCTCTGGTTCGGCTCGATGGAGCGGTGTTTTTGTCGCTCGACTGCGGCGGACCCTTTGAGGACAGTGGCGACCTGCCGCAGCGGATGGGCAGCGTAAGCTGGCGTGTAAACAGGCCAGGCCAGTGCACAATGCGGTGCGGTCCATTAGGGACAAGCGCTTTGAACGGAGCCATTGGCCCACGAGGCCAAGGAGCAAAAGGGGGTGTTGCCGAGGCACGACGCTCAACCGGGAAAACGACGAGGGAAAGGGCAGTGGGCGGCATTCCGCACGACGGCACAACAACGGACTCCGTACTTTAGGGGGGGGCTAGACCGTATTCGGCGGCGCTCGCTGTGTTTCACTTCCCCGGACGCAGGCTGAGGCTCCGACCGCAGGCCACGGAGCGTGAACTGATGCGCAGGAGAAGCGCGGTCGAAAAGTCGTGTTTCTTGTTACGAGGTGTCCGGCTGAATGCGCAAAACCGATAAAAGCTGATAAAGCAGAGGAAGGTAAACGTATTCCACGTGATGGGAAAAGAAAAGTACAAGCGCGCCATGGCAAGGAATATTGTGTATGCCGCTGTTTGTCGCCCAAAATGGCGACCTCTCATTATATATCGACGAGGCCTGGAATTATGTCGCTGGAAGTCGAAGGGCGCTCAGCCGATATTTAAAGAAGGGCGGAAGATTTCTATTTCTTTCTTTCATTTTCTAATAATAACGCAGCGGGAAAGGGATATAACAAAAAAAAGGCATTTATTCACTGAACTTTCCTCTGAGACACCCCCCCTTTGCATCGTCTTTTTTCACCTTTTTGGGGGGAGTATATGGGCTCTAAGCAGTTTCGATCGTCTAGAGAAGCACGAGTAAAAAGAATAATTCACTAATCAACACTTCTTTCTCATGGTTCGAAAATAAGAAAAAAGAAGAGGAAGAAATGAAATTTCTATTGTATTTGTGCGTCACACAGTCGGCCTTAGTCACGACCACGAAAACGAAAGTTTGTTTACGCGAGCTTCGAAGTTGGGGAGCGATTCAGCAGCCCGCAATGCGCCGTTATCACGGAAGGTGCAACCGCTTGCACCTGCGCCCCCCCCGGAACCCAAGCAAACGGCGTGTTCGGGGCAACCCCAGTGAGCGACATGGACTGCAATCGAGCCTCGCCCAGCTCATCTCCGCAACCCGCCCCCCACCCGTCAAGGGGGTTGCCACTCGCGGCGCAACGGGGGGCCACAGCCGTTACCGACGACGCCGAGCGCGATAGGCGACGGTGGTCCGCGCCAACGGCTCAGACGCGGTCCGGGTGCCAGCTCTTACAGTGATGCCGTTGTTTCCGGAAACGCGGCGCGACTCGCCAAGACGCGCGTGGCGCCGTCGCCGAAGCACTTGGCCTTATGACAAGACGTCGTCCCCCGCATATATAAGACGGCGCCGAGGGATCCGCGCGAGTCGTCCGCCACGGTCGCTCTTCTCAATAGCCGCAGTGGTGCGGCCACTTTTTAAGGTTCGTGTCCGGGAGCCGACTGTTTATCGTGTGACTCCCAGTGAAAACAAACGGAAGCCGTTACTGTTTCGAGAAGCCCGGAGGGGAGGAGAAAGAAAGCTCTCCCAAAAATAACCACACCAAATAGCTCCGGTTTTCTTTCTTTTAGTTCTCACTCGTGGTGCGCGCGCGCGCGAACACACACACACACTCAAGAACGGCGTGCACGATGTGCCACGACGGGCCGTGCAACTCCCCAAGGTGACGTCACGCGTTTGTGGAAAGACGGAAGGGTGACCGCCTTGTTTCATTTCGCGGGCCACACTCACTTCCACCGGAAATGATGCGCCAGGGGTGCGTGATTGCGCGGCTGCTTTTTGCAGTGGTGCAGCACACGCGCAACGTCGTCGTGTGCGAAGCTTCCAACACTCCCCCCTCCACACGATGGCGTGCTGTACGTGCTAACAACAATGGGCAGGAAGCAGTAGTGAATATACGCTCGCGATGTTTCTTTTACAACGGACGCACGGTTCTCGGCGTTACAAACAACGCGAATCTCTAGAGAAACAGTATAAACCGCAACCAATTGGTTTTCGTCGTTGAAGCGACAGTCTTAAACTGGAGGTCACATGTGCGTCGATTACGATGGCTGTTGTCATCGATGTCACCACCGGAGATGTCGAACACGAATAAACTTTCGGATCATGCCCCTGTATAGACGGCTAACATGACCTGCCGCTTCGATTGGTTCATTTTGCGGATAAAGTGAGTGGCAAGCACACACACTTCAAAGGCCAACGAGGGCCGCCATTCGTTGAATACACGGAGCACCGAGTTAACAGCTGGAGTCGCACGCTGCCGCTTTCTTCTTCCTTCATTGCTTTTTTCTAAAGACGATCGTCTTCTTGGGATACCTAAACGAAGAAATTTTGGTCTGTCTGTCTGTCTGTCTGTCTGTCTGTTTCTCTGTTTGTCGGCACGTCGCACGATTCAGCTAGCTGGCCAAAGTTTAACCCCTTGCCTTACGACCTCCAATCTTGACCGAAAAGCATGTGTTCATACGGGTGAGCGTGGGCAATTAAAAATCAAATATTACGCATACCTGAGGCACAACATCAATACCTTAGTACTATTCACAGTGTTCCTTTAAAACGAAATCTATGGATACGTAATTATAAAGATCCTAGTGTTTATTACGCGGCGCTGAAAATGCGCCGCTGTGTACAAAACAAGTCTCCGCCCAGTGATTTAACTTCCACGCTGTGGTGCTGCCACCTGGCAGCAGCATAGTTCAACACAAGCCAATGTTCCCCGGTAGCGCTGTAGATGGCGTCCTCTTCTGTTTTATCAATGCCAGCCAGATGCGGCTGATTCATCGTAGAAGAGCGCTGTTTCAGGCAAGGCAAAACATATATGACCGCTTGATGAAATACGACCCACTCTACAAGACATGATCAGAGAACGCAGAGAAAAGACCGACGACCAAATTTCAGCGGAGAAACGCCGGCGTCCGTCTAAGCGTGCCCGGAAAACGTCCGAAAAACAAGCCCAGCGGCTAGCCCAGCTATTAAATTGTGGTACTCATGCCGCTCATGCAGTGCAGTCGGCACAAGACTATCGTCTTTCGACGACATTTGCAGCGAAGCACGCAGATACGCGGCCAATTTTTTTTTTGTCTCATCGTTAGCGCGCCAGACAAATTCAAAATGCGAAATCGTCCATCGATGAGAGCGTTTGACGTGAATGGTATCACGACAGTCTTCACATCGTTATTATTATGATGTGGAGCCTTTCACGACAGATCAGTTCAGCAAAAGGTCGCAAAATTGAGGATGGCTCGTGAAAGGGGGAGATTGCCATACAACTTTATATAGCGCGATGCTATAAGGGAAATTCGCATATTCCATTTTATAACTTCATAATAGAAACAATAATCTCTGCGGTTTTAAGTGCGGAAACCGCGATATGATTATGAGGCACGCCGTAGTGAAGGGCTCCGAAAATTTCAACCATCTGGTGTTGTTTAACGTGCACTGACATCGCGCACTACACGGGCTACTAATTAATTTCACCTGTATCGAAATGCGACCGCCGCGGCAGGAATCGAACCTGCGGCCTTCGTGTCAGCAGCCGAACACCGCAACCATACAAAAGGGACGGATATCAACTCTTTCATGGTGCGCACTGCGTGGTCTGTCGGTGCGGGAATGGGCCTACCCTGGCTCCTACCGTGGCTCGCCCGCTCTGTCTAACCTGCGTGCACGCCGATCAGACGGCCGGTCCCCGCGCTTCGGCAACGCTGGTGAAACAGGGCCGTGGAACGCGACGTCGCCAGTCTGCGCGGCGTCTCCGCGGGGCCGCCGTCCTTCGGTCTGCTTGCCAAAGGGGGGAAGAGAGGGTTTGAACGAGGGGGAGTGTGACCAAAGTGCGACACACGGGGCATTTGCGTAAGCACCCAAGGACAGTGGCCTTCGCGCGCGGAGCCGCTCTTCCGCGGCGGCCTTCGGTTGCGGAAGGGGTCTTCCGGTCGCCTGCCCCGTTTTGGAGCGACGTCACGCTAAGCTTGGCCGCCCCGCGGCGCCTTTGGACGCCTGCCGCTTCCAGGGAGATGAGAGCGCGCGCCCCTAGCTGGCAGCAGCTTCTCCACGGAGGGACCCAGTTGTTTTGTGCCTCGTTAATCTCGCAGAGCGGCGCGATTTAGAGGGAGTCGGCCGATAGCCGATACAGGTGTTGCCAAGAGCAACATTTGGCAGTGCGCAGTCCGCCCCCTCCACAGTGCGTTTTTGTTTTTTCGGCCGCGTCCTCGGCGAAGAAACTTTCTCTCTCCGTTCGCGCGCATTGCTTGGCTCCAGTGCGGGCCCGTTCTCTCGCTATAAAGACCCATTACGTGTAGCACGCGCAAAGAAAACACCGACGTTTCTCCTGGCCCCGTTCGTCGCTGTCGGGAGGGGAGATGTTGCGAAAAAACAAGGAGCAGCCTGGCAAAACGGAAAATGCTCGTCCCTTTATTCATACATGCGGCCAGTTTCTGCTCCAAGGGCAAAGAGAGCGAACACGTGCTCCACCGGCAACGTTGTCCACCGTAAAAGCAGGACGGGAAGAGAGAGTGAACGATTATTGCGTGAGGGCGCACTTTTGGCAAGTATATCATGCTGTAACCTCGAGACAGCCTTCACCTTCGCGGGTGAAAATCGCGGATATTTACTTTCATTTCTCCAGCGAGCACAAAGAAAAGCGCACGAGAGAGTGAGGCAAACAACACTAAAAAAAATAATATTAACACTAATAAAGGTACGTACCACGCCAAAATTACTTATCGTGTCCTCCCCTACCCCCCAATCATTTCTTTCTTTTTTTTTTTTGTCAGTTTTTCTGATAATTGTGGTCATAGATATAGAGTCGTGCTCATATTGCTACAGTTTCGAGGTCGAAAGAGGCGTCCAAGCTGTGAAACCAATGAAGAGTTAAAGAAAGAAAAGAAATAGAGGGTACAGGTTGAGGCGGGAAGGAGGGCCCGTGAACAAGGGTTCCGGCTACCGCTATGCAGGGTCGCTTTTCGAGGGAGAATACAGAGCGAACGAGGGAAACACGGGGGGTTTTATGGGGAGGTGGAAACGGCAGCGAAGTCCAACCGCGCGGCCATCTGTGTGTGCACCGGCACTTATCCCCGCCGGAAGGAAGATCAGGGTCTATTTGGAACGGGACGAAACGCGGCTTTGACATTCGAACCTCGGGAGTTCAAATGAAGTGTGTGCAGTAAAAAAGAGGAAAAAAGTAATAATAATAAAGAGGCCAGATAAACCAAGGATTACATCTCAAGGACACTTTCACAGATTCCGAAGCCACACGAGCGAAGCGTGAAGAGTGGGGACCTAACTTTGAAAGAGCTAGCCGCCTCCGTAAGACTTTATTTAAAGCTTAGGCTGACAACCGCGTATAAGTGGCCCTCCCACAGCGTGTCCAACCACCCTGCTCGTATTATGTGTGGCTCCCACTGTTTGCACTGTTTCTTGGCACAGGCTTAAGTGTTGTTGGCGTATACATAGAGGGCCGCTTGGCGTATGTTAGTATCGGCTGCATGTCAGTCACTGCCACGATACTGGTGTGTTTCATATCGTTCTCCACATAAATGCAGTCAGAAGCAAATAATACGGCTGTCTTCGAAAAACGGAAGCGCAAGGCCTGCACTCACCTCACCGCTAAATAAGCTGGTGCTTGAAGCAGAAACGCGTCGCCTTTTGGAATGCACAGGTAGGTATTATAGCGTAAAATAGGCGGCTAACTCTACACCGTATTTCACTGTTTTTTTTTTCTTCCATTCCTTTGCCAGTGCGACTGCAGTGCGTCATTTATTTGTTCGTGCTACGAAGAATGAACTAGAACGCGTATTACTCATCTGTCGGCTTCTTCTCATTGTTACCAAATGCGAGCATATATGGCATTGAAAACGCTCTAAACTCCGGTGAATGTATAAGATCAGCCGGTTTCTATCATTTCTTACGTGACCAGACGCCCCTCATCGCCCACATGTATACAATCGGCGCGGACGAGGCGTCCGGCACCGGTTCGCAGCGTAAATGCTGCTGACAGTTGACATTTTGGGCGAGTAGAGGCATATACAAATGCGTTTTTTTTTTTTTCATTGGATTTGCCCCGAGCCCCCGCTTTGCCCCCTGTGTATTGAAACGAATCGAACATTCGTCGATACGCTTTCAGTCCATGGCTTCCCCCAGTTTACGCAAAAACGACACTTCTATACAGAAGCGTCGCCGGCGCGCTTCTTATCGGCGCGGCTAAGTGCTTCAGAACTTTCGGAACCGTCAACTCTAGTGATGCGAAAAATCATTATCAAGTGATGACGCCGCCATTTAACGTCATCACGTGGCCTCATGTATTGACGCCACGTGATCGTGTCACGTCGATGTGTTGATGTCATCAGTGCATCGACTGAGAACAACAAGATGCCTACGAGTCGCCTTAGGCGAATGCGTAAGGGAGCCCCGTGAGCTCTTCGTTGATGAGTGATTATTTCTTCGAGGGTAACCCGGCCCCACACTGTCAGGCCGTGGCGCGTAGGGGGCAGGGCATGTAGGGCCTAGGCAAGATAACCGCTGGTCATTAAAGTAACAGGCTGGATTCCAAGAGAAGGTATGGGGGGAGTAGAAAGTGTAGGTGGGCAGATGAGTTTGCGGGGATAACGCGCAGGGCCGGCTTGATTGACGTAACATGGGAGAGGCCTTTGCCCTCTAATGGGCGCAGTAATGCTGCTGCTGCTGCTGACGATGATGATGATGCACTGTTAGGTATATAGCGCTGCTATCGGTGACGCGACCGAATATGTCACACGCGCATCCTTGCGGGGCGAGCCTCACGCACGAGAGCGTCGCCTGCGGGAAGGGGGGGGGGGGGTGTCGAGCCCCGACACGACGGGGGTCCCGATCGTCGGCGCGGGAAAGAGGGGCGCCGGCGGGCCGCTGGCGGCCGCGCCAGCCAGGCTCCAAATTGAAGCCGTAGCTCGGGGTTGAGGTCGGTCCAAAATACACGGCGCCCGAGTCGCGGTCTCGGCGGCGCCCCCCTCGCGAAGCACGTAACGACGAGGGCGCGCCCTGTCCACCCGAGAAGGCGCCAGCTGCGACGACACGCTCGAAGCCTCGTTTGGGAAGAAGAAGAAAGGAGGCATGTGCGCCACGCGGTCGAGAATGCATGCGGTGCGTCACGTTATCAGGTGAGCAGCGCTGCACATGAAAACGATATAGCTTTAACACCTCCCCGTACATGCAGGTACTCAATAATAGGCAGTTGTTGCCCTGACATACTGAACCGACAAAATGCGCCATTTGTACCTACATCTGGGAGGGTGATGGGGAATGGGAGAGTAGTGTGTAAAAAAAGCGTTAGTTTAGAATGGTCGAATAGGTTGGGGACATTTATACAGACTGTTATCGCGCTTGGCCAGCGCGACTTCGATAGGCGATCACCCGGATGACGTGTACTGCGTTAGTCGTCCTCGCAATGCAATGCGTGCTATACGCAGCCCAAGCGGCGGTACCTTTATAGCCGATACTTACTGTCTAACGCTTAGTGTACGCGCATCCAGGTCCCTCTACCACGCTCCAACTTTGCAGTTGCTCGTAAGTTGCAACCGCCGTACAACATCTGTGGCGTGTGCGTGCCCTGCCGTTTCTTATAATATGCTTATATTCGTTGCGAGGTGGTGGGACGGCTGAAAGGGGCTTCGAACGTTGAACTTGTACTTTGCCCCACCCGTGGCTGAAATGAATAATAAGAAAGTAAAAATTGCCACCAGCCGAGCAGCGAATTCCGGTACATATGCAGGAATAGCGTATATTATACTTGCATAAACTTGAGTGTTCGCGCTTGTATTGACGAACGCCAACACTCAAGTGTTGCTTGTGCAGCCTCAGCCGTCTGATACATGTCGCCATTCGCCCTATAAGTATAAGCAAAACCTCACATTGCGCGCGCACACGAACACACGCTCAAGCGCGCATATATATAAGTGTCATTGAGGAATTTGCAGTACCCCAATCGACATAAATAGGAAAATAAACACAATACACAGAGATACCTGGTCTAAACAAAACCGTGAAGAGAAGCGAGCAAAATTTACTCGTGTCAAACCGCGTGTCCACGGTGCCATAAATGAAGCCGCTATATACGCTTAACATGAAAACCATTTTTCGAGTATTCTCCCATTCCACCCCATATATATATATATATATATATATATATATATATATATATATATATATATATATATATATATATATATATATATATATATGGAATCAAAATGGGATAGTATAGTTAATCCTCTTATCTTTCCTTGCATTCTGTCTATTTGTCTGGTTTAAGAAAAAATCACAATGCAATAATAATAATATGGGGGGGTATAACGTCCCAAAACCACCATATGATTATGAGAGAGGCCGCAGTGGAGGGCTCCGGAAATTTCGACCATCTGGTGTTCTTTAACGTGCACTGACATCGCACAGTACACGGGCCTCTACCATTTCGCCTCCACCGAAATGCGACCGCCGCGGCCGGAATCGAACCCGCGACCTTCGGGTCAGCAGCCGAGCACCGTATCCACTACACAACCGCGGCCGAAACTAAATCACGATACATACACCGGCAATCAAAGTATACATATCAGAGTAACCTTATCCGTTAACTCTCTGCGAGGAAATGCCGTAATGCGGTCCAGGCATATCTCTGTATCAGTATAGCGGTACATGACCACGGTCCAATTTTTTTAACAAAGCAGCTAGTTGGGGAGTTGGTGCGTATTCATATTTGAAGATAAACAGCGCACTGAAAATACGAAGACAAGAGAAGGAATCGACACACACAACGCTGTGTGTGTCGATTCCTTCTCTTGTCTTCGTATTTTCAGTGCGCTGTTTATCTTCCAATTTTTTCCCGATCGCGGGTGTCTACATTGCGTAACTTCTACTGAAAATGAATTCGCTGTTGATAATATTGGGGTATAGTCTATGAGCAAGTCCTCTACAGAGGCGTTCGGTTCGTTACATTGCGTGCATTTGGAAGGTATCTTCTTTTTCGGGAACGTTATGGGCGCATGTAGTCACAAATAATAGAAACACCGTCTTAGCAACAACAACAAGATAGTTCTCTAAAGTGAGAGAGAAAGATATATATATAGAGAGAAATGTTTCAGCGAAAAGCTGGAGATATTCACCTACCATGCTACTTCGGGTGCAGGGTGATGAGATTATGTTATATACTCTGATAAACACATAACAGCGCGCGCACACACACACACACGCATTTGTTTACAAAGTTTCGTTTATGCTCGTGGCCCGCAAGAAATTCAACATCGCTTTCGTCGCACGCGTAACGCGCACTTTGCCACGGGCCCAGAATATGCCGCAGCACGAGTCCCGTTCTAGGTTTAATCTTGCCTTCAGAGACTCTCTCTGGTGGGTATCGCCTGCAGTCACAAAGAACATGTTGCAGATCTTCGGGGGTGTTACACTCAGTACATATTGGTGCGACAGCAAGTACAGAAATTAAATGATATAAGGTAATAAAAAAGCATAATGTAAAAGCGAAATTGTCATTTGAAAAGGCGTATGCTGGGAATCGCGTTAACCCTTTCGTCACCGACTCGACAACTGCATGCGGCAGCGACGAAGGCGAGCAGAGCGAGGAAAAAAAGCGAAAACAAAATAACGCGAGTCACTTGTGACGTCCTTACGGCCAAACGTGGCGTTGCACTGCGGCGCGTGGTGTTCGCACCCTGAACAAGCAGCTGGCGCGATTCAATACCAAAGGCCCGGTAGGAGAAATCGCCGCGAGCCCGGTGCTCCAGTTCATTCAGCATGCTGACTGCCGAAAACGCGCGGCGCCGCCGCACGTGCCTCGCGCGCAAGCCGCGCGTGTGCGTGCGCTGCTCGCGATGGCGTGCGGCGATTGGACGACCCCATTCGGTGGCTGCCAAGTGCCTGGCGCCCGGACCCGCGTTCCAAAGCGCGCGCTCTGCAACCGCGGGGCCTCCTCGCGGGTCGCTGGGTCAAAGCACCCCCGCGGGGAAAGCTTCCCTGGAAAGCCGCCGCCACTTCTTCTGCTGGTTCCTGTCACCCGACCACGGACTCTCCCCACACGTCATCGAGGCCCCGATTGCGCGCGCCGATCCGTCAACCCTCCGGTTACGCAATGTTGCGTCATGACAGGTGCGCCGTTGGCCCGAGCATATGCACGCATGCGCGCGGGGCGCTGTGAGTCGGTAATGGCACCAACGCATAGCGCTCATCTAAGTCCCCGCAGTGCAACTCAGGCGCGTATATTTTCGGTTTTCAGTTTCTGTGCCGTTCCCTACGGGCATACATCGGCAAAATGAACGGAAATCACTCAAAACACAATCACATAGGTATTTACGCTATGGGTTCACTCAGTCGGACCTCACTCGGATTCAGACTCGCCGAAGTCCTGCTCAATCCTGCTCACTTGGGTTCGTCGAAACTACTATTCACCTGGCCAGGTTTACTCGGCCTCATACACCGCAAAATTGTAACCAAGCTGGGCTCGCTCACTTCCACTCAAATTCACGGGGTTAGCCGGCGTCCGTTGCGTCTAATCACGGGTAAATTTTCCGACATATTGCCACGCACATTTCTTATTTTCACTTTTGCTGTATTCGGTTTTCGCCGACAAAGACTGTCAGCAATGCTCAGCGAAAACCGCGCCTCATTGTTCGACAATATGCCGACTGGTATGTCGTCCCCCCTACCCCAACTCTTCTTCTGTTTTTTTTTTTTTTTTTTTTCAAGTAACGCAATGTGATGAAGATGTAGGGTGTATATGATGTTCGGTCGAAATTTATTTTCCGGTATATCGTAAACAAAATCCGACCAAACACTAAGAAAAAAAAAAGTCCTTAGACTATTTTTTTTGTGAGTCCTGACTTGCCACGTACTATGACTCTCTTTAAAGGGACACGGTAACTCCCTTTGGAGATCATCATTTCTCTCTTCGGGGAGTCGTGTGACCCCCAAGAGAGTTAGCGTGGACTCCTTAAAGAGAGTCATACACGTGGCAAGGAAGGACCTACCCGAAAAAGAGTAACACGTGCTCTTTTTCTGTTCTTTTTTTTTTTTTCATTTTATTAGAGTGCACATACTACTCGATTTCCCGAGCGTTACCTTGGGGTATTCGATACGCCGTAGCTTTTCGTCGCCGATGGCGACCATAACGGTCTCGCTATGGATCAAAGTGGTGGGAATTTTCACGAACAGTGCATTCCAATAAAGTAATTTAAAAAAAAAACTATATTTTCGTACTGTTCCGTATGTGTTTTACATCACATCAGGGATAAAAATTTGAAGTAACCGGTTTCAGATCAATTTCCACGAAATTTTTTGAAAGCAGGATATATGTATACGGTTTTATACTCTCCTGCATCGTGCTTGGCTGTACGACAAAACACAAACAAGCGACAGACACTTCTTTCGTCACCGATAAAAGACGAGCACGAAGAGCCACCTCTTGATCCTGTGGCCATCTGTGGCTCCGTTCAAATGCCGTTGCACTTGTGCGACGAGGACATTTGTTTTCCACACAAGTTAACGGCAGGAAAACGCCGCCCGTTAAGGAGCATGAGCGGAGGCGACTGCGATTGGGCATATACAGCTTTCGCTGGACACGCAAACGGCTGCGTATCCGAATGGAGTGCAATTGATCCACTTTCCGTACATTTACGCGCTGTTAATAAAGTATTGCTCGGCACCTTCATACAGATTCTTGACGAGAGTCGCGCACCGCATCTCTCCCAATGCAGCAGGGACGTACAAGACCTTCGTTATGCATGGTCATTTCGTTGTCGAGTCGTTCGTTGTTGAGACAGTACTTAAAGATGCCCCTGGTTCGCCTAATTAGGTTAACACCATCAGGTTAAAGATATTCTTTGGCATGCTCACTTTTAAAAACAGGGCGCACGCTGCCCCGTGGCGGTAACGATGTATAATAACGTATACACAGCGGTATGTTCGCACGTGTACATAAACACATTGATTTTGAGCGGGAAGTCTGTAGTAGAGAACGCTATACAGGCCAATAAAGTTGCGTAGTTTTTTGAGGTCGGGAGCTCTGTACACTCGAACGGCACCGCATGCAGTCACGAACACACGCAGATTAAAAAAAATTTAAAAAGAGCGTGTTTGTACATTGGTGTATTAATGGCTGAGTAATGTGGGCCCGCGTCACGCGCTGCGACGCCGAGTCTGACAGAGCACGTCTTGCCAATTGCCAACCGGAGAGCAAAAGCAAATGAGAGGGCGACAGATAAATAGCTCGGTTTTAAGCGCGACATCAAAAACGACAGTATATAGCAAACATCAAAGGTGTCTCAAGGACCACAAAGTCGCTGCATACATTGAAAAATTGGGCTAGAAAACGGCGTGTTTTCTCTGCGATGCATGTTTTATTTTTCTTCCGACACACCCATGCCTGTTTTCAAAAATCTTTTTTTTTTTCGAATAGTTGGTGATAAAGCAGGCGGATATGTGCGAATGATTTTTTCACGTTCACCCCGCCGTGGTAGCTAAGCAGAAAAGGTGTCGCACTGCTAAGTTGGAGGGCGTGTGTTCGACTCCCGGGCACGCTTGCCGCGTTTCAATGGGGGCGAAAAGCAAGAGCACTCATGTGGTTAGATTATATATAGGTGTGCGTTGATAGAACCCCAGGTGGTCAAAGTTGAGCCAGAGCGCGCCCACTTCGGCGTGCCTCACGATCATGAAGTGGGTTTCGCAGCCAAAACCTTTATTATTATGAAATATTAAATTCGCAGAAATTACCTGTCTCCAGGGCCAAGAGGGCAGTCGCCAGAGGGTTCCTGGACTAGGGAACCCTCCCACCTTAGGGTGATACCGGGCCTCGCTCGGAACACTGTTTCCAAATAAACGTTTATTTCTCTCTCTATCCGGCCCTCACATACTTTTATCGACTTGCGTTATGGAGCGCGCGGTGTCCAACGCGTGTAGTGAATATATTCGCTATACGAATATACGCGAAAAATGAACAAACAAAACAAAGCTGCCTATAAGTTCCCTTGCGCAGCGGCAATCGTGCCGTGATCACGCCGACCGCTATCAACAGTTTTAACACGGATGACGGGTCATCACGGACAATGAGCAAGGAGAGTGTTGCGAGTAGAACTCGGCGACGGCGGTGCCATCATGCGGCCGCCGCGTATCTCCGGTGAAACACGGATCATACGTCAAAAGTTCAGACACCACGAAGTTCGCCGAAGAAAGAACTGATCGTACACTCTCAATTACAAGAGTGTTGCCACCGTTTGTCAATACACGCACATCAGCTCATTAAGGCATATGGAATGTAATGTCAAATGCTTGACATAGTGTATTGCAAAATGCACATTCAACTAGTACAAACGAAAATATGATGGACCCTCGCTTTGAACCGTGTCTTCCTCTATATAAGCGGCACAACATGGGAGGAATATTTTGTCCTGCCTTATTTATTTTTCTCAATTTGAATTATTACTTACTTGGTGTCGAAAATGATGAGCGTCAATATCACGCATCTCGTACCGTAGGCGACGACAGCGGGGCTGTGAATTACGTTCTTTCCACACATCTATGGAACACTGGTGAAAGCCCGCCAAGAGATTGCTTCTCGCACAGTAGTGAGTCAGGTTATGCCACACGCGCCAGAAATGACAGCGTTTCCCCGCCGCTCCTCCACCCCTCGCCTTCGTTAAAGATAAAAGGTAAGACGTCCGCGTGTGTTTCTAGCGCGTTCTTCGTCCAGCGCTTGCAACGCCAACCGCGCGCGTTTTCGTCGGTTCGAAAGCGCGTGCGCGCGGACCATCGAGCGTGCGTTATCTAAACACGCATCGCGTTCGGACAGCGCATTGAGAGCCGCGACGTTGGCGACACGTTTTCACGCGCGCCCTTTTCTTTCTTTTTAAGTTTTTTTAAATCCCGCGCTGAGAGAAAAGAAAACGTGGACGACGCGAAGCCACGCCGCGTGTACAGTCGACGCGCTGTCCGGTTCGTGCGTCGCGCACTACCGTCCTTGCAGGGCGCGTGCAGTCGTGCACGTGCGGCGCGTAGCCGTCGCGTGCCGCGCTCGTACTGCAGCGGGGGGAAGCGAACAATGGCGACTCGCCGGGGGTGTCGTCCCGACGCCCGTCGCGGGAGAAGCACCGTAACCCGATCCCGGCTGCGGGGCCAAGTGTGCGCCGCCCGGGGACGGTGGGGAGGAAGACGCCGCGCCGCTGCTATTTCAGACGCCTCTCCGGGCGCCGCCTCCTCGCCGCTCGAGGCTCGAACCTCGGCGTTGCGTGCGCGCATGCATCCGTGAACGTCCAGCGAGGGCTCGACTCTCTCTCCACTCGCGCAGTGCAGCGCCTCCCGCCGCCCGTCCGTCACGGGAATCGTCACGCTCGACGGAGGAGGCCGTACACGACAGTATATACCTGCGCGACTGCGCAGAAGATCCACGAGCTCAGGGCCCGGAGGACGGCGTTCGGACGCGACTAAGAGACGCGGGGTAGAAAGCGACGCGACACGCCGGCCGACCGGGGCTCCGCACTCGCGCTTCGTCGGCAGAAAAAACTGGGACCCGTTGCTCGAAACAGATGCCGTGTGAGAAGAAAGGAAGAAAAAAAAAAAGCATTGCTGTGCTTACGAAGATCGCCCAGACATTTGCGGAGGGTCAAAATCTGCTTACGCCCTCCGACCCCGATCCTTTAGTGGTCTTGTTCGTTCGTACGCTGACAGCATTTTTTTGGAAAAATACCCTTCCTTCTTTTCGAGTGAGGGTCAAAGGGAGCAAGGTTATAGAGGAGGCAAACCCGGTGAGTTCATCAAGATAAATCTCGAAAGAATTCACGCAACTAACACAGTCGTCATATTGTTTCCTTGTTGCTCCCCATAGTTGCTCTCGCTAAGATACCGGCGACATTGTGAGCACCGACAAACGTCACCGGATACACGGTCCTTTTGCTTTCTTTTTTAAGAAGTAATATAATAATATCTGGGGTTTAACGTCCCAAAACCACGATTTGATTATGAGAGACGCCGTAGTGGAGGGCTCCGGAAATTTCGACCATCTGGTGTTCTTTAACGTGCACTGACATCGCACAGTACACGGGCCTCTACCATTTCGCCTCCATCGAAATGCGACCGCCGCGGCCGGGATCGAACCCGCGACCTTCGGGTCAGCAGCCGAGCACCCTAACCGCTATACCACCGCGGCGGACTATTCTTAAGAAGTAAGGGCGAGGAAACGCTTCTCTCCTGACGTAAACACCGTGAAGCTGACGGGAAGGACAGTGTTCCTTATACGGTCTTATACGCAACGGGTCACCGAATCACAGATCCATTAAAACGAAACCACGAGAAATTGCAAATTCCGACCAACGACGAACGCAGATAAGCAAGCACGCTTTAATATTGATTCCACGCAAGTTTCGCTTTTTAGAGAAATTTTTAGAGAAAATTCAACGTTTCTCGTTCGCTCGTAATGGTTTCGCTACATGATGCTGCGTGCACACCCAATGAAGAAAAAGCCATTCGTACTACCGTTCTTTTAATTCAGAGTACAATCAGAACAAGATAAACGTGTCCTCGCTCTGGAGTGTCTCTTCCAATAACTGTTTTTAAATTATTATTATTGCATTTCGGCGCCCAGAATAATTTTCGTTGTGTTGTTTATGTTCCTTGTCTCACTCTCATTCATCTTGCAGCACCTGACCTGAAAGAGCATGTCAGGCCTGTCTTTAGGTACCCTCTCCTGATACCCCTAAACTTGACCTTCCTTCTCTCTCTCTCTTTCGCAGTGTGTTGTGGATAAAACGCAAGGTCACCTTCAGAGCAACAGCGAAAGTGCGATCGCACGAGAAGGAAGCAAGGAGAGAGGGCATAAGGTTATGACATGAATTGGATCATGCGCAGAAGATGTCACAGGCACGCGACAAAGGAGGCAAGAAATGATAGTCTATGGAGTACGTTATTATATTCGGTTGTCCCTTTAACGAACCCCGGCTGAGAATGTGCACCTGAAGGGAGGACAAATCAACGGGACGAGTAAAAAGAATACCCCCCCCCCCCCCCTCGTTTTTGTCTCTGGCGGCTTATTTTTGCTGGGCCGCCGACGAGAGGGCGGACCAGGGCTCCCAACGGGGCCGCCTGCTGCGGGGGAGGGAGCCGGCTGGCCTTGTCTTCAGCTGGGCGCGACGGACGAGACTGGTTTTGCCACCGCGCGTGCGACCTTAGGCGCGGGTGCCTGTTTCAATTGGGGTCCTCAGCTGAGCTGCAGCCGGTGCTTGATCCACTTGCGCCGTCGACTGAAACGCCCGCCGAGCTCGAGCCCGCGGCGAGAACAGCTGACGACTTGCGGTGCGCCTTGTGTCGCCCTTCTACAACGCCATACGCCCATGGAGTACGCCAAGCACGTTGCTTAGAAAGTTGCATCCCACGAGAGGCACGTTTTAAGACATACTGTATAGGGGCACGTATCAAACGTCACGTACGTGTTTTGCCACAGGCAGCTCCGAAGTGAAGTTAGATTTTGACACGAAGCACGCCTTTCACATTCAGCCTATCGTTCCGATCTTCAGACGCTGTGATGGCGCTCGTCACGATGATGTCAGTGGAAAAAGGCGACTCCGCCGTCGGAGCCTCGACGCCACTGCGGGCGGGCAAGAAATCTAGTATTCGGGTTTGCGTCAGGCAAGCAGTTCACGCTCGAGACCGTGGTGTTCCCGCCGTGCCCCGTGTTCGTGTACCTTCGCGACTTATGATGGTTCCTGCAGAGTGGCCCGACAGATATCGGTTAATGTGAACGCTCGTTTACCCCGAGCTGTTTTCTTCGCCTGAGCGCTTCGGGCCCGTCGCGTTAGCTGCCGGCAAATCGCGCGGCCATGACCCGCGAGGCACGCAGCCCCCGGACGTCCGCGAGCCTCGAGAAGAACGAGAATGCTAATGGCGACGGGACCGACGTCACGTGGCCGCCGCCGATGCACGGCGGCAGCGCTGGGCCTGCCAGCGTCGACATGTCCGCCGCCCGATCCGCAGCGGGCGGTCGAGATGCGCCGACAAACGCCGCCGTCCTGTGGGCTGTGATACCCACCCCTCATTCGTGCGGCGGCTAAGGTCGAGGCTGTTCGGGTGTATGCACACCCCTCAGCATTCCGCTCGTGCAACACGGTCGGGTGGCGACAGAGGGCCCCGACGGACCGGCTGTCACTGCGACAGAAGAGGATTCCTTCCTCGTTGGCGCACGCCGTCCGAGCTTGTCGCTAATCAATGCTGTCGATGCAGCGACGCCTCGGCGCGGTTTTATACAAGTGCGGCGCCATATCGCACGTCCTTTCGTCCAAGTGCGCCTTCCCCGCACGGCGCGCACTCTCTGGCGCTTGCGGAGCCTGCCTGTGTACAAAGCCATATGTGCGCACCCGAGGGGGGAGGGCGCCCTCTACCATCTAGGGGGGCATGTCAGACCCATATCTTTACTTACTCGGACCTGTCCTGTCAACGTTTAATGTTCAGGGTTTTGGCCACATAGGTTTTTTGAGGATAACGGTGGCTTAGGACCATTGGTGTTGCATTATGAACAGCCTGCTTCCCGGCTTCGGAAATCAGGCGACTGAACGCAGGTACTTGTGAGAATCACGTCATCGCTTCCACTTTGCACCAACTCTCCCATCGCTATGCACCAACTAGCCCAACGTCATACTCTATACTTCCACTTTCTTTTCTTCATCCATTACAAAGCTTGTTGCCTTTCAGACCCGTCCAGTTTCAGTGAAGAGGGGGGGGGGGGGGGCGCTTCGATGAGACTTCGCTCCCTCTATGAAGAACTCTGCGCACGCATATATGCGTGTGAGTACATACTTTAATCTTTAATCGGAAGGTTTTCAATCATCTCACCAACGTCGCGCATTATCTGCTCCACTCTGGCGTTTGTTTTTCCGATACACTTGTGTGCTAAATGAGAGAACGAAGGTTATGGTTCAATGATGGCATTCGGGGCAATGGGATTCCGTGGACGCAACTGCGCTTGTTTGCGTTCCTGATGCCGGATGAGGAGGAAAACAGGGCGCTACGTCCTGTAGCCACCTAAACACTAACCGAAGAACGGCGGGATGCCAAGCTGTCAGACTTGTCGAAACCGGCGAGACAAGGCAGCCTGATCGAACGGGCAACGGCAGATGGCTATGACCTGCGACTATACAGCTGGAATAAGGAGGCCACGCACCCGGGAAAAAAGAAAAAAAAAAAAAGAAAGGGGCTAGCTCAAAATAAACATTCATTTTCTCTAAGCACTGTCAAGATTCACTACTTTCGCGAATAAATTTTCTGGTGCAGTAACGAACTTTTACTCGTCTCCTGAGGGCCCGACCTTACTTTAATTTGCGGGCAGTAAAATTCAACGCGTAACTATATTCTGGTGACAGGAAGCCTCAAGTATAGCGCTTACGTTGAACGAAGCGAAGCAGTCATGTATAGGCTTGGCTGAATGCGACTGACACGCACAGATCACACCGGCATTCCACAGGACGACATTCTTCGTGATGGTCTTTTCTCGTTAAATCTGTGTCAGACGCAAGCACACACAAAGGCAATCACTCGTAATTGTCGTCCGGAGCTGTCGGTAATATAAACTCCTGTGAGCCGCGATTGCGAGGAAATTTTTACATCGTGCCGCGACGTCCGTGCAGAGCGTCTAAATACGTTGAAATGTTCTTGAATACGCGGCGAAGTCCGCATACAAACGACCAAAATTTGCGATAACTGTATACAAACTGTACAGGCGCGCTGATACGCACGTTTTCGCACTTACACCTTTTCCCAATTGCTGGGCTGCTGCGGATTGTCCCGTCTATATGTTTTATATGTCGGATTTATGAAAAAAATTGAAGGACACTTTGTAAATTCCAAAGTGTGTTCGGGGAAAGACTGTGGTCATTCGACTGACTATGCCATGTCTTTTTTTTTTACACTCTCTCAGCAATCACGCGATTGGTGAGAGAGTGTAAGGGGGGAGAGGCCACAGCTGTGGTGGAGCAACTGTTGCTATGCGCCGCTGTGCCGTCACGTAATTGCTGAAAGAGTGTGAGGGGAGAGGCCACAGCTGCCCGTTCCAGGGCACGGACGGACGGACGCGAGTATGAGCCACTAAAGGCTCTCGCCTCAATATATGTGACACATGTGGCACAGCTTGCACGCCATCTAACCGCATACTGTATCAAGCTTGGCCGAAAAGTATAACGAGAAAGGGCAACGTTGAAGCAAACGATTACAAGAGTAATAGTAGAGTGTATGGAACGACGCAGATATAACTGGCCGGCACTAGGTGGAGACTGAAAAGTTGAGAGCTGCAAGAAACCACGTGCCAGTGCTTGCGAGCGGATGTTTTGTCTCGGATACCCATGTATCAACATGCCGAAACCGCGAGATTCGGGTAGTTGACCTCATATGAAGAATTAATGTTGCCAAAGGGTGCGAGCGTCGGCCGGTAGTTACCCGTTCGCGCTATTTCACTCGTTATTTGAACGAATAACGTTGCCACGATCGCAAGTTGATACGACTTGTCACCTGCTTCCGCCGTGTCCGAGTAGCCACGAGAAGGTGAACACTGGCACGCAAAAGGGCATCGGCGACACCGGTGGCCGTCGCGGGTGTAGGTGGCCGTGCCCAGCGAAATGACCTCATATAACGGCACCTCGCTTGTATATGTAGCAGGGGAAACCGGACGGAGTGAGTGTGCAGCCGTTACCGCGCCGGGTCTTCGAAACCGGATTCCGCGCTGTTCTGGCGGATTAGTAGCTGGGCTCGCGCACTCGGCTCGGCGTTGCGCTTTGAAGGAATCGCCGGGGGAACGTGCCTTAACAAGCGCGGGGCCGCCGCCGCAATTAATCTGGCGACCGCGTGTCACTGGCGGGCGCGCCCACCGCAAGCGGCGCCTCCCCCCGGCGGTCCTGAAAATCACAGGCCCCCCGAAGTTTCGCACGACGATCGCCGGTTATACGAAGCGGGAGAGGGGGCAACGGCTGCCGCTTCGCGGGGGGCGCGTATATAACCGTTGCCGCCGAATAAGTAAATACCCGAGTGATGTCCGTCGGCGAGGAGGAAGTACGAGAGGTCCCCGCCCCATTTTCCTCACTCCATCACTCTTGCCGGCGAGCAGCCGAACCCCCGAGCACACAAAGGCGAGCGGCGATGATTTCTTACCCCTCCTGAAAATCATACCTCCGAAAATGGCCGCGAAACCCAGAACACCCAGGTCCGTCGAAAAGTTAATTAACATCGCGCGGCGCGCGCGCGCGCTTGGCTACCACCGCTATTAGAGAAAACGCGCCGGCGAAACAAACACTCCCTCCTCGCGGGGCCTCCTGGGCGAACAAAGAGAAGCCGGCTCCTCGGGCTGCCTGCGGCGGCCGCGATACGCATCATCCTCGTCGTCTTCGGCCCGGCGGTGGTGGTCTGCCGCGCCGGGGCTCGCGACCTACCGCGTCGCCGCCCGGTCGGTTTCCCTTTACCGGTCCCCTGATTGCCGCCTCCGACTGACTCTCATAACTCACCCCGTAATAATACGTGCGAGTTGTCGTTAGGCTTCAAAATGCTAAGTACCCGCTGACGTCTCTGTGGAGTGCGTGCGTGCGATTCCGCCGCCGCACCTGCCCGAGCAATAAAGCCGTTCTCGCCAACCCAGCTCAGGTCCGTGCGCGCCGTGTGTTTGCCGGACACGCCTTCCGGGCGCGCGCATCATCTCCTCCGACCCAAGTCTCGAGAGCACGTAAAACCAGAGAAATGAGAGATACGTATACACAGAAAGAAATAAGATTGAAAAAATCCTCTCACAAGTGTTTTCTTCGCGCGTCTTTTCTACCGGGGCCGTAAATAAAGTCGTCTTTTTAGCCCCGGCTGCGCGAAACCTTCCGGGTTATTTCTCTCTTTTCCTTGCGCCGCCGCGCGGCGCGTTCGTTTTATGCCATTTCCCCCCCCCCTCCCTTCTATCGACCGTGCATCTCGCAGTGCGCGCGCTAACACACTGTTGCTTCGCCATGTGAACAGTCGAGCACGCTTACAACCCCCCCTCTCTTTCCCACTCCTGCGAAACCCCCTCCGCATCACACGCACTCCGATCGCGCGCGTGCGACCGGGTACCGCCGCAGCCGCCGCCTGGACAAACAAGGCTGTATCCACCCTGTCGGCGAACAAGCAAGCGGTCGAGTCGGATCATTATGGGCTGCTCCCCCCCTCACCCCGGGAAAGAACAAACCGATGTGCCTCTAATCTACCGCCGCTGACTAGGATGAGGACCGCTTCTTTCTTTCCACACTGTGCATATTTGCTCGTACCCGGAAAAGCTGTAATATACCGCGTGTGTGTGAGCATAGGGGGTGGGGGGACAAACTTAACAAGGACCGGTAAAGTACTCGTTTTTATCGAATCCTCATTTCCTCGGTGAGGCGATCGCTCCTCTATCTCTCTCCTAACAAGGTGAGAGGGAAAGTAAATCTGTCGGGCTAGGCGAAAAGATCAAAGGAGGGAACCTGCAGCCAAATTGTCTTATCCGTTTTGACTCACTCAGTCCGCTTCGTATATTGACTTCTCGCAAGATACCCACCGTATGTTGGGGCGATTCGCGGAAAAGTCGAGCAGCCAAAAGAACGGGGGGCGAAACGGAGACCAGGAGTATGGGGGGGGGGGGGGGTCATTAAATAAAGAACAAGGTAAAGAACAAGTGGAACGGCGGAAACCTCATCCGTAGCGTGTAGCAACTTCGGTATACTATTAGATGCGGCTACAACTTAGAGGGGAATAACACGCTGAACGCGAAGAATGTTTTCCCGAAGTCGTCGAACCGTGAACTATAGAGCAAACCAACGTGTTCGAAGTAAGACCGCCACTGCGAATAAGCTCCAGTTATGTTACTATAGGCACGATACGGCGAGGCCTGCAGTGTTTACGAAAAACTTCCAGGAAAAACTCGAGTGTTGAGGTTTTAAATTCTATTGACAGAGAAGGCAAGTGTCGCCGCGATGTTTTCACGCTTGATATTTTCGTGCATGGGTGATTAAAACAATAAATCCTGTTGACAATAAGATCGCGTGCAGGTTGACTGAGTGGCGTCGGCTGCAGGGGTGGAAGGACTTGTAGAAGGATAGGTTGTTTCAGCGACGGTCTTACAACGACTTTAAAACCACGACACTCCTTTCTGGGCTTGTACGGATAACGAGATGTATTCGCAATCAGAGTCACTCGCGCCGAAAAAAAAAAAAAAAAAAAAAAAAAAAAAAAAAAAAAAAAAAAAAAACGTAACTCGGCCATGAAAACTGAAAAATTCGACTTTCTCTGTCTCGATCACCGTACCTGATCTCACTAATTAACCAGGAGCGGTACGTGAGTACCTTCACGCTGCAGAAAAGTGTAACCGATTCGTTGAGCGCGTTTAGGAAGCATATAGTGACGATAATGTGTGGTGTTTTGTGGCAGTATTAAATGTGTATGCGCAACAATGTTCATAATTTTTTTTTTTAGCATATCCAAGTGACAATTGCTCGGCTGAGTCTGTAGCCTTATTTCAGGATGTCTTATTTCAGGATAGCCTTATTTCAGGATGTGGCGTTAATGTGACTAAAAATATGACGAAAGCAAAGTTGGTGTCACTAAAAAAAAAAAGCGGCGTTCACGTGATATAAAGTGCGTGTTCCTCAAGGCGCGTGATCTGCGCGTTCACTTCGTCCTTGTGGCGTTCGCGTGACTAAACAAAATTGAAAAAAAAAAAAAAAAGAGCACCGTTCGCGACACTCGGCTTGCGGATGTCTAGGGGAGCGAAAGCCATGTAAAAGCGAGTGCAAGCATGACTGTGCATATTTGTGATGATAGGCAAAGTAAATTTAGTGAGTTAATTAGAGGCAACTGATAGTGAAAGTTGAATTAGTCAAAGTTAATTAGGGAGAGTTAATTATACGATGATAATCTAAGTAAGTTGAGTGCTGAGCTAGTTAGTGAAAACTAATTAGTGAGACTGACATTAGTGACAGTTAATTAGTGGGAGTTAATTGGTTAGCGTTGGACGTCGACATAAAGTGCGCGGCAAAATAGCCACACCGGACGGCCTTCGCGTCGTCTTAGGCGAGTGCGAATTTTCGTTAGTGATTATTCGCACGGTGCTTACAGGTCCTTGTTTCAAGGCCGCCTTCATAGTGACAGCCACGAGTTGCGGGAAAAAGTTCAGGCAGTTCTTCTCAAGGCTTACTTAGTTAATGTGCTAAGGCACAGAAAAACTAATTGCGGCGGTCCACTGCGGAGCCGCGTTGTTTAACAGTCCAGTTGGCTGAACTATGTTATTACGCGAACTTGTGTTGCGCGAAGCTTGGACCATGCGGGCGTTTAACTGATTATTGTTATTCTTTTTGAATAAACATAATAACTCCATCATTTCATTTGCCAGTCGTAGTAGCACTCGAATCGCCCTATACATTCAAGACCGCGTGTCCACCCGGCGTGTATCCGTGTAATGCGCGCAAAAATAAATAGAGGCGTTGTGTTATGTATTCGTGCATCGTTGTTCCGCGCACACTCACTGAGAGTGCCCGCTCTCCCCCCACCGCCTTAATCTAGAACCCCCCCACCCCCCCCTTTTTTTTATTGATATGATATAAGACGATGTTGGCGTAATAATACATAGCCGGCCCTTATATTCAATGGTCCGTTTGTTTTCCACGCACTGCCTAACGGCCCTGCGGCTAAAGACGCCTCTTTTGAGAAGACCTAGAATAACGTGGGCAGACGATCAGGTCAGTGACCACTTGAGGGAGGGTTGGGTTGTAGTCTTAGCAGCTTTACCTTATATGTATTTTCACTTTCTTTTCAAATAAATTCATGTCGTTACAGTATATAAACTATACGCGTAGCGTTCGCTTAGTCCACCGGCGTGAAGGACCTGTAAGGGCTCTCCCAACCGCCTTCCACAATTCAGGATTTTATCAAAAAGAAGAACGACCGAACTCAGAAGCAACAGCGCTAAAGTGAGATTACAGCCAGAAGGACACAACGACGCGCCGTTGTTGAGGAGTTAACGTATGTGAAAGAAAAAAAAAGAAAGGGAGGGGGGGGATGTTGATCGTTAGAGCGGGCAGCGTGCACGTTGGTACTACATGGTGCTTGTGACGGGTTCCTACTGGCTGTAGCAGTGTATCGCTAAATGAACTTAAAAGCGTTGCCCCCGTACGGCGATATTATCCAACACTATCCAGTGGAAGAGCAGACCTAAACGACTTAGCATATAGTTGTCAAGACGCGGTCCAACGTGAAACTGAAGTGCGCTATAGTTGTGTCTGTGAGAGAGTTTGCCGACCTGCGAGTACACTGCTACACGCGCTGCATCACGCCAACCAATCTGCAAACAGCACGTATGAGAAAACGCACGTTTCACACGCTAGACTGTTCCTTCTATGCAACACCCTTTCAATATACACAATCGCTTTTGAGGTCTGCCTCGTTGACCGTGCCCTGTCAGCGAAGCTGCTCAACGCTATACACCCGGGGAGCTCTGACAGCCGGTATATCTCCGGGAATTAACGCGCCAATGATTCAGGGAAGTGTATACAGTATATGCGCGGGTGGCCTCCGCGATTCGCGGCGGTGGTGCCACGGTCGCCGATGGTTCGCGGAGCGATCCTCCTCCTCCGCCTCTCGGTGTCGGTGATCGCTGTCCCGCTCAAGAACTTTAAGAATTACACAAGCCGCCGCCGCTCTCAAGGCCGCGCACTTGGGCCTCACAAGGCGTTGCCACAGGTCGAGACGCGCCGGAGATTATTCAGCCGTCTGCGGCGCCGCGTGGCAGGTAGCCAGCCGGATTGTCCGACGACGCGCCACGCCCCGCCTGCGAGCTCCGCGCGGCCGCTGCTTTCAATTCCGCGGCACGTCAGGCAGTGCGCTCGCGCGTTTCGGCGGCGCGGTTTCAAAAAGGCCGCATTGCTCGCCGCGCGAAATGTATACATTTCGCGCTGTTACACCTTGGGCCGAGCCAAGCTGCGCGCGGGTCGCCTAGCTCGCCGCGGAAGATGCGATGACGGGCGGTGGTTACGGGAGACGCCAAGCGGGCGGAACGCATCGATTCCGCGTGTGGGTTCTTCGTGATGGAAACACGGCCGCCATATACTTCCACCGCCACCCGTGGGGTCAGCCGCACGCTCATGCCTTCCCGGCTCAACTCCCGCCATCGCGCGCGGCGCACCTTCTGCTGCAAGCGAGGCGAGCCGTGCGCCGCTTGGCTTGGCGGTGGTGCGGATAGCAGGGCCAAGGCAACGAAGAAGCCACGACTCAGCCAACAGCTCTCTTTCATTGACACCTCACTTGGATTTGAAATACGTGCTCTGCCAAGTACGATAGAGGTCGGCCTGCCGCATGCCGTTGTTTCGATTCCTGACTGCGACCCATGACTCGAAAGCGCTCGCTTACCTGTAGATTTTCTTTTTCTTTCTTAAGTAGCGCGTCAAGGAACCACGGATGGTGAAAAAGGGCCAAGAGCTGAGTGATATGATAAACTACGCTACAGCAAGTGAACCGGTCATCACTGAAAGGGACCAGACGCCAGCTGTTTGTGGCGAGACACAATGTTCCTTGTGAAAGTGCCCGATGTTTAAGAAATACAGGATGCATGATGAGCAAAACTCGGAATCGATTCAACGAAGTTCAGAGACACCAAATAGGAACTCTAAAAGCGTGATCATAAAGAAAAAAAACAAGACAAAAGAAAAAGCGATATAAGAATCAGGGGTCTACAACGCTCTATCAAGGGACTTCAAGTGAGGAAGGCGGAGCATTTGCAGCATTTGGTAACGGGGAAAAGCCGGAAAGCTTCGTCAGCCATCGTTCAGCATAATTAGAATACCGTGGCATCATTATCATCAACGTCGTCATCATCTTTTAAAAGTTCTGCAAGATGAATGGCTCTGGCAGCTATTTCAAATTACCCCTGCCCGCATGAGCGCAGCTAATTCTGCATGCAAATTAACTAATACCGTAGCGCCATCTAGCCTGCGTGCCCCCCCCCCCCCCCTCCCCCCCTCACTTTAATAGGCCCTCGTTTGCTCCTTTCTTCTCTTTTTTCACATTACCCTTGAACCAGGAGATATCCCTTATGGCCTGTCTTTGCTTTCATTATTTGTCTCTATACAGCTCTCGGCATCAACATCGGTTGTGCGACTCCACAAACACAGACGCTGCCTTTCCTCAGAGGACAATTTCATGCTCACAACATGCCCAGGAAAGTATATTATAGAATATACCTCGGTTTAACTTTTCTAGCGAAGCTTGTTGTAACTTACAAAATTCGGTGACGCGAGAAGTCCGACGCCGGTGAGCGTAAAGAAATGCAGCCCTCGAAGGTGCTCGGGTCACGTGCGCATTTGTAAGCGCCGTTTTCCCAATAACTGATGCTCTCTCGATCGTAAACGCCGTGTCGTCGATGAGCCGTGCCCGATATGGCAGTTGGATCTTTTATCGAGGTGACTTGTCATTCCACGTTGCCGCGTTTCATAGCTGCCTGGATATGAACGCGAGAGCGTCGATGTTGCCGGTAGCAACTGATGCGCAGCGCTGCTCAGCACGTGGAATCACGGTCCAATTCCCGGCATGGAGGAAGGAAGCAGTTAAAAGGTAGCATTACGCAATGACAAAGAAAGAAAGGTCAGACTTCTTCAAGCTTCGCTTGTCCTCATTTTCTCGAAGGGGCAAGGGCTCCTTGATTTCTTTTTTTTTTTAATAGCTTTTATGGAACCGACCACGGCTTCTCTCATCTGTGGCTACGTACGTCGGCGAGCCCTAGGCCCAATCTGCACGAGCAGCCACGGAGCGGCGCTTTTGCACCGGCGGCGTGAGAAAGGTACGCGCCACGGAGCCCACGCCGAAGACGCGTGAACCCTGTCAAAAGCGAGGTACCGCCACTGATGGATTGCGGCCGCGAGCACGGTCGCCCCTCGGACAAACACCGCTGTCAGCGTCGTCCGTCAAAGTCACTTTAGGCTTGTTTTGCGGGCGTCATCAGCGCGTCGGTTATTGGCAGGAGCCCGCGTGCACGCACGCACACATGCGACGTCGACGTTTATATACGCCATTGGCGTATAGAACGCTATGGGCGACGTCAAAGGCTGCGAGAACATGCTTGTTTCGCGTAACCTGCGTCTCGGGCCTCCGCACGGATAAACTTTCGTCAATGCGACTTGCGTCACGGTGTTTTTTTTCTTTGCGGTCGAGGTGGAGGACGAAAGCATCCATTGAGTGCGTGCTGTTTTGTTTTCGCGGGAAAAGTGAAGCACGTTCACGACTCACTCAGCTCGAAAGCAAATATAGGAAAGAAAGAAAGAAAGAAAGAAAGAAAGAAAGAAAGAAAGAAAGAAAGAAAGAAAGAAAGAAAGAAAGAAAGAAAGAAAGAAAGAAAGAAAGGAAAACTAAGCGGGGGGGGGGGGGGATGTTTCATTACATATTACGTGGATTTTCGTAAAAGCTGCCAGTATATCAACTGGTGCTATAAAGGTTCGCTCGCACTCCACACGCCAGTGGCGTAGCCAGGGGGGGGGGGAGGGGTCTGGGGGGAAGTCAACCCTGCCCCCCACAAAATTTTTTTACATTTTGTATGATGTTTACTTAAAAAAATCTCACACTGACCATTGCCAACGGCACTTGCTTATTGCGATGACACACACACACACACACACACACACACACACACACACACACACACACACACACACACACACACACACACACACACACACACACACACACACACACACACACACACACACACACACACACACACACACACACACACACACACACAGACACACACACACACACACACACACACACACACACACACACACACACACACACACGCGTGCGCGAGCACGCAAAGAAAAAACGCACAAATCCGGGTATCGTCAAACTGTGGGCAATTCTTTTCCCGCGCATCCCTAAGGGTACGTACTCACCAGCGGCGAAAACGCGCGCGACACGCCGCGTGCGGCAAGCGCGCTCGCGGCAGGCGCGTGCGTTCCCGTTTCCATTCGCGTTTTACGCGACATGGCAGCAATTCTTGAAGTCTTATACAACTCGAGACTCCAAGTATCACTGCCTCGTAGCGTGAAAACGGGAATAGAAACATGAACACACGCGCCTGCCGCGACCCGCTTGCCGCACGCGGCGTGTCGCTCGCGTTTTTGCCGCTAGTGAGTACCTACCCTAACAGACAGGTATTTTTGCGACAAAGCTATGGAAGGCTTGCTTTATTTTTCCTTCTGTTGCCACCGCTACCGTTATCAGTATTGTCTGATCGTTTGCGTGCCCAGCTATTACAGCAGTGTGGAATTATTAAAGGGTGGACAAGGGCATTCGGGGGCAAAGTATAGCGACAAAAAAAGCCAACCATGCCCTTCTGAAGTTTCTGGTGATGCTGTTGAAGGCGCGCGTTGAGACATCATCCGGTTTACCCCACGTATACGTTTGGTCACTTGAGAAGGGGGGATTATGCGTTATTGCGTCTAACCAACGGATTTCCGCATGCTTAACGCTGCAATCACTCCTTTCTTTCTACTGTATGGACACGTCAGCCTCCATAATTGGGATCGGGGAGCAGAAGAGGCGATCGTCCACACCCACACATTCATTGTGTTTCGCATCGTTCAGTAAGATTGGTCAACGTCCTCATGGCATCAGAATTATAGACGCTTGCTCCGAAGCTTTCATCGGAGCGTGTGTTTTGCCAACAAATTCGCCTATAAGGCCGAAACTCGGCGTCATCCATCGTCGATACAGCCTCGTGCTTCCAGAGTGAACGAAGGAAGGGCGGCCGGTGCCTTCATCGCCGTCGTCTTGAGACTGTACTAAGTGGGCACTCGGAGCCGCCACTCCATTCGGTGCGAAACCTGGCGCGAAGTCGTCGTCGACCTCTCAACGACGAGGCGCGACGACGGCCAGCTTGTCGCCGGGCCTCTCCGTGCTCTGACAGTTGACGCGGTCGGCATGCGTGCGGCCCCGCGGCCGACCGGTGTGCCCCCTCCCTCCTCGGCCGCCGATGGGGGTCAGGCACGAAAGCGAGCCGGCCAGGAGAGACCACCGAGGAAGATCCAATCGGCCGATTATCGTAATTTTGAGTGATTAATGGACCCGGCCGCGGCGTCATCTTTTTCGTGTTCCCCGGGCGAGAGAACAGCATTTTGTCGGGCCTCCCTCCTCGCTTCTTTAGCGGTCCTCCTCACTTTTGTTTTTGCGCCGGCAATCCTGTTTCGCCAGTGGGCCGGCGGCGGCAGACGGCTCTATTTCGCCGCGGCCCTCCTCCTCGCCCGTATTGACATAACCTCGTATTCTCGCAAAGGGCCGCCCTTGCCGCCGCGGATTCCGCGCGCGCTGCCTTTCTGACCTCCGCGTACGCCGCGCCGTCATTTTGATGGATCTCTGGCGGGCGGGATATATCGCGCCGCCGCCGCTCGCACATGCGCGCCAGCCGCCGTTATTTTTGTCGGGCCAGGTTAAGCGTGCGCGCTTAAAGCGCGCCGGAATAATGAATCAACGCCGAGACTTCCCGCGGTGTCTCTATCTACCTGAGCGCCGGCCGGGGATTAAGCGGCTCGACGAAGAGGCTAAGTACGCGACGCGATTAGATGGAGAGGTGCGCGATCCGCGCGCCTTCGGTGTTAGGAAAGTGTCCCGACCTTGCAACGGGCTTGCTTCTCTTTTTTTCCCCTGCCTTTAGATTCGTCGCTCGCGCTGGACCATGGTTCATTGGCTCCGGCGCTTGCTCCTACCCCCCCTCCCTTGTCTTCGATTCATCAGCCGATATACGCGGCCGAGTGGTCTTCGTACTTTGTACATGCACGCTTATCTACTCGCTTTCCTCCTCGCTTCTTACAATTTGTTTGAACGCGCACACGCTCTTGGTGATCAATCGGCTCGCATCGTATGCCTTACACACACATCTGTCGCCGCTCTTGTACATGCCCCCGAATGACATCGTTACAGCGATGTCATTTGGAGCTGCAGAATTCGCGTTCAGCGCCACGGGAGTCAACATCCAGGCTATTCTTGGGTTTCGGTGGGGCCCTCTCTTCGGTACTGTCGATTGATTTAGCGTACAGTTTCAGACTCCATTAACTTGCACGCATAACTATACTGTTACTAATCGCAAAGCTGCGTGTTTACCCTTTCAACATGAATCCCATGGGATGTGCGCGAAACGAGATTAAAAAAGTATTATAGGAGAGGAACATCGCCTATGTACCTTATAACATGTTTTTTTTTTTTTGTCTTACATACGTATGATGGATCAACACTCTCGTTTATTAGAAGATACCTCGTTACTGCGGCGTCATTTGCATACTGAACAGATTCAACAACGAATGTTGTAAGTTGCACACAAACACAGTACTAACTTAGACGAAAAAAAATCACGCCATATCCACGAAGTGAATGATGATGAGTGGGCGAAGCTCGATCGTTTTCATCCATGGCAGAAAGAGAATGTGTGGTCTGGAACGCGCTTATACTTAATGGTCATCAGCGTCATTGTTATCAGGTGTAGTGGGTACATTCCACTATACTGCGTCATCGTCATCGTTATTACGTGTAGTGGGTACATTCCACTATACTGGAACGCGCTTATACTTCATCGTTATCTCGTGTAGTGGGTACATTCCACTATACTGCGTCATCGTCATCTTTATCACGTGGAGTGGGTACATTCCACTACACGTGGCTACCTACCTACCTACTACTACTACGACAACTACAGAGGAGGGACAGACAAGTACTGCAGATTGGGCAAGTTGGTGCATTATCATATCGTACTGGTGCATTATCATATCGTAACCGTGTAGCCAGCTGTACAGCTGTTCACTCTTTTCCTTATGCTCAAACTGAGCTGCGCTATACCAGTACGATATGAGGGACAGACCCACACCCTAAGGAGCTTCGCCCCTAAAAGAATGAAAGAAGCTCGTTGTAGCACGTAAGCTTGTATTTGCGCAGAACACCACCGAATACAGCGAGACTTCCGCTGCTCGGTTCTCCGGCTGAGACACACCGTGCGTATACTTGTGTTCCGCATGCAGTTCGGTGTGGCATTAACGCACTCAAATTCATACCGAAGTGTAATATGAACGATAGCCCTATAACTGTGACTTCCAACCTTAATGCCCTCCGTGGTTGTAAAGTGCTAAACGACCATAAATGGCTGGACAATCCCTCGCTTGTAGAGGAAGCAACCTACGTGCACAATGATGCGGTCCACCCTCAGAACATGTATGGTTCTAAACGGTTTGAGCTCATGTGGAATGGAGTGACTGACGCAAGTGCTATACGAGTTGTCGGCGCTTCATCATGTTTACGAGAGCGTTTTTTTTTATTTTTTTCATTTTTTTTTGTCATTAGCCTATCTGGTTCCCCTTCCTGTTGTTTTTCAATCCATTTGGTCCCTTTCTCTTTTACGCTGTAGCCAGCTGTACAGCCGTGTAGCTCCTACTCTTTCCCTGTGATTTCATGCATGACATGTTAACAGGTTTATTGGCGATTACAGTAATATAATTTAAGCCGAGGGAAGGACGGCAGAGAATATTGGGTGGAGCGAGTAAGTGAGAAAAAAAAATGCTTGCAAGAGTCAGCTCAGAGAAACCTTCGCTTTGCTCAGTAGACATAAACTATAGGAGGGTGATGATGTCGGTCGCTGTTCGTTTGTGTCTCCAATCTCGTCTACATCATTTATCGACCCCATTGCCCAATATCTTCTCCGACATCAATTCTCATCGCAACAGTCAGTTATCTGTGCGGGAGTGGCGGCGTGAATGCAGACAAATGAGGAGACAACAGATCAGCTTTCGTGATCCCTCGTCTCGCATTGTCACGTGACCACACAACCTTTCATCGTCCGTGAGCCTCAGTTTGATCGTCGTCATCCTACGTCAGCTTGGTCTTTTGGAGGTTGATCTTTCCTTGTCACTCTGAAGACATCGTCATCCACATTTCTCCCGAATGGTTCATTACAGACTGAAACATTTATGCTGAAGATCGTGCGTAACCTCTCATATCATTGAGTGGTGCTTCAATTTGGCAAGTATATATATATATATATATATATATATATATATATATATATATATATATATATATATATATATATATATATATATATATATATATATATATGTGCGGCGCTATATAAAACCTAATCCTACATATTCGTACAACACCTTACTTTTGAACGTTTGTCGTGGCGCTTATGCATAATGGCTAAAAGGTAAGGAGCTTTGTGAAGTCGGAGCGATCCAACTACAATCGGTGTGATGAAAAAAATTAATGCGCTTATGACGTTAGAGTAGCAAAATAAGTGGGTGTTGCATAATTCAAGCCCACTTCCTATTTATTTTCCTTTTGATAGTGGCTTTTTTCAATACCTTCGTGAGAAATTTGCACCTCATCGCGCGTGCTCGAGCGAGAACAGAATTATTTAACAACGCCACTGGATTTTCAGAGGCCCCTAGTCCAGAGGCTGCCTGGAGAGTTTCCCCACACCCGATTCGATGAATGTCCCGCCACATCCCTCTGATATTCCCGCGTGGCGGCTATATGGTCAACTACCGCAATTGCGTTTCGTGGTAAAGAAAGGTCAGCTTTGGAGAGACGTTAGGGACGGGCCGCAGGCCCAGGATATATGTCATGGTAGCGTATCGACTTTATTCCTGGCAGTATGCGCGTTGCGCTGGAAATATGGCCGAGAAGGTGCATTCGTACGCATACAAATGTCGTGACAGAACGTAATTCGCGAAGGCTCGGTTACCGTGCGCAATGATAATCGCGACAAACAATCGCGTCGCCCCGTCGTCACTTTCTCTGTCCGTGTCTTTTTCGTGCACCGCAAGTTTCACGATGAAACAGAACTATATGCACCACTTTCACGTCGGGCACTAATATACAGCGTGACGCGAGCTTCCGTGTTCTTTTTCGTTTTTTTTTTTCATTTCAGTGTTTCAGCACGACGCGGTAGCATCACAAAAAGTGCTTCCGTGAGCATCTCGTTGCGCTTTGCTTCGTCAGAGACGAGGATTAACCTCCTGTATATAGGAAACAACGTTACGAGAAGTTGTAGTAACGTCGGTAGCAGATGTTTCCATCTCTACACGTGCTTCTAGAGGTCATGCTCGTCACAGCTGGAAAGCTTTGTTTCTATACACACGCAACAAAGCTCTCTCCCGCCTCCCCTTTCCTTAACCGAACCGTGCGCCTGCTCTCTCGTTTCTTTCAAGATGCGCCTTTTAACTCTTGGATCGGCTTGTTTGCGCAGCGTTCCTCGCGCGGGAGGGGAACTGACGGGAGAGCTACGCCGCCGAGCTGTTGGGCAGCGAGGAACCTACGTGAAGAACACGAGCTGGCTATGGAAGGGGGGGGAGAAAGGCGCTGCCCCGATTGGCCGATACGCGAGCACGCCTCGAGCTCCCACCAATGGAGAGCGGCCGGTGGCCAATGTGCAAGGAAGTGAGGGGGGGGGGGGGGGCAATTCTGCATGCGCCCCGTGCGCGCGCGCGCGCTCCGCTTTTCAGCGCCGCTACCGCCGCCGGTGCTGCATTCCTCGTGCCGTTCGATGCCCGTCTGGCGGTGCCACGGGCATCCTTGTCGACAACCCATTCGCACCCGGCCGCGAAGCAGCAGCAAAAAGGAGCTGGGGAAAGGGGGGGGGGGGGGATGTTGCGCCGACGGCGGCCCAGTGGCGAATTATTTATCTCGCCGGAGGCCTTTCTCCGCGTTTTAACTTCGCCGACGACGCTGTGCCGCTTTCTGCATCGGCCGCGAGCACGAGACAAGAGAAGGGGCGTGGGGAAGGTTGAGGGGGGATGGAATAGGTGGGGGGGGGGGGGGGAGCCTTCCTCGTTCGTATTTTAAAAAGCCGCCGCTGGTTGTTCCCACTGAGTGGCGGCTGCTCGCCTGGCACCGCAGGCAATTGCGTCCGGCCACATGGTGTTCCTCCTCGCTGCCTGTGTCGGCCCTGCTGGGCTACACGGCTGGTATGCCTGGATTGGGTTACATTCTTCTTCGGATGCCACGGGCCTTAGGCAACCCCGTGCCAGTGCGACCGATAGCCCACACTGGCTGCCCGAAACACACCGGACCCCCGAATGTCGAGCCGCGATACAGTACACTCCTCTGTCATATGCTGCCGCTTCTGGGGACATACGCATCGCCGGTGTCGCGCCATCCTCCTGTACCTGAATCGCAAGCCGCGACCTTGAAACGTTTTTTGCCGTAATGTGATGCTTGTAATGACTCTGAGACTCACAACACTGCCACACTCCACTAAGATATATAAATAACTGGATGTTATGTGCCAAGACCACTATGACTGCGAGGCACGCCATTATGCGGGGCTCCGGAACAATTTGGACCATTAGCATAGTTGGACCAAACAGTCTAATAGTGACAGCAAGCATATTATTAGCGAATGCTTTTGATTCAACAAATAAAAAACCATTCTCGGTTCATACGCTATCTATCTATCTATCTATCTATCTATCTATCTATCTATCTATCTATCTATCTATCTATCTATCTATCTATCTATCTATCTATCTATCTATCTATCTATCTATCTATCTATCTATCTATCTATCTATCTATCTATCTATCTATCTATCTATCTATCTATCTATCTATCTATCTATCTATCTATCTATCTATTCCTTATATTTCCTCGATGCTCTTGTGGTGGTTCCCTATTGTCTCGGATGCGGTTAAACTAGCCGACTTTGGGCGTATTAGAGCGTATTCCGAAACAGCACTGTTACAAACAACAGGAAGTATGCGCGCTCTAACCCCAGCTGAGATGACCTATGGAGTAGCCGGTTGCGAGCAGAAGTGGATAGTTATTTAGTTTTGCTAGATCGCGCTTTCTGGAGTAACGGCAACGGAGGCACAGCGCTTCCTTCCGACAATAAACATTTCGTGGAGAGGTGGTATTTGAGCAACTCGCTTTCTGAAAAAGAAGAGGGGGGGGGGGGGGTGGATTGCGCTGTACGACTGGCCCATGCACGTTTCTATCGAAATGTACGGTCGGCCAGTCAACAGTCGTGACGTCACAACTCAAAGTGCGTAAACATCGTGCTATGCATGGCATTCGATGGGCCCATAGCGCTGAAAAGACAGGGACAACGGGAGACGAAAGGCGTCCCTGTTTCAGTTCTACGGCCTCACTGAATGCACCGAACCAACCACCCCGTAAGTCTGTACTCTTGCTGTGCATGGCATCGCACGATGCCAAGTCGACAAAAGGTCGCAAAGAGTTAAAAACAATGGGCGAAGATAGACTGAAAAGTCAAGAATGCATTTAAAAAGTTCGCGGCACTCCTGTATGAGAAATTTCCTATCGCTCATTTTATAGTACAAATACACCGCAATTCGGATACAACGCAATTCGTTAAGCTACGTTAACATATTTATTAGCCATTATACGTGCTGATAAATATCCCACCCACGATATGGCCACTCACTGGCGTTCTATAGACGACTTTGATTGTTATACCTCCGTCTTCCTTCCTCACGTCGATGCTTTTTAAAAAAAAAACAGGCTGCGATCCTAACCTACCAAAGCTTCGAATGCCTTCATCAGCATGTTGCATGCAGATGTTACCCTTCAGCCTTACGTTCAATAAGCTGTTCGACGTGCAGCGAGTATCGCAAGTTTTTCAATTTTGTCTTCGTCAATATCACAATAAATAAATAAATAAGTAAATAAAGAAATAAAGAAACAAACAAAAAAACAAGCAAACAAATAAATAAATAACTGCGAGCGAGGGTTCAGTGAATGGCGTGCGGGCAGGCGAGAGCAAACACCTCGGAAGAGCAGACGTGGTCAGACGCTATACAGCAAAATGGTTATAGATGGGCGTAACAGGTCGTTGTAGGGAGAAGTGTTTGCGCTCGCCTTTTCGCATCGCTGCGGGACACCTTCCCTTCGTCCAAGCTATATATATATATATATATATATATATACATGCACCATTGTGCCAGTGATCCTGTATATACCGTCACACTATACGTATATTTGCTGCAGATGCAAGATATGTATGTTTGTTTTTGTTACCGTTTTGGAGGTTGTGAACGTTTTTGGTTTATTTTCCGCACCGCTACGTCGCAGGGCTGTATGTTGACTATTTATTCTTTACGAGAAAATTACGAAATAGCGCGAGAAGAAAAAAAATCGCGACGGATAATTTAATACCTTCAAGGACAATAACAACAAAAAGAAATGTCATCGTAGCTGCGTGAAACAAAGCGGTTGCGAAAACAAAACGTTTCAGAAGGTAACACGTGTATTGCGTATTCGGGCTCTTTGTGTCAGAGTGATGGTAGAGAGGCACTCTCATTTAAAGTCTGCATCCTTTGCGTTAAGGTGCTGCGGACATATTTCCCGTCGGTAACGAGATGCCTTCCCCCTTTTACATTCGTACGGCACTGATCTCTCGCTAGATCTCCATTCGCGACGATTTGACCGACGACGGGGCGAGAAGAAGAGTTTGGGAGTAGTACGTAAGCGGATGTGAAGAAGCGGCGCGGTGAAGAAGACAAGACAGCTCGCCGCCGGGGTGGTCACCGAGAAAAAGAGCGGGGGGCCCGGCCGCCGTCGGCAGATGTCATCATCGGGAGATGTATTCACGCGCACACGTGAGCGGTGGCTCGTGTGCTCACACATGCGGAAATGCCGGGCGCACCCCATTCGGCGCGGCGCTGCTGCTGTCGGCGACTTCCCATCTTTCGGCACAAAGAAGCCCCACGCAGCGGCCCGAACAACAGCGGAAACTCCGATCCGGTTATTACCGGTGCGCCGACAGTTGGCGTGTCGGCGAGCATAGTGGTGAGCGCAGTTAAGTAAACACTTCTTTGTGCCCAGATGACTTCATTGCGGGTGGGATGGGGTAAATCCCCGTCCACGCCCCGGAACGAAAGCGATTCGTCTTGCTCCAAGCATTTCTGGGTGGCCGCGTTTAGGGGAGCCGCGGCTCGAAGAGGCCGCGTGAGGGATTACCGGCCGGCCTCTTCTCTCACACGAGGGGTGGCCACTTAATGTGGACGCCTTCTTTCGCTCGTGGCCATTGCGGCGCCTATAACGCCTGTGCTTTCTTTTTCCCTTCGGGCCTAAAGAGGCACTCTCCCCACCCCCCGTGCCGTGTGTACACAGTACCCGCAAATTAGACGGCGCTGCCATTCCTCGGCATTTCCTCGGGAATATACGCGAACGACGGTAATGCGCGCGCGGAGGCGGCAATGCGGGCTGACCTGTCAGCGGTGGCGACTTAACTATGTCGTCAAAATTCCCAACGGGATGGCGAGCGATTTTCTTCACTGCTTGCTTCGCTACTCGCAAGTTTGCCGCTGCTCTTCAAGTATTAATTCCACGATGTGCGCGTCACTGTCGCGCAGCTTCTTCCTTTCTTTTTGCCACAGGGCCGACGTAAATAAAAGTTTAAAAGCGAACCATATTGTCCGGCCAAATGCAGCCAACGTTAAACCATGAGCCGTGAAGTAGCCTAGTTATCACGCAAAGGCACGAGAGTAATAAGGCAAGAGGCGCGTTTAACGTCAGCCACACTCAGTCTGTGCGTGTCATTTGCGCAGGTGTGACATTTTTGAAGGGCAACTATACCGAACTTCGGCAGATGTAACACCGGATGTCTATTGTAGCTAACAAGCAGTTTGTGCGCAGTAGAAAATCGCGTGATTAATCGTGTCAGTTCAGTGCTAGTCGCAGTTTCATGGGCTCTACAACGCGGTACCTGGCTGACAAGGTACACTTGAAACTAAGAAGCATAGGCATAGATAGTGGTGAGGGGGGGAGGGTCCAGCTTCTACAACTCACCTAAAATTTTCAGTTTGGTTGTGTATACACGCACACACGCGAACACACAGACGGAGATACGCATGGAGGGGTAGGGCACCCTCCCTCAAAATAAAACCCTGGATACGGCTCTGCACCAAACTAGCCATAATGGCGAGAAGTAGCTGACGTTAGCAACATCGGAACCGAAAGGGCAAAGCACTGGAAAGCAATTCAAGAATGAACCGACATTCCTAAACAGCTCCCCCCGATCACATCATATTATACTTGATCCTTAACCGCGGCATCCCGATCGATATCTGAGAGCCCATTACACGGCTGTCAAACAAGGTGGCGACCGCGCGTTAAAGTCGCTCCTCCGACTGCCGCTCGAGGTCACACAAACAGAAAAGAAAGCGAGCATGCTCAGACGCGCGTGCCAGTATGTCCGTGCTTGGGCGTTCGAAGCACAAAACGCCAGGTGGAGCAGGTCTGGTGACGTCAGAGGAGGGCCTGCGGGCGGCATCCGGCGGTGCTGCGCCGTGGCGCCAAGTCGCAGACGGAGAACCACTTCTAACGTATGCACGAGCGGCAGGAGACAAAGGCCGAGCACACAAAACAGCGCGAAAGAGGCGGCCCCCTTCTAGAAGAACTTGCCGCCCGGTGGACGAACCCGAAACGTCAGGGGCATGCATGTCGGCGGGCGGCAGCCCCCGCGTGTTATTGATTCTAGATCCAGCAGATGGCGCTAGATTTACAACGCTCGCGCTTCGCCTCTATCTGGCTATGTATCCGGAGGGCCCCGGGGTAGCGTTAATGTTTCAACGTGGCACAAACCGCACCGCGCGATAAATAACCACCAAAGCAATGCGGCACACGGGTCTCAATGGCGGCCGTGAAAGAAAAACCGAAACCCCAGAGTGCAGAAACAAGACCTCCCCTTCCACACCCCTTCGGTATACCACTTGAAGGGAGGGGGGGGGGGGACCGAAGATACAATGAAGAAAAAGACGCCGAGCAGACCAAGGCGCGGTGGCGGGCAAGAGAAAAAAAGGCGCTGCAATTAATATATCACCCGTCGGCTGCTCCACTCAAAACGCCGCCATTTTTGTTGTCTCTTTGTACGGGCCCTTCTTTATTTCGCCTTTGCTATTTTTGTTTTTTGAAGAAGGTCCGGAGCAAGCGCGGGGGCGCCATCTTCGGTCATTTTGATTTTCCCTTCCGTCCGACCGGTGGAGATGAACGTTCCAGCATCAGCGTCTATTGTTCCCCCCCTTTGCGTCCGTCGGCGGCCGCTTCGTTATCCGCCTTGCCAGCAGGCCTATAAAAACGGGGAAATTAAGAGGGAAGTAGTTACTACCGAGGACAAAGCGATAAATAATCGAGTAAGAGGCCGTAAAGACAACGGTAAGTATGAGCGGGGACATGCACACCACAAAGGCGTCGTCTTCCGCGCACCGGGCGCGATGTTCTTCGCTCGCCTGTACTCGTCGTCCGCCGCCGAAGTGTACCGCAGTGACTTGGACACGTCGACGGGTGGTGACCGAGTCGTTGACCGGACCCCCCCTCCATCCGGTTCCGGGATGCGCGTACATCTGCTGTCACAGTTGGCGCGAATAGCGCCATTACCAGATGCTCGGCTTCAAACTCGCGCCGGTCCGGTTGCGGCGCACCCGCTGCGTCTTCCTCGGCGTGGCGAACCCGATGTTCAGAAGACAGCAGCTCATTCGACTACTGGCGCGTGAACAATCTTCGAGGAACTGCGCAGGATGTGCAAAGCACGGTTGACAGTCCCAAGGGAACTTCGGCTTCGAATGGTTATGCGCCAAGCGGGTATATCTCGAGGACGTGCTCCGGAGGGGGGCCTCCGGTTTCATTTGGGCAGAGGCGATTTGGGCGCCTGTGTATCTGTAGCACGCGCCTGTTTCCGGAGCACCACTTCTCTAGAGTTGGTATCTTCAATGAAACTTCTGTGGGGCCAAGTTTTAAGACGAACAGGACGGACCACAAAAAAATAGATGAGACAAGCTCCGGCGCTGACTAACTGCTGTGCCTTGCCTCTCCTATTCTTTGTGGTCCGCCCTGGTTGGCGCTAAGTTTTCACCTTAAAAATCTCTCCAGTAGCAAAGTCTTTTTCTTTCTTTCTTTTTTTTTTTTTGTTAAATGAAAGTTAAAAATAAACCCTGAAATCCTCTACATGGCAAAAGAAGCAGACTCATTCAGGGAACACAGTTTTGTCGTTTCAAGAACAACGCTTTCTTCAAGTCTGCAATTACATTCTCATGCACGATATATACATTATTGCCCGCTATGGCCTCAGAAATAAGTGAGCATGGCACGTACGCCGACGTACACAACCAAAGCCTGCGTTGATCAGAAGAAATAGTCGCACTGGCTGCCGAACTAGTTATACGCTATACGCGATAGCCGAGTGGTAAGTTAGTACACGTGAGTGTACGTTAATATTTTCAACAGCTATGCATGCGATTGGTTATTTATTTAAAGAATTGTATCCAAACATTAATTTTTATAGCCAAACATAATTTCCAGTAAAAAATTTATTATTCAAACAATAGAAAAAAACATTGTTTCCTATATTTTAAATGTCTTATTTTTCTTACCCGATTTTCGTGCTCCCAAAGTGAGCGTGAGCCAACTATCTTAGGATTTACATCTACACGATGTCATCACCGTCGGGAATCAAACCAACAACCTCGTGCCCAGTACTGCTAAACGCGGCGGATCATTACCTACACTGCTTGGTCGATTGACGAAATGTTAGAAAAAAAAAGAAAAAGAAAAAAGAAACGCGAACGAAGGATAGAGCTATAAATCAAATAAATTAGAAGTGCGACCGATTCGGCGCTAAATAAAAATCGCTTCGCAGGAAATAGCAAGCCAACAACGATCGCATGACTTCCAGTTTCAGGACAACCGGAGACATCGTTTCGCGTAGCGTAATAAGCTAAAACAAGATAAAAAAAAAAAAACAGAATCGCGAAAGAAGAGCCCGTCTATGAGGCCGCTGACTGCTTTCATTTCGCTAACGAGGAAATACATCAGGCGCACGGCGTCAGAGTGAACGAAAAAAAAAAAAACAGTGGTGGTGGTAGTGATTGGGGGGGGGGGGGGGGGGGGTTCAAGGGGTATACCCGGGCAGAGGTTTGGCTGTCCGGTTGTCGACGACTTCGCCAGACCGACAGACACGCTGAGTCAAAACGTCAACTGCAGCGAGGTTCAAAAAAGAGGTCTGTCCCACACTGCAAATGACGGTCGTCGTTCAATTGGAAATTGCGCAGTGACCCCCGGCTGGGCGGGTCTGTCCGTCCGAAGGAGCCATCCGAGGCGACAGCGACAAATCAACCGCGTCGGCGGTGATTTGCGCCGAGACAAACACGGTGATCGCCTGAGCACAGGGTCATTCGCCGCCCGCCGCTTATAAGTGTCGACAGACGCTTTCTATCCACTTATTTCTTCTCTTCTTCGCTTTTATATATATATATATACATCTTTCTCTCCTTTGCGAAACACACAGACGCACATCGATTCGCGTCTTTTCCAGCCTCTCGGGGCAGAGACACCTCGCGCGTAGCTCTGCGGCCGGCGGGACGAAAAATAGCTTCCTCGCGACCCGGGGAAAGTGGGCAGAAAGAGAGCGAGAAAAAGAAATAAAAGCGAAACAATTCGCGAAGAAAAACGAGCGAAAAAGCGGGTGCTCCTCTGGGTTGGAGGAGGCACTGGGGACCTGGCGGCGTGAGACTGCAGAGTGGTATATACGCGCGCTGAGTCGCTACCGGAAAGAAGAGTCCGCGCGACGGCGTCTAGTCAGCGCGGCGGCGACGCTTTTCTGGCATTTTCGGGAGCTTTCATTTTTTTTCCTTCTTCCTCGGAACTCGAAAATATGGAGACAGAAAAGTGCCTGATTCGCGCTTCCAAATTGGAAAGTAAATTCTGCTGAACGTCGCCGTCATTGCCAATTTCCCAGCGGTCCCATCAAGCGTGCCCAAACGGGCACCCTTTTTTTTTTTTTTTCAACCAGGCTGGCGGAGCTGTAGGTGCTACTCACGCGAGCAGAAGGGAATACGAGTGGCTTCGACTCCAAACCCAGCGTTTTACGAGCGGCAGTCGCAGAAAAAAAAATCTGCCACGTGGGAAGAAGAAGCATCGCCCGAGCTCAAGTCTGAAACAAACTACGTACAAATAATGATAAAAAAAACAAGCATTATGTGATACTCGCGCTTTTCTGTTTTTTTCCTGCCTGCGAAGTCTGACGCTTATATGGGCAGCGCCCAATGAGCGTTCTACACCCCTTCAGGTCTCGCAGAATAGCGCTTTCACGGCGAGCAGACAGCCTTCCATATATGCCGATGTATTCAGGCATAGTTCTGTACCCCATGGGGCCTAATTAACCGAACCTCTCTTTCGCAAGTGCGTCTTCTGATTGGTCAGCCGACTTCGCTAATGATATGCCCCGCATCGCGATTGGTTGAAGTATTCTCTTACGAAAATTTTCAGCGCAATAAGACTGAAACCTGGGCTACTTGGTTGTACTTCATGGTGGACCAGCAGCGCAACCACACACAGACAGACGAAGAAAAGCACGAAAACACAGCGCTCGCTCAATGCGCAATACGCTTTCGTGAATACGGACCCTCATGCATAAGAACGTCGCAGAAGCGGGCACAGACCAAGCTATTGAACTTAACGAGGTAAAATAATATTCAGCATGGTTTCCCCGGCGTATAAAATACGGAATGCGATTACATTGACGCAGATCTGTGCCGCTAGGTTCGCTAGCGCGAAGGAGTTAACAATTATCGTGATGTGGAACTCGATCCACCCATACGAACTGGCCTTAACAACTCCGGCGATTTTTCAAGGTCTATGGATCTCAACGAAATTCGCTGGGTACGTTCACTTGCACATTTCCGTCATTTATGCCAAATTTCAAGCTTGAGAGATGCGCTGATTGTTTACAAATGAATTTTAAAGATTGTCTGCAAACGCCCACCCGGCTTCCCACAATTATTGGCAACATTGCGTGTGTGACGTGTTGGTTTGCCGGTCGACGGAAGTGACGCAGCCGATGGGTTCACTAACTTGGACCGCTACAGCGTATATTGTGCTGGCCACAAGACGACGGTGTTTGGCCGGCGCTTCGCTGATTTGGCGAGCGATTTTCTGTACTCTGTGGAGGAGCGTGTGATATTCCGCGCCGGCGGGACGAGCATGCCTTGCACGACTTCCGGTTCGTAACAAACTACTACGTCATACGTAGACAGTACACTCGGTTGGGTTTCGGTTTCGGTATTGCGCCTTTTTGTTTATTAAAAATTATTTTCGAATTTGCCGAGCATTTCAGCTATCGGGCGCGTGACAAGAGTGTCTCAGGAACATAAAGCACCATTACCCTGACAAGGTCAGAAAATCGCCGGAGTTGGCCTTTAAACACGGCTGCTGCAATAAACCATTCAGGACTGTCGAAGCAGATGACAGAAACACGAGGCCATATTTACGTACGCGATTCACTCAGTCCCACTCAGCGGTTACAATATGGATCTGCCTGTGGCACACAGACATCGGGGGGTGCCGAAATGGCGGCGCCTGTTGAGCGGTAGAGCTGAAGCACGCCCTTCCTGGGCTTGTGCGCCTGTGTGGCATGCCTCAGAGACACACGTACAGGGAAGTATACTTGTAAGCCGGAAGTTTCGCTGTCGTCCAAGTAGAGCGCGGCTGCTCCTGACCGCCCTTTGCGGTCAGCGACGCTGGTTCACATCCTTGTGTGAATACTATCGTGCATGTAACCGCATCAGGAAGCCAAGTATGTCTAAAAAAAAAACACCAACATTTCTTTCTTTCTTTCTTTCTTTCTTTCTTTCTTTCTTTCTTTCTTTCTTTCTTTCTTTCTTTCTTTCTTTCTTTCTTTCTTTCTTTCTTTCTTTCTTTCTTTGTACCATTGTACACTTGTACGAGGCGCTTAAACGCCGTTATTCTAATTTTTTTCTTATCTTTATCGATCTCACTTATTTACTTTGGGAACGAACCAAGAAAAAGATGAAAAGTAAAATCGTAACATTCGTTCTGTTTCTGTCTCCGTATTTCGTTATTATTATTATTATTATTATTATTATTATTATTATTATTATTATTATTATTATTATTATTATTATTATTATTATTATTAATGTGTGCGCGTCACCCTTTTCTGTGTGTTTCTATTTGCGGTGCCCCTGAAACTCTCAGGGTCGCATGGGTTCCCCTATAGGTTCGCGTTTCTTTTTCTTTTATCATTTTTTTTGTTGCTGCTTCCTTTCTTGCTCGACATTTCTGTACCGCCGCAATCTCGAACTGATTGAGGAAATACCCAGGGCTGTTTCGTGCTGTCCGAACAAGCCTTACTTTAAAAGCGGCCGATACGCTGAATGAAAAGTGGAGCTAATGATGCGGGTTGCTGCTTGGGAAAACGGTTAAGAAGGAATGCTCGGGCCATTAAGCAGCGATAAGGCGAGAAAGAGAAAAAAGAAAAAAAAAGATATCGCCGCTTCGTCCGAAGTACCTATTTAGCGGCGACATGCGATAAAAATCGCAGTACGGAGCGCTGTAAGATTTGCAATGCCTGTATCGGGAAGGGCAATGCTTCGTTTACTGGCAACTGAGCGTGCTGTATGCGTGCCTCCCTATTTTTCTTTTTTTTTTTTCGGTGCTTATACTTGCATTATGTTGCAGGTCGTCTTCGCGTCCTTTGCCGTGCTGCAGAAGCGCGCAATTGCAATAAGGTATACATACACAAGGCAAGGTCGTGCGTCGCAATCTGTGTGGCTAAGCTCGCGCAATTTGTCTACGAAGAAGGGGAACCGTGCCTCCGCTTGCGGAAGTGAAGCGCTTAAGGAGGTTAAAATATTTTTATGAATTATTTGTTTATCGAATACGCGTGTCCGAAGTGAAAAAGAGCATCAGTATAGTCCCTCGCTCTGCTATATATAGCGTTCATACAAACCTCTCGATGGACCTAACATTGCCGAAATATGCTTATTGCAACGAGCAACGCGTTGGCCTCAGTCGTGCGGGTGTGGGTGCGTTTCCGTGGTGACGCCATCAGAACGCGAGCAGATCGCTTGCGCAAGTGCTGCCGCTATAGCATGCATGTTCTAGCATTGATTTCAAACCATTCAGAAGAGCTATAGGGGATCCACGCGGATGTGTCAGCCGCGGTTGATCGTTGTAGAGTACGCGATCGTAACAGTAAGATAACAGCCTCGAAAAAAAAAAAAAACAACATCCATTTTCACATGGCCTATGTTTCATGTATACATTTTCAAGATGCAGCGCTAAGTCTTTATCCATATAGCGAGGCGACGCTGCCTCGAAAATTCTCTTTGGTAAGTACCTTACATATTATACAGGGTCCGTGTTCACAAGAGCGTCTTATGCTAAAAATTTTCGTAAGGGAATATTTCAGCCAATCACGATGCGGGACATATCATTAGCGAAGCCGGCTGACCAATAAGAAAACGCCCTTACGAAAACGAACTTTCGTGAATTCGACCCCAGGTTCCTTTGACGCAGTACTATAATCTCTCCATACAAAATTAAGCCTGCATGCTGGTCTCTCTTTATGACGCATCATAGCTATACTCGCGGACAACTTTTCTTGGCAAAATGGTAGAGGCCCGGTGTACTGTGCGATGTCAGTGCACGTTAAAGAACACCCGATGGTCAGAATTTCCGGAGCCCTGCACTACGGCGTCTCTCATAATCATATGGTGGTTTTGGGACGTAAAACCCCAGATATTATTATTATTATTATTATTATTATTATTATTATTATTATTATTATTATTATTATTATTATTATTATTATTACCAAATTTTCTTGGCAATCAAGGGAAAGCTACGGGGGGTGGAGCTACTGCACATGTACTCCTCCGCGAAGTAGTCCGGTTCGGCTCTCGTTTCGAATTACGGCCGTGTTCGAATAATAACACTGCATACAATTTGGTACACCTGCTTAGACATCCACTGGTGAGTGAAATTCGTCACACGCTCCTTCGTCGAGTCGTCGGAATAGCTGGACGGTGACGAGCGCTCACCTAAAGACGAAGACGCCATTTTTGACTGGGAGGTGCACGTAAAACGTGCGACATTTTCACACGTTCAAAAACGCGACATGACACTGCATAAAGTAAAACAAATACGAATATCTTCTTGGTGCACGCTGTCTCTCTTCATAAACAGCATCCCGTAGCAAATAAAGCAATGTTGTTTTTTTATTATTTTCACGCGGAAAACAGGGACGCAATTGTCGGACTATATTCTTCAGCGGTGGCACACGCCCACTTTGGCTCCGTAGCCTTCCCTTCATTGCCAAGAAAAGTTGTCCGCGAGTACAGCAAGACGAAGGCTCCTCGTATTTATACAACACGCGATCGTGCACACAGGGCCAACACCCGAAGTATGCGCAGTTAGAATGCAGCAAGTGATTTCGGACCTCTTCACGATCCCGCTCGGTAGGGTCGCTGCACACGCGCTGTCGCTGAGGTGTACTCACACCTCCCAATATATAGGCTCTACACCGTCACGTGCGCGACGCATAGCTACTTCAAGGCAATTAGTAATCGTTAAAGCGCTGTCGGCCCCGCAGGGAATGTCCACCCGCGAAACAACTTCGTATAAATGCCCTCTGAAGAAAGAGATGGACGTGTCAAAGGGTTCCGGGGGCGAGCGCGAACGTGTATATGTACATACAAAACACGCATTTCGCGTTTGCCGCGCATGCGGGGAATTCTCTACGGCGATGACCTCGGGAAGCAAAAAAAAGAAGACAGAAAATCACTCTCTACTTTGTTTGCAAGAAAGTGCCTTGTCTAGAAAACACCAGCAACATTACACCTCCCTCCTTCAGCGCCCGTTCATTCATAAATCCTTCGTTCCGAGCAAAGGCTCGCCGCTCTCACTCCTCGGCGCATAAGGGGAGGGCACGGCTGAAGCTCTTGTATGAGCCCGAACAAAGTGATCGATGAGAAGGCATGCTGCTGCAGACGCCGGGTATTAAGTTCGTCGTGCGTACACGATATGTTAACTTCTAGGAAACAGTGAGTATGGACCCCGTCGGGGTAGAACATCATGAAATACATGTCGCAGACCACTAAAAGATTCAGATGCGGCACTGAATTCAAGCCCCGCATTCAAGCAATTACAACCGAATACGATGTAAAAAAAAAAAAAAAAGCAAACGCGTGCAACGGATTGTGTGTTTTGTTCTGAACGAGGTTGCCGCGTGGGAGCCGAGACGTTAACATTACAAAAATTTATCGTGCGCGGCGTATATGTCAGGGAGATGTACAAGGTTGCACTTCGCTCGCTATATGACTGTTTCGATTGCGCACGATAATTTTTTTTTTTACTTGCGCTAAAATGCAACACAAGAAACCACACAGGAAAAGGCGCTACTGTCCGGTGAGTTTGGAGTAGCGCTGTGCCCTCTCTCTTTTCTCGTGTTGTCTTCTTACGCTAACAAAATAAAATAAAATCACTGCGCACCACCATATCATTGTGCTCACTTATTGATTTCTATTTAGCTGACAGATCCATGAGTTTTAACACGGTTCAGTTAGCCTTTTCTTTTTTTTTTAAAATGAGAATGAGGCGGTGAACTTTGCTCTTGTAAGCTTTTGTGAAGACCCTCCAACTCGTGTACTCTATGCGCTTGTCATTTTTAAAAACATCGGAGAGTGAGGCGTGCTGCTTTGGGGTGCTTCCCACAAATCTCTGCGGCTTTTGAAACAGCGGCATATATATATTTATGGATAACATGGATTGACTCGAGAAAGCGATCATGTGGACGCTGCGGTAACAAGCGCAGTCACTTCGCACTTTTGACAATGGCACCACGATAGTTTATAATAAGATATATTGGCTGAATGCTTCTTTTCTTTTTCTCTCTCTCTTCTTTACTTATTTTTTTTATAAATTGAAGGTCTAGCAAAAATAATCTTTTAATAGGCGCTTTTTTTTCTTCCTGTAGCGGTCCATACGTGTTCTGCGCAAAGACGGCGGACATGCACCTGTTTCACAGAGACCCCGCTTCATGTGTGCAAGTAATTATGATGCAACCGTGTTCTTAACCACTTAAGGGGCGAACAAGTAAAGCAACGAGTATAACGACGCCGGAAAACCTCACAACAACACTCCCTTCGCTCAAGCTCTCTGTCGGCCACAACATCCATCCACTGTGATTTGAAAGGGAGAAGAGTGGCTCTTGAGAAAGCGCTGTTGCACGCTAAGCGTGCCACTATCAGAACCAGCCTTTGTTAGTAAGAAAGACATGATATTCGGACGTTGGCGGCGCAAAACATCAGAGGAAAACGAACACAGCCTGATGTAAAAATGACAAAAAGGCGCAAAAGAGAAGGTGCTGCTACTAGAAGCTCCCTCAATCTCTCGTCGCGTCTCCTGCAGGCTACACCGAGCACATTGGCCTCCGCGCCCTTTTCGCTGCCGCTGCCAAACACGGCTGATGTCGATGGCCATGAGCTCGCTCTACGGCGGCGGCCTCCTCTCTCGCACCGGAGTCGGAAAATGGAGCGACGGTGCGAAGAGCCCGGTGCTGGTATACAGCCGCTGCAGGGAGCGGAGCAGCAAAGCAGCAGCAGCGTCGCGTCGCGCGACGCGTGCCCGCGCGCGCTCGGCGGGGCTCGGCCGCGTGGTTCCTGGCGCGCGGGTTCCTATTTCCGGATAGGCCCCCCATCGGGCCCGAGCCACCCCCCCCCTCCGCCGCGGGCGGCTGCTTTCTCTAAAACGAACGATGTCTCCGGTCTCGGTCCGCGGGCTCCGGCGCACGGTCCGAGCCACTTAGCAAACAGCGAACGCTGTTAAAAGCCTGTGGAAGGAAATGGGAAAGAGGACGTCTAGAGAAAGGAGGGGGGAGCAGTCGCCTTCTCTGCGACTGACCTCCCCCGCTTCCTTTCCCAGGGCCCGCGGTGCCCTTTTCGGTTCGAATTTTCGCTCACGCCTCCCCGTGTATCGTCTCTCGAAACGAGACTCGCCTTTCGCGCGAACGAGGTGTGAAGGAGCGACGACGGCGAGATATCTATACGGAGATCGGCTATCTTCTTGACGGACACTGCAAGGGGCCATCCGCGCTCTCTTCTCTCTTTCCTAAGCGATGGAATTTATTGCACTCGAGCGATGACGTTCTGGCAGTATCGTGTATGCTTTCGGTTTCACTTTGTGTATGCCCGCTGTCCGGCATTGGAGCCTGACTACGCAACAGTCGCGTAGTTTCTTTCTTTCTTTCTTTCTTTCTTTCTTTCTTTCTTTCTTTCTTTCTTTCTTTCTTTCTTTCTTTCTTTCTTTCTTTCTTTCTTTCTTTCTTTCTTTCTTTCTTTCTTTCTTTCTTTCTTTCTTTCTTTCTTTTCGGGTCACGAAGCCTGCCGAAACTAACGAAGCTAGCGTGATGGCACGCGCATAAACCCTGCAAGGGGCACGGTTTTGCTTTTATTAGATCCACAAGTCGTGTTCTGCAATGGCTGCTGCATGTACAGCTTCATATAGGGCCCGGAAGGGATTGTAGGGAGAACCGCATCTCAGCCTCCGACCATGCAGGCGCGCTTCAATGTTGAGTATTCGCTGGGCCGCGTTTCGAACGCGAATTTGTACCTATCGCACGCGGCTGCACGCCGAATAAGTGCGAAGTGTGCGTAGCGGTCACATGACTCACACTGACATCTCTGCAGATTACTCCACCGTTCATTGTCTGACGTCGTAAGTGGTATAACTAAGATTGGTTCACAGTACCAGTACCAAAAGCCAGGGATCGTATTCACAAAAAACGTCTTCCGCTAAAAATTTTCGTAAGAGGATATTTCAGCCAATCACGATGCGGGACATATCATCAGTGAAGCCGACTGACCAATGGGAAAACGCAAAGAGAAGTTTTGTGAATTCGGCCCCAGAAAACGCCATAGACACGGTCAGACCCGACACTCGCATTCTCCTGCATGTATCGTTTGCCCTGTTGAATCGTTCGCGCAGCCGCATCTCGACTCGACCCTTGGAATGCCCGCGAGGCGGCTTTTCTATCCGCCCTAACCGATCTGGGCTGCGCCGAAGACTCGGCAATGCCAAGACGGGACATAAGTGTACCATAGCAACCCAATAAAAAACATTTCGCACCAGTTTCTGCGGGGAGAAAAATAAACTAAAATAAAAAGAAGTGGACACACACTAGCGAAGTACCACAGCGACAGACAAGTCAACGCCGTCGACTGAAGCGTAACGTTGGGCGCTGCAGTGCGTTGCGCGCCGCTTCCGCGGGGGGACGGAAGGGGGGGGACGACAACGTCGCGACAGCTACTACTGGCGTCATGCAGACGCCAGGGGAGTCTGTCACCCGGGGGGCACAATAAGTGACGGCCGACCTGCCGCTCCTGCCAAGGGTCCCGATCCGGTAAACAGGCCTTCACCGCAGCACTGCATGACGACGCGACGGAGGAGCTTCTCATGCACCTGCCAACCGTGGGCGCCAGTTCCAGTTCCGCGCCTTCGCCGAGGCCAGAACCCACGGGCAGTGCCTGTATACGCTGATAGTCTATGCCGTTTATGACTGCGCATTGGACGCCTTTATGAGTGCGCGCGCATCCCTTATTATAATGTTATCTGGGGTTTTATATCCCAAAACCACGATATGATTAAGAGGCACGCCGTAATGGAGGGACCCGATAGTTCGACCACATGACACATCACTTTCTTCTTTTTACTTTTTCATTTTTCTGCGTCTTCACTTCTCCTCCCGCGTAGGGTAGCAAACAAGGTACTAACTTGGTTAACCTCCGTGCCTTATCTCTCTCTCTTTCTTGTCAAAATTTTTTGCCGCATGCTGCAAGCCCAGGAACGCATCCGAAAAAGTATTACTGGCAAATAAATGTTAAAGAAAATAGAACACTCCGAATAAAGTTATTGTGCGCTTAAAGGCATACATTTGTAGCGGTAAAAAAAGATTATGTGCCATTGGTTGTTTCATTGCCGAATTCCGCAGAGAAGAGAGTCCATCTTCGACTCAACTGCAGGAGTTGTATACTATTCGCCGTGAGGGAGTGTATACAGCCGATTAGTTCCAAATGTGCTGTTGTGTGTTGAGCTGTCTGGCAAGTCACAGTCCGCAAAGTCCCCCCGATATGCTTTCCAAGAAAGAAGGCGGAAAAGAACCCAGCATGCTTGACACAGGCTAATGCAAAACGGGCTGCTTGACACAGGCTAATGCAAAACGGGCTTGTGATGTGCCCTCCAGCGCCCAAGTCCTTCTGGGGTTTGACTAATATGATAAGCGTCGCGATACGCGGAATCTGCGCATTATCGCTTTAGTTCGTGCTTTATCTAGTTCGCTTTTTCCTTCATTGCCCCTCCTCCGTTTGCCAGTTTAGGGTGTCATATGTATCTTCGCTAAAGCCACGTTAAAGTTGTCGCGATCGTCGACTTCTAACGCAGTCAGTCTCTCGAATTTTTCGCTAAGCAGCCTCGACTTTATCCGTACAAAGGCACTTTACGGGACGCAGACTTCAGAAAATACGAGAAAAAAATGTGGTCATTTGAAAACGAATAGAATGTTGAAAAAAAAGAGAGGAAAAGAACGTAACAAATATCAGATGTACAGCGTTTCAGCGCAACTAAAGCACCCCTACTTACGTAACTGAATTTAATTGTTAAATAAGTGAGGAATTCACTCCGTAAATGCCCGCCCGGCATTGAGCAGGTTTATACATTCTTTTTTGACCACTCTGCCAAAGCGCAACGCCCATGCAAAACGTGTCCAAAAATGCAGGCTTATCTTTGATAAGCTCCGCCTCATAGCACCAGTGTAGCACAGTGAAGGCCAACCCAAGCCCGCCGCCGATCGTGCGAATTTTCTTGAACAAATAAGGCGCGAATTCTGAAACTTGTTAAGGGTTTACTTTGCGTACCCATACGCAACATTAGGACGAAACCACACCAATGAGGGCCTGTTACCGAAGGTTTCGTAGGCAAAAAATCACGCCATATCCACGAAGTGAATGATGATGAGTGGGCGAAGCTCGATCGTTTTCATCCATGTCAGAAAGAGAATGTGTGGTCTGGAACGCGCTTATACTTCATGGTCATCAGCGTCATCGTCATCTTTATCACGTGTAGTGGGTACATTCCACTATACTGGAACGCGCTTATACTTCATCGTTATCACGTGTAGTGGGTACATTCCACTATACTGCGTCATCGTCATCTTTATCACGTGGAGTGGGTACATTCCACTACACGTGGCTACCTACCTACCTACCTACTACTTCTACGACAACTACAGAGGAGGGACAGAACCACACCCTAAGGAGCTTCGCCCCTAAAAAGAAAGCACAGAAGCCACCATGTAAGTGCCGTACGCTTCGTCCGCGAGTGGCGTTGTAAGTGAAACAACCGGTTGGTATAGCAGAGGAAGCAGCGCGTGCCAAGTAGCGTCTTTATTTCCCCGTGTCTTTATATCCAACAGCCCGTTCGTAAAGCCACTTTCTTTCTATTTTGCTTCAGTATTCATCGACAATCTCGCAACCAGCGCTCGTGTATCAATGTTTATGCGTAGGAATCGTTGCTAATTCTTCCCTAATTATAAAGCATGAAAACATTACACGAACAGGAAGACAATTCCGGAGTATTCAGAGCGAAGGGGAAAATGTGAAAAGCTTAATGAATTGACCCCGTGCGCTGGCAAACCGACCCAATCATTCAGGCCAGGCGTTTCTGGATACATGCCCAAATTATTACTTCGGTAAAAGCAACTCTCAAACCGCATGACAAGTTGGTAAAATATTATACGCGCTGTGACGTATACGTTGTGGGTCACTCGAAATCTCAAGGTTCTCAAATGACGCAGCGGTTTTCTTTTTAGCAAAGCATGGTTAATATGTACATAAACACATAGTACTGTAAACAGCGCGCTAACGAGACAGAGAACGGTACACGCGAAACAGGCATGGCGAATTCCAAACCAACTTAACCAGCATCTACACGCATCCAAGCCTCCTGGTTTCTGTTGCTTCAGTTTAAAAATAGTTCGAAGCTCTCTGTTCGAGCTTGTCTCACCTGACAAGTTGCAAAAAATTTAAAAGCAGGCTTTCCTGCAGCGTTATTTGTGTTCTTTTCCAATCACAAACTCTTCACACTGCTTCTCTCGCCCTGAATTCCAACGAAGGGGCGTCAGAAATGTTCTTAAAATGTTTCTACGGGCATGTGACGCCTTGCAGTCACCTCACACGCGACACATGATTACCGGATAAACTGTCGCTGTATAAACTCTGCGGTGCACATAAAAAAGAAGGGGGGGGGGGGGGGAGAAAGGAAAGTCAGAGACAACGGTTGAGTGGAAACAGAAGTTCGTTCTGATAGTCTGCGGTCGAGTCCATATGGCTAGAAAATGGTTTCGCTCGCGAATGCGCAGTAACATTTTTTTTGCGAATCATCCGCATGAACGCGTTTGTTTATGCGTTCTCGCCGCATGCAGTGCAGACCGGCGGGGCACCGCTAACGCGCGGTCATGAATTCCCAGCAGTCTCGTAGATCACCCCGTTTTTTTGCTGCCGCGTAAAGTTGTTCGGCAGCAAAAAAACAATCGATGGACAAACGAACGAGCACGCAGGTCACTGCGCTTAAGTAGAAAGCATATGCTGTCACCGACACACCGCACGAGATTTCAGTTTGCTATAAGCGACAGAAAACTGACGAGACTTATTGTAAACGAGATTTGTTCAAAAGGGGGGCGACGAGGCCCAATGGCGGCGCTGTTCATTTCCCGCACTATATAGCGCACAGAAATAACGACAACATACCAGGCTTAAAAAGAAAAAAAAAATGTAGGAGCTTTTTTTTCATTTGGACGAGCGCAGACATAATATAATATGCATGTCCAGAGCAAAGTGACGGCGTGGCAGCTGGCGTATCGCTCGTTTTGACGAGGAGGCTTCATACGCCGATGGTAAAGGAGAGAAGTTTTCATTGCCGTCTTCATCGTCTATCAAACTAATAATAATAATAATAATATCTGGGGTTTAACGTCCCAAAACCAAGATATGATTATGAGAGACGCCGTAGTGGAGGGCTCCGGAAATTTCGACCATCTGGTGTTCTTTAACGTGCACTGACATCGCACAGTACACGGGCCTCTACCATTTCGCCTCCATCGAAATGCGACCGCCGCGGCCGGGATCGAACCCGCGACCTTCGGGTCAGCAGCCGAGCACCCTAACCGCTATACCACCGCGGCGGACTAATCGTCTATCAAACAAAACTCTAGCCAGCGGACGTGGGCTGTCTTATTTTATTTTTACATTCTGTTATGTTGAATATGAATTGCCGTGGAGAGAGATTGCGGTACACACAGTGCCTCAATGTCTCTATTGCTCTATGTTGTACAGCAAAAAAAAGAAAAAAAAAACGAAAAGAAAGGATGAACAAACGGTAACGCTAAATGAATATTGAGTGAAAAAAAGGGGCACGCATAAAGGCAGCGATATTGTAAAGGACAGTTCATTTTACGGTTGTGCAGGAACCCATACCAAAATAACAAGCAGAGTTCGTCACGAAAATGCAGTTTTGAAATAAGTTGTTAAGACAGAAAAGATGTGGGTTTTCACCCTAAACTTCCGCTTGTTTCACTTTAACATGTCAAATTGAAATGTACCTTCCGTCGACTGCGAAGACGCCATGGATGTAATTTTTCGGGATGATACGCTGCAATCATCACTCTCATATCATGAAGGAAGTTGCATTTAAGCTATAAGCGCGCCGATAAAACTACAGGTCTCCATCTTTATTTTCCCCCTCCCCATTATCGAGACTTTAGCGTTGCGATGAGAATTTAATGAGAAAAAAAAAAGAAACACCGTGATTGCTTAGTATACCACTATAACAGTAAGAACAATGGAAATGGATGAGTTACGCGCTGTTTAAAACTTATTTTAATAAAGATAACACGATCGGGCCCACTTTATCAAAAAAGCTTGTGGCTATGGTGTCGCGCTAATGGACTTGAGGTCACGGTTTCGAAATTCCAATGGGAGCGAAAGGCAAGAAATCGCCGTGGTACTTGAATTTTTTTAGTACACGTCGAACAACTCCATGCTGGTGCTAGAAACTAGAGAATCCGGCGTCTCCAACTGTACGGCGTCCCTCGTAATCAGATCACAGTTTTCCCGCCTAAAACACGAGAATTAATTTCAATTAAATGATTTCCTTCGTTTACCTACGTTATCCTCGACTGAGTACCGCAATGACGGGCTCAATGTACCAAATGTATCAATGCACTCAGATGCGACGCTCTTACTCATTCAATGCTGTGAAGTTGATTTGTTTCATAAAATTGAGTAACATCCCCCCCTTTTTTTTTTCGCTTGTGAGCACCGGTGCCCGTCTTTTTTTTTTTTCAGACATACAAAAGTAAATAAAATACAAGATTGCACATAGGTTGCTGTTTAGCATGTTGCCTCGCTGTACACGTCACCATTAACGCTTGAACAACGAACAAAAAGTGTAATTCTTGCACGTCCCAGTACTTGTTTCCAGAGGTATATCACTAACAAACACGAGACATGTGAAGAACAGTTGCGATTTCTTGTCGAGAAACACTTTTGCAATAATTTTCCGAGTAACGCAGATTATACTTAAGTGTAAAAACAGTCCTGGCGGGTCTATGGTGTTAGTCTATACATTAAATACGCTCTTTACTTGGCTTACTGAACGATTACTGAAACGTAGGTAACGGGCTAGGACCTAATTCCCAAAACTTTTCTTTCATTTCATTTTCATTTATTTTAGCCTCTATCGCCCAAAGCTTTACTGGGGGAAGTCGGGTTAACAAAATTACAAAAGAGAATTCAACAAAAAGTAACATCATATTAATAACAACTACAATACAAACGAGGATACGATGTTAGGCTAATGCAACAGAATTCAAATGCAGGAACCATAAGAAATACGGAGCGTACAAAACAAAAGGAAGTGCAATATACACTTCACGCGTCATCAAGTAAGTCATTATGTAAGGTGGAACAAAACAAGTCATGATCTGAAATGGAAACCATGTCGGAGGGAAGGTGGTTCCAGTCTTTGGATGTGTGTAGTGAGATAACAATAGAAAGTGTTAGCGCGGCAGCTAGGTGCTTTTTCGCCATTGGCCGAAAGGGTTTGGCAATGATTTGTCCAACAACACGATTGGCTGGAAGCGTCGTAAGACGTTTTCGTGAATACCTGCCCTGATTCCGGCGTGACACGTGTCTGATCTCCTTTGCATGTTGTATGCAGCAGAAATGTATAGTAGTTCATTACTAGACTTTCAGTTTCCAAAATTGGTGCGCTGTTTCTGCACGTTTCGAAGTAAATATTGCACGCAACAGGTCTAACATTTAACTGTCATTAGTGAAAGGCCTCTACGCATCCGAAGGAACAAAGGTAATAAAGATGAAACTAAAGACCAATGTCTTCTCTTGTCTAAATTTAGCCGTGATACGGCGACATTGAAATGCGTCACGAACTTCAAACGCGCATCTACTTGCCGCGAGCAATGAAGAACGTTGCCTTCTCGGAGGCTATGAGGCTTCAAAGGAAAGCTGTAAAAAAAGGCAAAGCGAAACGTCGCGTTCAGAAGAAACGAAAGAAAGGAGAGAACGACGCCGGTTGCGTTCTACGTCGGCACTCTTTCGGAACAGTTTTAAAGAGTCGTTCCTCCGCGCCCTTGCGCAGCGCGTGTATGTACCTTTTGTTTGAGCTCGACTATATAAGCGAGCGGCAACATCGCGGCGGCGGCGGCACGCCGAAAGAGCCGTTCTTTGCCTAAACAAGCAGTGGCCATTACCGCATTCTTTCAGCATCTGTTTAGCGTTCCTCAACGACGACGTTTATCTTTGCGAACAAAGCGAAGCAGTGCTTCTTCTCTGGGGCGCGGAGTATTCTCGTCGCCCGTGTGTAAGTGTACGCTAATCCGTCAGGAATTCGCACGCAGCGGCGGCGGGTAAGGACTCGCCCCTGTTATCGCTTCTCGAAAGCGACGCAACGCGTGCCCTCTCTCGCTCTCCGTAGAGTCCGGCGCACATCTCGCCGGGCTGAAGGGGGCCGACGCTTGTCGTCGAAGAGGGGAGACTCACAAATTGCGAGGTTGATGAAGCGGCGCTGTTACGCGACGGCGCTCGCGAAGGAAAGAGCCGATGACGCGAAGACAGCGTTCGGCGTCCTTTTAAGGAAACGATGCGATCTCGTGAAATGACCCGCCGCGTGCTCGCGCGCAGTCTCTCGCGTTAGCTCGACTCCTTTTGCAGCTTTGCCCTTTCGCTGCGATGACTGTGGCCGCTTCTGTTAATTAACCTGTACCCGAGCCACCACCACACGCCGTTAGATTACTTATAATAATAATAATAATAATAATAATAATAATAATAATAATAATAATAATAATAATAATAATAATAATAATAATAATAATGATATCTCATCACCGAGCCATATATTTAGGTGCTATGGGCGCTATTACATAGCGTCGCAGCAGGAGAAAGACTGTTTTATCAGCGTGCAAGCTTCGCATGTTCGAAGGGCACCAAAGAATTTCAAGTGCTGGCGCAAGTTCCTATGCAAATGCATGCAGAGCAACCAAGTCGCATATAGCATTTCATGCATCATTTACTTCCCCCTTAAACGAATAGATAAACGTAAATTAGGACGAAAGAACAATCTTGAACCAAGAAAGAAAGCATGCAACATGGGATAGAAAAAGGGGAAAAGTCAATACATGGCCAACGCAAAGACAGCAAGTGAATGAAAAAAAAAAAAAAAAAGAAGAGAGAGGGGCGGGAGAATAGGAAAAAAAAAAAAGTGCGCGACAGGCGCTAGCCTAAGTTAGAAGTTCTAACTTAGGCTAGCGCCAGAGAAGTTGCTCTGTACGAGCGCTTCTTTCTATCGGGAGCATACGCCGAGAGGACACGGATGGGCGGCTGTAGGAAACAAAAGAAGGCGAGAGGAAAACGAGCAACCTGACCGCGACCGGAGCAAGATGCACGTGCGACCGCGAGTCCGGCGCGCTTGGTGTAGACACGCGCGCGGCGCACATCGTGCATGGGCCGTACAGGAAAAGCTTTCACGGATCGCGTGTCACGACGCTGGAGAAGAATAAACCAAGAGGGGACACGGAAATGCGATGGCACGGGGACAGCCATGCGCGCAGTGGATGCCTTCGGAGGTCTTCATCGGGAGCAACATGAAACTGACAACGTCTTCAGCACGTGGAAGAGCCTTCCGTCCGTGTACATGCAGCTGGCGTGGAACTGCTGAGCAGAAGGAAGGCGTGCACTCACCGCATCCGTTGCAGACGACCTTCTTGACGGCGCGTCCGGCGCGGCGCGTGTAGTGGTCAGGTGTGGCGGCGGCCGAGAAGTTAGCCGCCGCCGGCAGCAGCAGCCGTCGTGCGGCACGGCCGGCGATCGGGTTGGCGTAGACGAGGTAACGTGCGTTGAACACGAATCCCTGCGGCACGGACACGGGGCACAAGGTCCGCCGTCGGGGCGCCAGGGCCTCGTTGTTGAGCGCATCGCGACGCGGGGCGCGCGGCGACGCGGAGCGGTTGAGGTGTTGCTGCGTGGGCGGCGGCCGGCTCTTGACCAGGGCGACGACGACCTCTTGGCGTCGACGCAACGTCGCCGTCGGCATGGGCTTGAGCACCTTCTGGACGCGGAAGCGCGCCAGGAGGTTGCCTGCCGCGTCCACCGACTTGGACAGCAGCCGGCCCTGGAAGACGAGCGACGCGGTGAGCGCCTTGTTGCTCGCGTCCCAGCGGTCCTGGTCCTGCGGGCAGCGCGCGCCCGAGGCGGCCGCTGCCACGAGCACCACGGGCAGCAGCAGCGGCAGAGGCCGGGTCATGCTAGCAGCCTGGGCGGCATTGCGAAGCCGACTGGACGGGGCATGCCGCCGCGGCCCGCACGACGACCGCAGCGCCGCCGCGGCGGAGCGGCCGCTTTCCCCGCCAGCATCTCTCCGCTCCTCCGCATCCCGATCCCCCCCCCGCCGAGCACGTGCTTCGCCCACATGTTGCCGCACTTTCATTCGGGCACCACCTTTGCGTGAGGTTGCCGTACAGGGTGGTAAAACGGTTACAGATGGTGGCTTTACCTGCGTGACAACGGCGCCAAGTTACGCTGATATCCCGAGTACAGCGCTTGCAACCTTACCGAGAAAACATCTCTCACTTCTTTAAATGGGAATACCACCGGCAGCAGCGAGGTAAAAGGTGTGCGCACGCTTATACAGCTCATCCTTTGACAAACATAGTGAAGAGGGACGCTATGTGTGCGCACAGCGAATAAAAAATAATAATAAAAAAAGGAAGTTGAATGACGGCGCCAACACGTCGGCACGAACGAGGAGGATTGCCGGCTACTGACTGTGTCCTCTCTTCCGCCCTCGCCTCCACCTGCCGGAGCTAGCGACAGCGACGCGGCGCCGATACGACACGCACTTTGTACCGGCACGCGAACGGAACTGAGTTGCAACAGAAAGATAAAGATTCTGTTGTGACCTGTCAACGCCAGCCATAGCGGTTGTGCTGGCGACAACGTGACTCACACTTCCCTTTAGGTTTTCCCGATGTTCATATGTATATATAGCTACTCGATGGGCGAATCGCGTACGCATTTCAGTCTCTCTTTCTCTCTCTCTCTCCACACACACACACACACACACACACACACACACACACACACACACACACACACACACACACACACACACACACACACACACACACACACACACACACACACACACACACACACACACATATATATATATATATATATATATATATATATATATATATATATATATATATATATATATATATATATATATATATATATATATATATATATATATATATATATATATATATATATAAATGTGCATACATACATTGTGTGTGTGTATGTGTGCGTGCGTGCGGGTGAACCGCTGGATAGATGCGAGGTATGTTGCATGTTTTCGGAGTTCAACCGATAAATATATTACATACACGAACATACCAATTTAATTACAAATTTTTCAGAAACTGGGTGCGCATATGCAAGAACGCCTTGAATTAGCAATGATCTCACTAAACAGTCTAATAGTGACAGCAAGCATGTTATTAGCGAAGGCTTTTGATTCAACAAATCAAAAACCATTCTTACGAACAAGAAAAAAAAAACATTTTGTGAATTCTGCCTGCTCGGTTCATACGCTATCTATCTATCTATCTATCTATCTATCTATCTATCTATCTATCTATCTATCTATCTATCTATCTATCTATCTATCTATCTATCTATCTATCTATCTATCTATCTATCTATCTATCTATCTATCTATCTATCTATCTATCTATCTATCTATCTATCTATCTATCTATCTATCTATCTATCTATCTATCTATCTATCTATCTATCTATCTATCTATCTATCTATCTATCTATCTATCTATCTATCTATCTATCTATCTATCCATCCTTGCACGAGACGAGTGGAAGGATTTGTAATAGCACACAAGAAAGTGAACGGGTAAACAGCGCCACGACTTGGCAGCAGTGAAATTACAGTATATAAATTACATTTTGCTATACGGAGTAAAGCAATGAGTTGCTTCGCGCGAGTAATTCCAAGAAAATTACTCATTACTTTCCCAAGTACTTTTGCTTAGAATAAAAGTGTCCGCTTCTCTTATGATATAAAAAATTACCAAGAAAGGAAAGAAAAATGACGAAGTTGAGCTGAGTGACCAGCCTCAAGCGTGGGATCGGGGCAGGCTCACAGAAAAACAGCGTAGCATCCCAACTAGAAGCCTTGAATAACGTTGCTGGAAGTCTAGGGCTCTCGAAACTCCAGAGATTTCGACGTATATTCAATTAGATTTCAATGTATAACTATGTGCTGTAAATGAAGGTTACAAAAGTTAGTGCACGAATGGTGAGCAGTTGGCAAAATAATTTCAAAGTAATCTCATTACTTTTCAAAATGAATGGTAATGTAATATCGTTACCTTCGTCCAGCCGTAATTTTGCGATGTAATTTCATTAGACTTAAAAATCTATAAAACTAAGTAGTAATGTATTTCTTTACTTTTTAGGTGTAACTTTGTTATCTCTGGTATATATCGAGGGTAGACATGTGTATCGCACGCAATGTTCGAAGACGTGTGTTCGTCTCCCACCTACGGCCCGCCGTTTTCATTTCTTTATTCTTAAATGATTCCACTAAGTGAAAATTATTTGCGCCTACGCAATGGGCTGTCCAGGGGCCCCACGATGCGGCGGTCGGGCTTGGCCTGACTGTCAACAACGTGGGAGCGGCCCGCTGCGAGCTGAGTCGCGCACCTCAGGACTTTTCAATAAACTTTTGTATCCAGTCACTACTTTTTTTGCCTACTGTCACAAACTCTTCTTCTTCTCTTTCATTCTTTTACACCCCCCTCTATTCCCCTTCCCAAGTACAGGGTAGCAAACCGGAGTCTTCCTCTGGTTAACCTCCCTGTCTTTCCTTTATCTCTCTCTCTCTCTCTCTTTGTATCCATCCACCAATCTTACGCTATTCTTGGCTTTCACATTCTGTTGACTTCGTCATGATTGTTATTGAAAGAAATCAAACTACTCGGTTCTTGCTTTTCTGGTTCATATACAGTGAATCCCCGTTATAACAAAGTATTGTCAGCAACGAATTATTAGTAATTCACATTGAAATTTTCATAGAAATATACGCACTTGAAATCTCGTTTTAACGAGGTGAAACTGTGTCAATAGGTATATAACTAAGAAAGAGAGAGAGAGGCAAAGGAAAGTCAGGGAGGTTAACCAGATATAACTAACTAAGTAGGTTCGCTTTCCGCGTACGATGCTGAACACTCGTGGTGCTGGAAAGCGCTACTATTACAAGCACAGTTACTGCAAGGCGAAGACGAAATGTTGATTTCATGTTTCTGAACCGTCAACCGGTCACTCTAGAAAAAAAAAGACGGCTCATGCCTTACAGTTGAACTGCAGAAAAAAGCGAAGCATTCGCGGTGCCAAGCGTTCGCAGTTGAGGGCACGATTACTTTCGCTGAATGCCGTACAGTTTGTGCATGTGTATACCTGACTTTTCTGTGCGTGTAGCTCACATTTGATTTTGTCGTGTGTTCATGAGAAGAAGTTGTGGCCGTATTTTCAGGCTCGTGTGTGCACATAATAGGTCGGCAAAACTTGTGGAGCTCACTCAGACTCACTTATGAAATATATTGTTACATAAAAATAACACGAGGCGTGGCTATTTACGAGTTGTATTTACGCTGATGCGTATAGCATCGACCAAGATGGAGGACAGCACGCACAGCTGTCAGACCAGCCCTCTTCGTTGTCGTCTTTGATACCAGCTAGGTAGCAATATATTGCGCTTAGGGCTCACTCGGACTCAGACTCACCAAAATTTTCCTGAGCCGGACTCACTCGGACTCACGCTCACGAAAATTTTCTTCAACCGGACTCACTCGGACTCAAACTCATCAAAATATTACTCACCCGGACTCTCAGACTCAGACTCACGGCCCGATCTGAGTCTGTGAGTACAGTGTCGACTCATGAGTGAGTTCGCCGACCTATGGTGCACATGCTTAGAGAGCTGTGCGAGTCAGATAGTATTCGTTCGCACTCATCGGTGCCTTGCTCTGCTCGCGGGCGGAGTTCGCGAGCACAGCGAAGCCACCACCTTCACCGCCATCGTATAATGGCTAGGTACCTTCACATTCACAATCAGCAAATGTTTCTGAAGTTTGACTGTCGTCTGTGATTTGCAATGTTTTCTGAGTTTTACTGCGATATCAATTATATGGACACTCTTGCCGTCACCGTCGCCGTCATGTCCCGGATATATATATATATATATATATATATATATATATATATATATATATATATATATATATATATATAAAAGGCACAAAGAAAAATAATTCAGAAGAAAAAAAATTCCAAGCCACCCGACAGGGGAGATTCGAACCAGCGATCCCTTGCTCCGCAGCGTGCTGGCGTTAAACCACTCAGCCACACGCCACTTTTTTTTCTTTATTGCAAACTCAGCCACACGCCATGCATGCACTGGCATACTCGTACTAAAGGCAAGCTAGTTGTACACAACATTAACTGCTGGAGGTATGCAGATCTCGCAGGAGCTTGAGCGTGTTTTCTATCACGCAACGCTCCTACATTTTCTTTCAATCTGAAAACTGCCCTTGAGACGCGCACGATAAAGTGGGGCCCCTTTCTGTTCACACTCGTGATGTAGAACGAAAAAAAAAGAATAGAACACCGCGCACACCTTGCGTCAGACGCCACCACGTGGCAGGAGACGCAGAGAGGTCATTCTTCCGCGCGCCGCACTTTAAAAGAAGAAATATCTAAGAACGTCGGGTTCTGCGTTGTCAACACTTGCGGCGCGTTGCTCAAACACAAAGGCGTAACAACTGTGATAGTTGTTAGTTCACGCTTGTCCGGTGTATACCTGCGCGTCCTTTTAGAGCGTTCTTCTTTGTGTTTCAGCGGGAAGCTGCGAGTATCGAGCTGCTCGTGGAACTTCGTCTGACATTCCAATTTCTTGCTATCGCATTAATTGCTTCGCCCTTGCGGCAAAACTGTGACATTTTTTTTATTGCGCAATCAGTACTTTCGTCATGCCGAGAGGAGTAGCTGGTGGCATTAAAGGCGCCAACGTCTGGCATAGACCGTACCAGCAATATTGAAGAACATGCATCCTCGAGTCTAACAATCTGCATTGAAGAACTACAGTTGGTCAAAATTAATCGAATGGCTCTTCAATATGACACTCCTCGTGACTCTCAGTGTGCAGTATTCAGAGTTTAAACTTGCAAATCAAATTCTTTGAAGACTAACGGTCTTATCTGGAAATGGTAGAGGCCCGTGTACTGTGCGATGTCAGTGCACGTTAAAGAACACCAGATGGTCAAAATTTCCGGAGCCCTCCACTACGGCGTCTCTCATAATCATACCGTGGTTTTTTGGACGTAAAAGCCCCAGATATTATTATATTAATAACGGTCTTATCTGGATATTCTCCAACGTGAGTTTCCGAAGCTTTGTATCACCGACTTTCGTTTAACCTCCCTTTCAATTTTTTTTTTTGCTTTTTTTTAAAAGTACAGTTGAAACTCGATTTAAGGAGAGAAGATTTTAAGAATACCCCGATTCAACGAACAAATTCAGGTTCCCCCCCGCAGTTGCCCAAAGGCTATTTTGCTTCCCGATTAAACGAAGTTCCTGATTTAACGAAATAATTCGCGGGTCCCCTCAATTTTGTTAAATCTAGTTTTAACTGTATTTATAGCTAACGTCTCTTCAGTGATCCCTATTTGAAGAAACACATTCTGTAGTGGTAGGACTGGCCCGAGTTTGTTTCTGGTAGTTTCTTTCTTATTTTTTTTTTTGTCGTGTTCTGTCCAACATTGTCAAGTTTTTCTGCAATCAACGCAAGACATTAAAAAATTACACTACACGATCAGCATAATTAAAAATTACATTAGCGAGCAACATGAAGAGTATGCCTAACAATAATATCTGGGGTTTCGCGTCCCAAAACCACGTTATGATTATGGGAGACGCCGTAGTGAAGGGCTCCGGAAATTTTGCCCATCTGGGGTTCCTTAACGTGCGCTGACATCGCACAACACACGGGCCTCTAGCTTTTCGCCTCCAACGAAATGCGACCGCCGCAGCCGGGATCGAACCCGCGACCTTTGGTTCAGCAGCCGAGCACACTAACCGCTACACCACCGCGGCGGACATGAAGAGTATGCTGTGACTCGGGAACTCCTAAATCAACGAATACGGGTACGAAGAAATCGCTTTTTCTAGGTATTCACCGAGCTAAGTTTAATGAGGCTAGTAGCACTTAAGGACGAGGGAGGGGGAGAGAGAAGTAGGTCTTTGTAATAATAATAATAATAATAATAATAATAATAATAATAATAATAATAATAATAATAATAATAATAATAATAATAATAATAATAATAATAATAATAATAATAATAATAATAATAATAATTTATTTACCACCAATACAATTAAGGCTTGTTGGAAGGTGCGACACTAAAAGCGAGGAACGCTTCACTAAAGATACTTTTTACAGCAGGCAGCAGCAGAGAACATTATAGTATATACAGTAGAAGCTCGTTCAATTCGGAATTTCAGTGGACCGGAAAAAATGTCCGAATTAAACAAATTCCGAATTATCGAAATTATCCAGAAAACGATATCCAAATGTCTATTGCGTCGATGCACTTTCATTTTTTTTATGAATACGCAAATTCTGTACTAAATTTGCATAAGAGCAGTTTAAAAGACGCAATTTTCGCCAGTCGCGACTTTGTTCACATTGTCACCGCGGCTCAAGACCTCCCTCTCTCAACTAACCCGAAACGTGCTAACCCGAAATTCACCAAACACATCGTTACCGTCACTACCGCATGGTTCGCGCTGATGATGATGGCGATGCAGAATGTGCCGCCTTGGCTCGGTTGCCAGCGAACGCCGTTTTCGCTCCTTGGCGTCGCACATTTGCGGTGCTTCGCGCTCGGCGCGATCCAAGAATCATGCGAATTAACCTGGTTGCGGCCCAATTCGTGCCCTAATTAACGAGAGTTTGATGCCATCAAACACTACATATGCTTGCCGGGACCAGATAATGCATCCGACTTTACGAATTAATGGTTGTCGAATTAACGAGCCTTTACTGTACTGCATTTGTATTCAGAAGAAGAAAAAAAAAAGAGTATGAACTTGAGCTTGAGTAGGAACTTGAGTATGAACTTGAGAGAAAAAAAGAGAAAGAGGAAAAAAAAGGCAGAGCTATTCAGAACTACAGAACAATGGGTGAAAAGCATTTCCACACGTTTTTTATTTTGCGGCATATGCATTACACAAATCTTTGAGGAAAGAAAACGTACAAAGACGTACAAATCACACTGACAAGCTCTTAGCACCACATAAAAAAATTCGGCAGATCCCACGTACCATGGGAATCGATGTTATGCGAAGCGTGCGGAGGAAAGGTGACTTAGGTGTAATTTTATTGAGCGAAACGTTAAGAAATGACGCTAAATATATGTAAAAATCTTGTACGCACAGATATATGCTGAACAGTCGCATATGTTTTATATAACCAGTTGTTTACAGTTGATTAACGATGCCGACAGCAGCATGGGTATTACCAACACCAGAAGCGGTAAGCTGATATGTAGCGCTTGTGCTTGCGAGGATGGTAGCCCTGGATAGTGCTACGTAGACCATCTTCAGTGGATGACGCTTAAGTATACAATTGGCGTTAACCCGACGTGACGCCTGAATCATTGCAGTACATATGTAATGTTTACAAAATTAGACAGCCAGCACTGCAACCACAATTGACACTTCACCCACATTACGCTTGCATAGGGTCTTTTTCCAGAGCACCTCCGAGACCTGTCGTGGCTCTTTGGTAGAATACTAGATTGCCACGCAGAATGCTTGGGTTCGATTCCTGCGGGGACCCTGATATTTATTCTTTGCATTCGTCGGGTCAACGTTGCCGATGTCAGTTTTTCTTAGCGCTCTCGCATTTAAATTACCAACGTCTTTTCACGCCGTTCCTGGGTAGATATCAACTGTCAATCACATGTGGCGCATACCCGCATACCGCGGCCCGTGGTATACGGGTATGTGCCACATGTCTCTTGAGGAAAGGGTTTGACGACGTACACGACGGAATGTTCACGTTATTCATATCTTGACCAGCCAGACATATTCGTCAAACCCTCTTATCCTTCCATACTAATTTTGGTATACCATAGGTTTAGGAAGAGATCACGAGAGCACCCAGACGTAGGTGGCTAGATAGATAGATAGATAGATAGATAGATAGATAGATAGAAACGCTTAAAGTGCCTGCAGTCCGCAAAGAAATGCTTCGAATTTAATATGATAACAACAGGTGATGATATCTGAAGATGAAGCGTGTAATGGAGCCAGCAGATTGCGATTTGTGGGATGTGTGTGAATCTAAATAGACATTATGTACAATGTTAAGAAGGTGTTGACGTAACGCGGAGACCAATTATATAATTGCGTAGACGCGTATTAGAAAAGTTCTTGAAGTAATTGTTCGTGTTGTGAAGATCATTCAGAAGTAGTGGTAACTTATAACTAATCATCTCGTAGCCGCAATTTGTTTCTACAGTTGGCAACACCGGCACTATCATCTGTCGGAGTGGATGGGGAGATTCGAAGGGGCGTAAAGACGCTAACTTTGATATGGACTGTAATGATTTTCTTTGTTCTTTCATATAAATTCACAGCAGTTTGCAAGTATATAAAATTGAAGGCATCTATGATTTTATGTTCCGCTAAACAAGTGTCCAGTTGTATTTACATAAGGTATATCATACGTGATACGAGTAATTCTTTTTTGTAGGGCGGATATTTGTTTTAAGTTCGTAGTGGTGGTGGTAGTCCACAGTAACGGGCAGTAGTTAAGATATGAACACAATAAGGAGTTATACAGAAGCAATTTTACTTTATATGGCAGGACGTGTGTGTGCCGTGTTACCAAACCTTAACTTGGGAGGCTTTCGTAGGGATATGATCGATGTGTCGGTCCCGAAGCATATGCTCTGAAAAATACACCACCAGGGATTGAAGAGGCTGGACAAATTCTATAGTTACTCCTTTGACTTTGACTTTATTGAGGTTGTTTTTTATACAATTCATGAAAATTCGCAACACTGATTAGACCCATAGCCATAGGCTAGTAGGGGGGTCTAACGGAAGAAAGCATATAAGCACAATAACAATTTGTTCAAGAAATCACATCAAATATCATATAAGTATCATATCATCATAATAAAATATCGTCATATAAGCACAATAACAATTTGTGTAAGAAATCACAACATACAAGAGAGCTTTAATTAAAAAAAGGAAACAAGATTATATATGAAAGATTTCATGAGGATTTAGGATGACGTTGTGCATTAACCATATGCATGATAGCACGTACAGAAATGTAATTATTAGAACAATGTTTTCACTATGTACATCATTATATAAGCAAAACAAGTTCAGGCGACACATCCAACTATACGTAAGGTTTTGTGCACGGTTATTTATTATTGTTCTACATGGAGCAAATATTTTTTAAGCGCGTTTGAGAAAGCCTTCGCATCTTTTATTTGAAGTGGTATCTTATTCCACACTTTAACTCCTACGAACTGCAGTAAGCGTTCACCATAGACGTTGTTGGTAGGTGGAAGATTAAAATTTACTTTGTATGATAAGCTAACAGTAAGGTCACGTCTTTTTGTTTTTCGTGCGAAAACAGACTGCCTTGGATTTATTAACAAATATTCAGCACAATTGCATCTCTCCATACTTCCAGTTTTTTTTAAAGAAAAATTTTCACCTGTGTCTCCAAGTTATTAAAGCAATCACCATCAAAAAGTACAGTGGTATCATCCGCATATATTGTTACACGAAGAGACGCAGACGAGAGGCTATCCACAAGTGTATTTACTGGACAGTACTCGGGCACTTCACTCTGAGGCAGCGCTACAAAACAGTCTCTAGATCGTCGTAGTTTTATTCAACGTATTGGTCTCTTGATGGCTGTCGGTAGCATTACCCCCGGCGGTAAAAGCACCGTCCCGGAGCTTTCAAAATCAGGGTTCAGACACACTGGAGTAGGCCTTGAGCCTGCTGACGATATTATGAAACGAGCATTACCCTCAATAGTGACCAGATTATTAATATAGATGTTGAAAAGTAGCGGTTCAAGCATGGGTACGCCACAGTTCACAGCTCGCATGGTCGACCTAAATATCTCCATAAACATTTTGTCTATGGGAGAAAAGGTAACATTCTACTAGTTGCAGAACATGGCCTCTTATTCCATAAATCTGTAGCGTTTTTAATAATATTTCATTAGCTATTTTCTCAAAAACGGTGGTAAAATCAAGGAAAATTGCTAATACAAATATTCTTGTTTCCAAAGCTTCCTAAGAAGTATCCTTTCTGGTGCAGAAGTGCGAGCTCTGTAAGCTGATTACTCCTGAATCCATACTGGCAGTCAGTAATACTACTATATTTGCTCGAGAATTTTTGAGAAGTAAGCTTTTGTAGTGCTTCGAAAAAAATTGGCAATATGCTAATTGGCCTAGAATTCCCGAATTCGTTTTTGCTTCATTTTTTATAGATAACATTAACATTTCCAATCTGCGTATCTGAACGAAAAGTGGCCGATTGTATGCATAGGCTATTTATATATCCTCAATCGGACGGGCAAGAATGTCAATAACATATTTAGCAGACTTTATCTTTAGATCATCAGTATCATAGGTTTCAGAAACAGGGCGTAAGAATGTTTATCAATGTGAATATTAGCTGCATCACCGCAGTTAGTGATACCTTGAGTAAAGAATCTGTTAAATTCATTGGCTAACTCCTCTCCCTCGTAGTCATGGCCATTATTCACGATCCTATCTACTTTTTGCGAGAGTCGCCTTCATCAAGTGCTCTAATTTCCCTCCGAATTATATCAGGTCACTCGTATGATGAATCAAAGTATTTCTAGTAATATTGTGCTCTTGCTTTAAGTACACCACTGTTCAGCTTATTTCTGTATTTTTTGAACGTGTCTAAAGCATCGACGTTCCTGGGGGCAATAAAACAGGGGTAAAGCTCATTTTTTTTGTTTTAATATTTATATTATATTGTAGCTTAAAGAATTCTACCAGATTATGTGTAGGCGTAATCTGCAAGGGAAAGACGAAGGGGATAGAAAGGTGTAATAGGAAGGCAGGAAAGGAAACAGCAAAGCAGGAAAATATATGGCCGTGTTACTTACAGCTGAGATGCAGTTGTTGGGATGGAGGTCGGTTCAGAGCTTCTGAATCAATATGAAGATATGTTTGCAAGCTTGACGTTGCTGTTAAGGAGGACACAGAGGACCTAGTATTGTTCCTTGACCTACAGCGGTGCTTGGGAAGGTGAGCTCGTTCTGCACAGAAAACAAGTTATTTCCAGTAGCCGGGGCATTCGAACAAAAAATATGCTCCACTGTTAAGTACGTATCGAAATTATTGCACGATATAGTTGTACGGTCAAAGCAAGGCGGAACATGTAGCTATTGGTGGATGTGGGGCTTAGACGAAGTCAAGGACTGAGTGGCTCAAGGTGACGAGCGAGGTGACGTGGAAGCCTTCATTTTAATTTGGGGTCAGATCTGTGGGGGAATGTGATGGTGAAGTGGCGTACTCCGTAGCTGATTCCTCTCCTCGTGGGCGCGTGTTTATTTACCATTGCCAATACGTCCGATTTAGCAAATATGGAGCATGTGTATCATAAACACGGCTGGTAACGGGCAGTCGGTAACTAGAGAGATTGGTTGCAGCCATCATACGGCCAGTGTTTTTGGCCACATTATCGTGCTGCAGTGAATTCCCGCACATTGTGGCATATGCAATAAATGAAAAATGAGATAAAGCTGCCTACGGGGACCCGTAATTAAGAAAGAAATTGGCACTTATAAAAAAAATTACCGTCTGTCGATAGTGAGCAGCTTTTCCAATTTAGGTTATAAATATTTTAAGAAGTTTTGAGCATGCGAGTCGTTCATAATGTACTGCGCTGTATTTTGCTATAGCAGGGGGCACTTCTACACAGGTTATCGTTGGATAATTTCTCTACAGTTTTTATGGCGTGCCGTTTATACACCTAAACACACAGCCAATACGCAAATGCATGCAGTTTTTAACAGATGATATCACTGGAATAAATCGCAAATTGAGGATTTGCCTAATTCGTAGATGTTCCGGTGAGTACAAATATATATAGCTCCCGTGCATCTAAAAACCAGCAAATGTGGTTGAGAGAAAATATTAGCACTGCGCGCCAAAATAGCGACAGTCTGTTTGTTGTTATAACGTTCTGCTCGCTGCACTGCGCCAATGTTGTTCTAGTGTATTTTGTATGCTTCTCTTGCGAAGTATACAAACATGGATACTATTTCGCCACTTTGCGTACAGTCAGGTTCAATAGTAACGAGGATAATCTCTTGTGCGGTCACCACATTGCTGCTGTTATAAGTGCAGCTACCAGTTTTGAAGCTGTGCAAATGTACACTGTTCATATGGGCATAAACGTGCCTACGAAAGCTTCCATAAAAAAATTTCATCAGCCGAAGATACCACTATAGAGCGCATGTGTTGTCCTGGCACCTTGACCCTTATTCACTAAGAGCGCGTACGATAGAATTGTTTGTGAGATATAATTTCAGCCGGATCCTGACGCTAGACATGTCATTGTTGAAGGCCGCCGGCCAATAGAAAAGTGTGCCTACGAGCTACAAGCTTTGCCCAAAAGAAATAGAAAACACTGATAGTGATAGAAAATCATTGTAATATTACGTGAAGTAAGAATGCTAATTTTATATAGGATACAAATTGCCGCAAGCGGGCGCTCACTAATGAATTTATCATGGTGTCACTAACAACGTGGAACACGCAGCATACGCGTGTGACTTACAACACACGGCGCGCGGGCTACGTGACGTGTTTGTCAACCTGCTTCCTACTGCAGCATATGCTTCAATTACACCTAACGAGCTCATTGCAGCGTATAGCTTAAACGCATACTGATACCATCAGCGCGTCTCGTGTAGATATGAACGATTGAAATGCTGATAACACGGGACACAAGAAAACGATGACACAACCGAGGACACGTTGCTGAATAAGGTTGCAGTGGAGTATCACTGTGTCTTTATTCTTACGCTTGCTAATTGACATGTCAAGGAAGGCGTAATCATGTTCTTAGGACGTCAATAAGATGATGACGGCGATGCGCGTTTAGTGCGTGTGGGAACATGTTTCTTTTTAAAAACTTTCCTTGTCATTCTTGCTTGAGTCGTTGTCTGTGATATGGTATAGTCGCGGCCCTATGCGAAGAAATGGTTCGCACTTATTAAGACAACAAAAGCAAGATACAGAGAGAGCGTGATAGCAACTGTGTTGCATAGACGGCTTAATGTCTGACCCACCGGGGATATTAACTCGTCAAAGTGATGTGTTACGCCGTGCACCGCCGCCGACGTTGCGAAGCAACGTTGGACACGTATCTCCTCATAAACATACTTCAGCCGGTGCTGAATGCCAAGGGTCTCGGACTCATCAGGTAGGACCGAGTCGGACAAGCAAAATTTCTACGCTGGGAAACGAGCATGGAAGGAGGGGGGACACTGAAGGGCTGCTCCTTAATGTTGAACAACTTCACGATCACTTTTCTACGCCCATGGCGATGCTTGGAAAAATGCCAGTACCGCAGCTCTTACTCAACTTGGGATCCTAAACGCGTTTGAGGAATATGCAACAGCTACTGTCTTTGCGCAACGGGAACGGCTAAGCACCCCTGCCACAGGGACGGGTGATACTGGCCGAGCTTAGTTTTCCCCTCGCTCCGCTGTACAGTGGAGACAGCACAGAATTACACCCTCCGACAATACGGATACGCGTCTACGTCGCTCCAGTACCCCACAATACGAATCCTTCCTTTCATAGCGCGCGACATTTCAAACTCGTGCGCTCAAGCTTCACAGCCGTGGCAGCGACCCCGATGTATACTACAAGGACGCCTGCTCCGCCGCCACCACTCCAAGTGGGTCCCGCATGTACACGGCTGTAGCAACCAATATGGGAAATGAATAGCAGCAGCGACGATACGCACCTCTCCCGTGGCTATAGCGGAGGCTACTGCAATGACACTGGCCATCAAAGATGCGGACAAACGAACTACGTATTTCGCCACCTTCACGAACTGACAGGTGGCATGCCGACTTTAAATGCACGGCGAACTTGCACGTGCTGGTACCAAGATACCGGGATCTCATATCGAAGAAGACCACGGCATCATTCGGTGCCCTGCGCGCACGGGTGTACCCGGGGACGAACGGACTGACCGTCTCGTTCGCGCTATGCTACACACCGAGCGACGGGCGCGCTCCAGAACGAATCGACAACAACTCACAACTACGAGCCACCAATAAGTCGAGCTGACACCGTCGAAGCCGAAAGACTTGGACGACGCACTGTGGCCCCACCTAACCCGATGCTGGAAAGCCGGCTATCCAGGGTCTGGCGCCGACTGCAGACAAACACATGCCGAACACATAGTATTTAAGGAAAGAAGTGTAGGTTTAAGGGCTAGTTTGCTGTGTTAAACACAATATTAATGAGAACTAACAGTCGGTCCCTGGCGGTGGCAAGTTATCTTTTCGCCCACTTTTCTTTCTTCACATTTACATTACAATTACTTGTAATAACATCCCGTGTACTTTCCTTGGCATCATTGTCTGTTAGTTCTCATTGACATAGTATTTAAGATACACTCCGCGGAATGCCGAGCCGAATGCTGAGCCGTATGCCCCTGGGGCGGAGGGACCCCAACACTGACACACATTACGTACCAGTATCCCTCGCGTCCCTGTGAGGCGAGCTCCTCGCTAATACAGACAAGCATCATAATACCACACCGGTCGTGGAAAGCGCGACTCTCCGAACGGGCCCTGGGAAGCCAACTAGCAAACTTGGACCAGGCCCGGTGAGCCGCTGTAGCCAGTGGAGCCCTCGGACGAAGAGCATCAGCCACGTTAGATCTGAGGAACTTTTGATTAAATAAACATTTGTTCTCTATCTCATGGCAATGCTGTTGTTGTTGTTGTTGTTGTTGTTGTTCCCTTTGGTACGGCTCATACCCACTCCGGGGGATCGGCCAAGAGATCACTATATGAAGAAGTTAAGACTTTTCGATTTTATGAATTTTGATGTTGTGCTCACAACCAAAAGAACCCCATATATAATCAGAAAGTGTGCAATAATTGTTTTTCACCGATTCAGATCAGACACTATATTTCTGCTCGGTGCCGCCATCATCCTCTTCTCTTTCGCTATCACGACTAGCTGGAAATGCAAGAGTATCTGCCAACGCTGTCGTCAGTGCACACCACGCTCGCAATAGCGCGGCGTGATGCAGCATGATTTTTTATATTTCTCTTTTTTTTTCTCTCGTGCAGCGGCGGCTCCTTAACATCGTTGTTCACTACAGCAACCTCAAGTTCAGGGCAGGTGGTCACCACGCACTTGCAGTGGGGATCCATGACATACGAGAAAATGAACAATAAAAAAGTTCGACATTATGCTCTAGCGTCACAAGCAAGAGAAATGCACTGGCGTCCCGTCGTGGGTGTGACCCGCCGATGTTGCCCCCTAAGGGAGGAGTGAGCGTCGTCTCCGGATCAAAATAAAGTTCTTTGCCTGCCTGCCTGCCTGCCTGCCTGTCTTATTTCTCATTCGCTCCCGCTGTCCTGCAACGAAGTCTCTGGACAAGACGCCTACTTCGACAGCGCTGATTGCTGTAGCAACAGCGGCAACCTTGAGTTGTTAACGAACATGCCGGGAGAAACCACTAGCCAAGGACACGTCTTCGTATAAAAAAGAAAACAAAGAAAAAAAGGAGTCACATGGAAACACTGAAATTAATCTCAAACAGCTCCTCTTTCACAAGTGGTTACCATGAAGGTAGAATAATAGCAATTAAAAAATAAAAGCGGCAGCTCGAAAAAGAGTTGTGAGGAAAGAGCGTCTAGGAATTGTGGCGCCTAAAGAAAATAAAGAATGGTGGAGGTGAAGAGAACAATCGTACGATAAGAGAAAAATGGCTCTCTTCGACAACAATGTATCAAACGGGGGATATATACGTGGGACAAAAGGCACGGACGGAGAGAGTTCATCACCGATTCGGCGCACGCAAATGCCGTCAGTGTTAGTCTCGGAGAAAAAAAGAGACGCGCTGAATAAATTATTGCGTCAAGAGCGTAAGGCAGACTGGAGTGCCGAGGAACATACAACTATACACACCTTCTCACGTGTGTCGTTCTTTCTTTCTTTCTTTCTTTCTTTCTTTCTTTCTTTCTTTCTTTCTTTCTTTCTTTCTTTCTTTCTTTCTTTCTTTCTTTCTTTCTTTCTTTCTTTCTTTCTTTCTTTCTTTCTTTCTTTCTTTCTTTCTTTCTTTCTTTCTTTCGTGATAGTCACCCGCACGAAGAAGGATTAAGTGGTTAAGAGCGCGTTCACATTGGCGACTGCCGGAGAGAGGCCGGGTCGCCAAGTTAGTCGTAAAGCGACGGTCGCGAACGGTCGCTTTCGTCGAAAGGCGATCGTTTTGGCGAAGTTGCTCACATACCGATCCGTCCGTACCGCGACTGGAGTCGCGAAGCTGCTGAACCAGTCAGCGGCGCAGGGATCGTGACGTCGGTGTACCTGTGGTGGTCATGCGCTAAAGGTTATTTTACATGGCATCCGTTGTGAATATCGGTCGCCGTGAGTAGCTCCTTCATCGCCACTCGCGAACTTCCGTTAGTCGCCGGTTAAATAGACACTTTTAGCTGAGCGTTTACCATCCGCTGCGGTCAGACCTGCGTATGCTAGCGATTTACGCAGAAACGCGTAGAACGAACTCTAGTGCGCGTGACATGATTTACACAAACGCGTAGAAGTAACTGTAGTGCACGTGTGCAGAACGATCGTGCATGCGGCAAAACGTAGAACGCATCTCTCGCTCCACTTATGAAGTCAATTGAATGGAGCGTGAAGGTGCGTCCAATTGGTTTCTCCGTCCGTTTTGGCAGCCAAGCTGACCGCGTCTCGGCAAGACGCACTCGTCAAAAACGCGCAATCTATGAAGTTCCCTGCACTGCCTCGGGACGTCACATCTGCTTGGGGCTGAGCTTAAGCGACGCTCAGCTAAACGTGTCTAATGCCACCTGAGGCTTTTGAGTAGAGACTCTGCAAGCTATCCTGCATAATTTCAGCATCATTCGGCTCTTTCGGTGGGGCCTGAAGTAGCCGAAGGTAAAGGAGAATGTAAGAGACGATAAACGCCAAAAGCTCAGATGCTCTGAGTCGGGAGATAATGGAATCTTACTGGATCAAAAAGAAAGGCGATTTGCGTGTAACTGACGCGTCTGTGGTTATGCGCAAGGCTGAATCTGGGGCGCTATGCAGGATGGCCCGAGCTTGGCGAAACTCGGGATCTTTTCGAGCTCTGGCGACACCCCCTTTTGAACGAGCCAACAGTACGAAAAGGTCAGATCCACCAATCAGCGCGCGCTGCGTTCCATTGGTTACGATGGAACGCGGCGTCACGTCAAGGACGGTCGACAAAATTGGGCGGTGTTTTCAAACCAGAGGCATCTTCTTTCATTTGTTTGTCGTTCCACTGAGTGCAGAAGTGCACCCATGCAATAAAAGTGCCAGAAAGGTTTACTGATGATATTTTTTAAAGGCAGGGGCTGTTTAAATTCGTTTTGAAGCTTTTAATGTCTGTACTAAGTATCCTTTAGAATAATTAGCACGGTGACCTCTGAGATTAGTTCCGGCCGAGCACCTTACAATATCGCGACCGTAGCTAAACCCGAGGCCACGTGTACAATCATCATGGTCAGCCTGCACATTCTTGCGCGTTGCTCGACTGGCGCGCGCCCTCTTCATCCCTTCATGTTGTGCTCGCTGCCCGAGGACGTGCGCCCGGCTGATTAGCTAAGTGGCTGGGCGTTACACCTAGCTAAATAAGTCAAGAGATGCTATGAACAAGCTAATTAAGCCAAGGCATGCTAAGATCGAGCTAATGAAGCCATACCTTACTAAGACCATGCTAATGAAGCCATGTAAAGCTATGACCGTGCTAACTAATACCAGGCTAATTAACGCGACGTTAATTATAAGCACGCTAAGCAAAGTCACCGTAATTAGACCCTAATAATATGATGCTAATCAAGATCACGCGAATTAGGTTTATGTTAATTAACTGCATACTAATCAAGATAATGCTAATTACACAGGATGTAATTATTGTCGTTTTAATTAAGACCTTACCAATCAAGACAAAACTGTTCAATATTATGGTAATTAAGTCCTGCCTAATTAGTATAATCAAAACTAAGCTGATGCGTTCTTTACTTCGAAGCGTATACCGAGCAGACTGAGTAGACGACCGACTTGAAACGCTGGAAGAAGCTAGGTGATCACGAGCTCCTCTATGGCTCCAGCCTTGCACAAGTAGTAAAGGCTGACCAAATTATTTTATATGCAAAGAAGCTGCTGCTTAACGTCCACCGCATGAAACCTTTGACAGTCACACCAGCACTATGGCAGTCACGAGTTCAACTGGGGCCTTCTCAGAATCAACGAGTTTGTACCAGAGTTCACGCGTCAATCAGTTTGATTGACAGACGCCCGCAGCGAAGATCGGGTCCACCCACCGCGTTTGCGCTTTCCAAGGAGCAGTGCTCACGCCGCAACGCCAGCGAGCGGCATGATTCATCTATCAGCTTTATCGCGCAGACTGTGCACACACGCACGAAGAAATAAAAGTTATATCATCACGTGGCTGCGATGTCTCGCATTCAATTTCACCGCGTCCACCATGTACCACTCACAGCCGCGTTGCCGCAATGATGCGAGCGCCCCTGGTGACAACCTGTCCGTATATTTATCCGCAATATTTGATAGAAGCGAAACGAGCTGCACGAGAGTGCAGCGTGTGCACCCTTGTTGCCTTCGAGAGTGGAAATTTCCATGCTGCGGGTGGAACGAAAGAACATGCCTGAAAGTGGAAGAACGCCCACGAACACGCCTGTGGGAGGCGCGATGCTGAGTTGGCAAAAAGATAGCGCGACAATCACGCTGACGTCGCTGCACTGTTGAAATGTGGACTGAGTGGCGGCGCTGACGTGTTCGCACGCGGTGTTTCTTTGATTACCGCCGCAGATGCCCCACATGCGTTTTTGACGCCACGCTCGTTCATGTAGCCGTTTTTGTCAATGCTGCTATCACGCGCTCCGCTCTGTCTTTGTGCCATGACCGCCGCAGTGCGAGCGCGGAGCAAACTCGTGTGCCCGAGAAGCTCGGGCCATCCTGCATAGCACCCCTGAATTTTGCGGTTCCCTGCTGTATTAAAAAATGGCTTTGCAATGCGCACGTGCTCGATGCGTAATTGTTATGCGAAGAAATGCCGTTTGCGCATGTGCGAGGTACCTTATATCATTTCTGCTATTTTCCTACTAACAAAATCAGTTGCGAGTGACACGCTTTACTTGTGCTTCTTTCTGCTGTTGGTGCTTAAGCATTTAGGTTTTCCTCGAATTTATGTACCAACTATACCAGCGACAAGTTCTGCTAAGACCATAAGCGCCATGAACCTGAAGCATGCAATGACTATACTAAAGACCTATTCCATGTATGTAAACAGGGGTAGGCGCCGTCGACATTCTGAGGCGCTTGTAGCGACGTCGCGGTGCGTAGGCTCCGTCCAGCCCAAAGCTCGCCACCGCCTCTATGATCACGTGACAACTGGCACAGCAGCTGCAAAGCTGCCTCCGAGCACAGCGTGTCGGGGAGCCTCCCGCGCGTTGGCTCGAGGCGGAGCCTACGTGCCGCGACGTCGCTACAAGCGCCTCAGTATGTCGACGGTGCCTACCCGGCCCCTGTTTACAAGCACGGATAGGTATATATTGATGTTTTATTGCTTCTCATCGAAAAATTTATCGCAACATATGCGTGCTGCATAAATGAGACGTTGGTTGAGTTATAATGACATAATTCGAGCTTCTTCTGGACAATAATTCAATAGCGGAATAATAAATGCTGTGATTTTGATCTTCAAACAGCCGTCCTTCATTATTTGTAGTTGTTCTACTTCAATATCTGAGACCTGTTATCTTGTTATCTCATTTGCTTCATTCTTATCTTTAACATCTTTTGGTCCCCTCCTTCTGGAAGAGTAGGAAGGCGCTGCGCACTGACAGATGTCAGCGCTGCTCCTTGCTTCATTTTTTCGTTCTCCTTTAGTAATTGTGTGCTTATCTTCAAACCAAATAGCGACAACAATTTGCTTTAATCAACTCTGAGCGGCCGCCACGGTGGTCTGGTGGTTAAGGTGCTCGAACGGTGACCCGAGGACGCGATATCGAATCCCGGCCGCGGTGGCGGCATTTCGATGGAGGTGAAATGCTAGAGAACGGTGTACTTTGATATAGGTGCACGTTAAAGAACACCAAATGGTGGGTGTGTCCAGATAAAATCGAACACGAGGTCCTGGTCACCATTCCCAATTTTGATGAAGTTTACTGTGGGGCCAGGAATTAGCGCCAGAACAATGGTTTCGCACTTAGTTTTCTGAAAAAAAAAAGATTTGTTCACCTGAAAAAAAAATATATAAAATTTGGCGGTGAAAAGCACTTTTCCGCAAATTTCGCGATTTCTGAACTTTGAGCGCACGTAAGTAAAAAACGGTGCGCTTCTCAATCACAGTATTTATTCCCCTTAAGGAACAAGTGATACACAATCTTGTGAGTTAATATGTGTTTTACTTTCTGAAAATCTTTAGAGGGAAAAAATCACAAACGTGGCAAACCACACAAAATACCTGTATTTCAGTAATTTATTGCTACAAACAAGTTAAACTGAGGATAATGAAACTCGGTACATATTAACTTTGATACTTTCGCTTTCTTTTTAAGTAACTTTCGCGGTTTTATTTTTTCGCGGTTTTACTGCATAATTGTGATGAAACGTGAGGGGTTTACCAAAAACACCGAAGTTTGAAAATATTTTTTCTCAAAAAGGCCATTTTTAATTTTTTTAAAAATCCCTCTGATTGAAGTCAAGCACCTCATCTACCATGCTGTGTAAAAAAAAAACGTTTCGTTATTTAGGTTGTTAACAAGCCGCGCCGTTCGTTATGGGCTGAAAATAGGGTATGAGTTGTTCAAAGTAATTGTACGCAATGTAATCTCCAAAAAGCAACTCCACAACCAACAAATGCGCCTGCCAGTTTGCATGTTACAGCAATCTTTGTCTTACGATGAGCCGCTTGACAAATCCGCGGTAGCGGCCGCTCTATGCTTCGGGCACTCACATTACATGAGTGCCGCTCCGACGGCGGACGAGCTCCGCTTGCGCGTGAAAACTGCGTTGAGAGGACGAATGAGGTAGGGAATGCATAACTGTGAAACGTAAACCCTGTCAAGAGCAAGGGCCATATTATACAATGAAAACTCTGCCGCAAATCTTGCAGTGAGCGCCTTCAGTAGCATACAGCACGCAGGTATTTTTTTCCCCTGTTCTCATGCCCGAAGCCGCGAAATATCGTGATAAACACGTGACTTGGGTTGAATATTATCTCTGCGGACACACAAGAATATAGCATTGTGAACTCGGTACTTTATTAAAGCAAAACACTTGGAGACACTCCTGTTAACGGCCGATTGGCACCGGTGCTCTGGTACGAAAATTAGAGCAACAGCAGTTTGAGTTGCTCGAGCATCGTGCGCACGAGTGACAGCTTTCCTTTAGATGTCACCGGCTTGCTTTTGTATCATATGTTGCTGATAGAGAGAAGATAATTGTTTTTAGGCCATCAGAAGAGAAGAAGCAACACATGAGCGCAAGGCGCTCACTGCAAGATTCCTGGCAGAGCTTTCATTGTATAATATGGCCCAAATCACTTAACAGCATTTACGTTTCACAGTTATGCATTCCCTATCTCATTCGCCCTCTCAGCGCAGTTTTCACGCGCAAGCGGAGCTCGTCCGCCGTCGAGCGGCACTCATGTAATGTGAGTGCCCGCAGCATCGAGCGGCCGTTGCCGCGGATTTGTCAAGCGGCTGATCGCAAGACAAAGATTGCTGTATTGCTGTACCATGAAAACTGGCCGTGCATTTGTTGTTGTGGAGTTGTTTTTTTTGTGATTATATTGCGTACAATTACTTTGAACAACTTATACCCGATTTTCAGCCCATAACGAACGGCGCGGCCGCAGGGCTGACTTGGTCACATGTGACGCTTTACAACTTGTTAACGACCTAAATAATGCAACTTTTTTTTTACTCAGAATGGTAGATGAAGGTCCTTGACTCCAATCAGAGGAAATTTAAAAAAAAATTAAAAATGGCCTTTTTGAGAAAAATATTTTGGAACTTCGGTGTTTTTGGTAAACCCTCTCCCGTTTCATCACAATTATGCAGTAAAACAAACCGCGATAAAACCGCGAAAGTTACTTAAAAAGAAAGTAAAAGTATCAAAGTTAATATGTACCGAGTTTCATTATCCTCAGTTTAAGTTGTTTGTAGCAATAAATTACTGAAATACAGGTATTTTGTGTGGTTTGCCACGTTTGTGATTTTTTTCCTGTAAAGATTTTCAGCAAGTAAAACACATATTAACTCGCAAGATTGTGTATCACTTGTTCTTTAAGGCGAATAGATACTGTGATTGAGAAGCGCACCGTTTTTTACTTACGTGCGCTCAAAGTTCAGAAATCGCGAAATTTGCGGAAAAGCGCTTTTAACCGCTGAAATTTATATATATATATATATATTTTTTTTTCAGGCGAACAAAAAATTTTTTTCCCACAAAACTAAGTTCGAAACCATTGTTCTGGCGCTAATGCCTAGCCCCACAGGAAATTTCATCGAAATCGGGAACGGTGACCAGGAGCTCGTTTTCGTCTTATCTGGACACACCCTAGTCATATTTTCCGGAGGCCTGCACTACGTCGTCTCTCGTAATCATATCGTGGCGGTGGGACGTAAAACCCCAGCAATTATTATTATCAACTCTGAGCTTAATAATAAACTTAGTTAGCGCAAGTGAAGGTATAGCGAAAACTCGTAACTTCTCTCCTACACTTTTTAACAAATACCACAAATGAACTCCAAACTACGAAAGTTTATAATATTTATTATTATTTATTTTGTGAAGGTAGTGAGGATGCATCGGTGACAGCCTTTCCGAAGAAAAACAAAAACAACAACTAAACAAGCAAAAGCGCATTCGGTGTGCTTTTCCCCCTCCCCGCTACAAGCACACTGAGGCGTCACACTGGCACCGAGACACAAAGGACAGTAATATCCTCGCGTCGGCGGTTTCCGTGTTGTTTACCAACGCGTACTTTCCCCCTCTAGTTCCGAGAACACACGGGGAAGCTTTGATATTCTTCGGCGTAATACAAGGCGCTGTCGACCTGCGCTGCCGATGGGTCGATGCGAGCGAGGATTGGAAGTTGAAAAGAAAAAAAAAAAAAGGGAAAGAAAACGAGTTGCGCGAAATCGCCGTGCGTGCTGCGTCTCCGTACAGGGCGGCGGTGACGAGGATGATCTGGAGATTACGCATGCGCCTCATCCCGTAATCGGTCGACGACACCGGGGTGCTTGCTGTGTACGCCGCTCTTCTCGAGTCACCAGCCGTTCACCCTCTGTTTTCCTTCCCTCACTTCGCCCGAAAAAGAAAAGAAGAGCCTCTTTCACGATTATACATTCGTTTATCATAGAGTGTCTAGGAGATGTTGGTGCCTTTACTACGGACCAACCACTTATTTTCCCACGACAAACTCAACTTGATATTACGAGAAAAGGTTCGGAGATGAAGAAAAGCACATTGGACAGACCAAAAGCAGGCGTGTATGTGAACAAAAGCTTCGAAAGTTCTGATACAGTTTCTTAAACGAGATAAATTGCGCAGAAGAGTTTGCAAGCGCGCATGTATGTCACAATAATAATAATAATACTATCTAGGGTTTCACGGGGCGAAACCAAGAGATGATTATGAGGCACGCCGTAGTGGAGGGCTCCGGAAATTTCGGCCATCTGTGTTCTTTGACGCGTACTGACATCGCACAGTACTATCGGCGTCAAATGAAACCCCGAACAGCAGCAAGCATTCTCAATGGTATACTGCGCGCCCTCCAGTCATCGGCATTGACAAGCGCGCGCATCCGGTTTGGCAGCATTGCGCATACGCGTGCCTGTCCATGGTGATAACTGGACGGCGCGAACTGTATGTAGACATAAACATGGAAAGAGATATAAACATGGAAAGAAATAGCACGCAACCTGTAAGCCCGCATGTAGGTATACGTTTACACAGACAAACTTCTTGAACACACATGTCAACTCATAACCGTCATGATTTTCACCGTTTCTTATATTTGCAACCGTTGTAGCACGACACATCTCACTTCATACCAACGAACATAACCGTCGGTATGAAGGACATTACGGCATCCTTGTGAATTCATTTTCCACATGTTAGTGTTGTCACGGGGGGTGTTTCTGGCGCCTGGCTCTGTTGTTAGTTGTTTTTGGTTGCTGATCAGCAAATGTCTTGTGCTCATGCGCATATTGTCTAGCTGTGGCGATTTTTTTTCAATAAATGTTGACAGGGTTCTGTAGCGGTTTCTCCTGTCTGTCTCAACTTTTGTTGTCTCGTTTATTGCGCTTCATTTCACCAAGTATGCATCACCAACTGGCCCAAACTTCTACTCTTCTGACGTAACCGTGTTCCTCACCGCTCCTTCATTTTACCGATTAAAAGAAAGGGTCATCAGTTCGCCATAGTTGTGTTCCCGCTCGAAGGGTCCTCCAAGCGCGCATGCCGCATTGGTGATAACAGCTGAAAAGCCGGTCGGTTTCAAAGGGGAAGTCACGATTGCATAACACCGCCAGGTGACCTATCGGCGAAACATTCACTCTGCTTTGTTATCGGATCTATTTGGAGCTGGGCTTGGATTTCCGGCTGAAAGAACAAGTCGAAGCTTGCCCGTCTTTCTTTGCTGGACGAATGTTTAACGTGGATCCGACCGTCTCCGGCGACATTGACTGAAGTTTACCCTAGAAGTTTGTCGTCTTATAGGTTCGCCATATGTTGAGAGTGGGGCAATACTGATAGTTGGGATAGTTGGTAATGCATTTTTGTTGAAAATTTACAGCTCTCAAACCGACGGTACGTGACGAAAGAAACAAAGCGCTGGTGTTGTGTTTCTTCCTCTACGTCCCGTCCGTTTAAGAGCTGTAAACTTTAATAGAAAAGTTGAGGGTGGGGTTAGAGGCGAGGTGGCTGTGCGGTAAAGATGCTGTTATGGTGACAAGGGCGATGACCTGTGTCAGCGTGTAACTGGGTTAACAAAATCGCTATTGTAGTAAAATTGTTCATCTTTTGTTTGACGCGTTTACGTGGGAAGGGGAGTGCTTTGCGCTCATCCGCAGCAAACACTCGCGTTATTCGTTAAACTTCAATAAAATCAGTCACATGCCTCAGAATTGTATCCTGGTTTTGACACGTGAAACCCAAGCAATTCTTCTTCTTCTTCTTCTTCTTCTTCTTCTTCTTCTTCTTCTTATTATTATTATTATTATTATTATTATTATTATTATTATTATTATTATTATTATTTATTACTACTACTAATGAAATAAGTTGTAAGTGGGCATCGTTGACTGCTCGTGCCCATTCGCCTCAGCGTCAGCGCTCACCTACTTTCAATAGTAAGATATTTACTGCCGCTCAGAGAATATCTTCGCAACTCTTTCTGCCGATAACGTGGCGATCTGAAGAGAGGCTGAGAGCCAAGGCCAGCAAGACACATGTTGCGTCACACAAGCACCCGTACTGAAGAGATCCCCGAAGATGATTGTCAAAGTAAACGGTGAACCTATGTGGACTGCAGCAATCGGCTTCACGCACATATAGCACGAATATACTACTGACGTCTATGGAGGTATTTGACGGTGGTGGCCCGGATTATGGTACCACATATTTTTATGCACGGAAAGACAGCGGTGTACGATGGAGAGTAGCGCGCCGAGCAACGTTGAATCCATGCGGAGAAGTACCCACATATATTTTCCGAATTTGTCCTCCGTTGTACCGGCTAATGTGTTAAACTCGAGGACCTGGGTTTGATACCCGGCCTCTGCGGCCGTATTTCGAGGCAGACGGAAGGCAAAAGCACCCGTGTAGTTAGAATTAAATGCAAGTTCATGAGCTCCAGGTGGTCAAAATTAATCCGAAGTCTCCCATTACGGCGTGCCCCTCATTATCATGTCGTGGTTTTGGCTAGCAAAACCCCCGGAATTTCGTTTTAGTACGTTCAATTTTTTTTTTGTGCCTTCCGCGTGCCATTCTGTAGTAATGTCGCGTTTCTCAGTCACAGGTATCGATACCGTTACGCAGAGGTTCTGTGCGAAAACGCAAGCATTGGTGCACAGTCACGCGCAAACAAGTTTCGAAGGATGGAAAAAATCACGCCATATCCACGAAGTGAATGATGATGAGTGGGCGAAGCTCGATCGTTTTCATCCATGGCAGAAAGAGAATGTGTGGTCTGGAACGCGCTTATTCTTCATGATCATCAGGCGTCATCGTCATCTTTATCACGTGTAGTGGATACATTCCACTGTACTGCGTCATCTTCATCTTTATCACGTGGAGTGGGTACATCCCACTATACGTGGCTACCTACCTACTACTACTACTACTACTACTACTACTACTACTACTACTACTACTACTACTGCTACTACTACTACTACTACAGAGGACGGACAGACCCACACCCTAAGGAGCTTCGCCCCTAAAAATTTCCACGGTGCATAACAGTGGCCGTTTTAAGCTGTGGCGTAGCCAGAGGGTGGCACACCGGGCCCATGCCCCCCCCCCCCCCCCCCCCCGATTTTTTTTTTTTACCATGGCATACAGGGCACCAAATGACACTCGACCTACATCTGTCCTGCCCGGCCCCCACTTCAGATCAAGGCGGTGCCCCCCCCCCCCCCCCCCCCTTCCCCCTTCCGAAAAAAATTTCTGCCTAAGCCCCTGGTTTCAAGGAAACATGGTGAGGGACATTCCGCTATATCAATTCTCAAGAGGAGCAATGGTACATTGATTTTCGGAGCTTAGAAAAAAAAAAAAAGAAACACGTTGTCAGGTTGCTATCTTGATTTGTTTTCTTTTATTCCTATTCATTTCTTTCTCTTAGCAATACCATTTATGTATTCCATTCTTTTCTATTAAAAAAAAAACAAAAACAACTCACAGGATCCCTCATGCATTCGCCTAAGATGACTCGAAAGCGACAGCATGCATCTTCTTGATTTTTCTTCTCAGTCGATGTATTCATCCAACCCGCGTACCCTTCCGAAAGCTTTCTGTGCCTGACGTAGTTTTGCGCTGCCCTTCAGAATCGGAGGAACTGCACGCTTTTCGCACTTCACATGGTTTTGCACTATCTCCTGGACGAGCCTGCCTTTGACCAAGCAATGATGCCTTGTGATGAACCCCTTCAGATGATGTCCTTATGTGACGTCATAATGACGACATGACGACACCACAAATATCGCCACCTGTGACGTCATGAAGATGTCGAATGGTAACCTCATCACACGGTGATGATTTTTTGCGTCACTCGTGTGCACGCCGACGGCGGCGACGGGGAATTTTCGCGTTTGATGAGACATTTAATTCTTTCGCCTTAATTATGGAATACATAAATGATTATGCTAAGCTACTCTATTTGCTGTTAAATAATATCGGGGGATTAACGTCCCAAAACCACGATATGATTATGAGAGACGCCGTAGTGGAGGGCTCCGGAGATTTCGACCACCTGGTGTTCTTTAACGTGCACTGGCATCGCACAGTACACGGCCTCTACCATTTCGCCTCCAACGAAATGCGACCGCCGCGGCCGGGGTCGAACCCGCAACCTTCGGGTCAGCAGCCGAGCACATTAGCCACTAATCCACCGTGGCGGACTTCATTTGCTTTTGCTGCACTGTCTACTGTGCAATAAACGGATATGGAGTAGCTTTGGTTCTGTTTTCCTCAGCCTATCCACAGCAAGCCATGTTTGACAGAACAGAGTAGCGAGTTACGAGTGACGTTGCGGAGGAGGGCTCTGGATTTATTGTGATCCACTTGGTGTTTCTTAGTTTACGCGCGCATCTTTCTTTCTTTCTTTCTTTCTTTCTTTCTTTCTTTCTTTCTTTCTTTCCTTCTTTCTTTCTTTCTTTCTTTCTTTCTTTCTTTCTTTCTTTCTTTCTTTCTTTCTTTCTTTCTTTCTTTCTTTCTTTCTTTCCTTTTCACTTCACCTCCTATCGAAGTGCGGCTGCTACTACGGCTGGCATTCGTACCCGTGACCTCGGCACCAGCCATTAAGCTCTCGAGCCACTGAAGCTGCATGAGCGTTCGCGAACGAGCACCGTCATCCGCGCGGTCGCGGTGGCACGCGCTGCGCGCGCTTTTTGCTCAGGTTGATGGAGACGTCGTGGATGAGTGACCGCGCCTTCTTTTCATTCACGCCGCCGCCGTGCGAGATGGCTATCTCTCTTCGCAACTCGATGCCCGCAAAGGCGAAAGAGAGAGAGAGGCTGCCGGGGCGGAACGCACACTCGAAGCGTGCCGAGACATGCCTCGCGCGCATGACGCATTCGCGTGGCGGCTTGTGCCTGCCGACACCTTGGACAGTTTGCTGCCGCGGCGATATCGGGTCGTCGCAGCGACGACCTGGCTGGCGCGCGGCGCCTGGGCCACGCATCGCTGCAGACGGGACGGCCTTGTGCCCGACACCGTCTCCATTAGAAGCAGCGTCCGCGCAGCTGGCCGGTGCCCGCGTTCTTTCGTGGCCTCGCAGCAGCTGGGCATCTGTCCGCGCCTGCTCGGCTGCTTCACGCGTACATTAGGATTGGCACCGACGTAGTAGTAGTAGTAGCAGTAGTAGTAGTAGCAGTACTAGTAGTAGTGGTAGTAATTATAATAATTGATGGGGTTTAACGTCCCAAAACCACGTTTGATTATGAGAAACGCCGTAGTGGCGGGCTCCGGAAATTCTGACCACCTGGGGTTCTTTAACGTGCACCTAAATCGAAGTATACACGGGCCTCAAGCATTTTCGCCTCCATCGAAAATGCGCCCGCCGCGGCCGGTATCCGATCCCGCTTCCTGCGGGTCAGCAGTCGAGCACCATATCCACTGCACCACCGTGGCGGGTATGATGAAGAAGGAAGAACAAACAACTGTACATCTTTATAAATCACCACTTCGCAGTCCTAGTCATTCTTGTTTCTGTCAGGAGCCAGTTTAATACCGAGTGCAGGACGATTGCCCGACACGGCGATCTCCAGTCACCTCTTCTGTCCCGCGTCAGCTCTCTAGCGTGCGCCTTTTTTGCGACGCTATGAATTCGCTCGATGTAACTGCCTTCGGCTGGTCGGCGGGAAACGCTATGCGACTGCCTCTTATGCACGACACGTGCACGCAGTACGCATGCCGCCGGTGCACGCGCCCGGACGTCGGTACACGTTAGCAGCTGGGGCCGAAGCATGCGCGCTTGCATATAGCGTCACTGCCTGTACATCGTTATTCGTTGCCGCCGTTGACGTGAGCACATGACGTCGAGGATTACCGTGCACGTGTGCGTCGAGGATTATGGAGTGTACGGGGTGAAGGTGGTAAAAGTACAGAATGGTAATGATGCGCTAAAATCTACACTTTGTAAGGTTAAATGGACGTTCATGGAAAGCATTTAAGTGGTAGATAATTTTTAATGCCGCTTTTTTTTTTTTTTTTTGCTGGGAAGGGATATGTCTATTCACATATACAAGTTAAGTCAGAACTTCGCCGTTTAAAGCTATAATTAATTGATTTATTTGTTAAAAGCCCTCTAGGTAAGGGAATTGCGGAGGGGAGTTGGTAAGAATACAAACAAAAAGATAACAGAAAACAGTTACTAAAAATAACTATGAGCTCATTTCAAACTGGCTAGTATTTATAGAATGGTAATGAAGTGAGTAAAAATGTAATGAACTAAATTATAACAATGAACCAAATTCTAACAGTGGTCTGTGCTTAAAATAACAATAAACACATTACTTGCAATATATACTAACGCAATAGGGGGGAATTGTACGGCAATATGCGCTCTACAGCCCGGACTTTGGAAACCATTTGTGGAAGCAAGACCTTCATTTTGTCGCTTTTAAGTCAACTAAGTTCCTGCGTATACTGGAGTAATTGACGGGCAAGGGCGCTGTAGCTGTGTGTGGGCTTCAGACTAATGCCGACGACAGAGATGTGTATACACAGGCATATTTGTAATTCACCGCCATATCTGAATGCAGTCGCCGAGGCTGATTATCGAACCGACGACATAAGACAGAAGCGTGCAGAGAAAATAACTTATTGCATATAGACAATCTTACGGACGGGTTTGAGGGCCGCCGTATTGGGCTGTTAACCTTTGTGTTTTGTATCTTTAACAACTAAACGTACAGTGTTACGGTAGACGCATACGCATACAAACGGTTGGGTTAGTGCATAGGATGTTTTATGGCATTATTAATCCATGTCGCGATATACAAAAACACGAAAACATCGGCTTAACAACCCAAGATGGCGGCCCCCCAGATGTCTTACGGAAAACAGTCTATAGCGTCCGTTAGCGAACACGTGGTTCACTTTGACCAACCAACACGCGCACACGGATGGCTACATTAACGCCGTAACAACGCAGGTCGCTCGCGGACAGTGTGTATTGCTGCCTCACAAGAGGCAGGTTTTATGAGCGCTGTTCTCAGCTCACTTTCACGCGTAAAGAAGAAGGCCTTTGACCCCACCCCGCGTGGAGTCGGTCCACGTGCGTTTGCATATAACGGTTCCGAGAAGCTTACCACTACAAACATCAGCGCCATTGGATGAAACGCTCGCGGTTATTCCGAGAAAACGAGGAAACAAAGCAAGATGAAACTGCTCGGGCCTTTGCTTTATACAGCCGTGTCGAGTAGTGTATGCGCATACACAGTGACGCCGCGCTTAATGCCGCGCAGACCGCCTGGCCATCCATCACCGCTCGATGTCTGCTCTTGCGCTGCCAGCAGGGAAACGTTCGCATCTGCACGGAAAGTCCGATGTCACTGTGGCACAGAAATATACCTTTCTGCGCGCTTGGTTTTGTGACTGATGAGCCGGCTTCGCCTCGGGCCTCAGCTCTTGGTGCCGCTCTGTTATATAACGAAACTGCAGTGTTATGGCACCATGATGCGTACGCGGGTGCGCGGCCTGGGGTTTGTTTAAACGTGCTTTGAGCACTTTCTTCGCCGTGAAGCTTTAGCAGCGCTTATCGTCTCTGAAATCTCCCAATCACTTGATTGGTGTGTCATTGCGGTTCGCAGTATCGAGCAAATAAAATAAATAAATAAATAAACGTCGATCTTCGCGCTCGCGATGTTCGTCCCCCCCAAAAAAATGCGCAAACCGCCTACCTTTCGATGAAGAATAAAGTTGTCACTCACTCACTCACTCACTCACTCACTCACTCACTCACTCACTCACTCACTCACTCACTCACTCACTCACTCACTCACTCACTCACTCACTCACTCACTCACTCACTCACTCACTCACTCACTCACTCACTCACTCACTCACTCACTCACTCACTCACTCACTCACTCACTCACTCACTCACTCACTCACTCACTCACTCACTCACTCACTCACTCACTCACTCACTCACTCACTCACTCACTCACTTCGATGAAAGTTTTACAAAGGTGTGTTTACTTCGGTGGCGAAAGTTGGAATGAAAAGCGTTCCGGAACCTCGATAGTTCAAGCAGCATACCGGAGTTGCACACGTTCAAAGGAACAAAGAATGAAGCAAGAAACAGCCCAAGCTAAGAAAAATGTTTTAAAAACTTTTGGAAACCTGACTCTCTTGCTTCACGAATCTTTTGCCGCAAAAGTTCTTCAAATCCATCCACGTGTTCTCGTGTAAACTTGACAAAAACTGAGACCCGCAACAAAATTAAGCTTGTGAGTTCATCTTCAACTAGATTTCACTAAGCTGCACTTGTACTGTACTAAACAAATTTGGTCTGCAGCTTCAAGGAAAACCTGTTTCAACGTTTAATGTTCCTACTGACCTGCTGGCTGGGATGTTCAAATATTACTATGTATCTGACAAGAACCTTCATCTTTTCTTCCTGAACTGTATGCACGCGTAATGAATTTATTATAATTAGTTCATTTCTTACCAACTTATCTGTGGCTTGAATATCAAGCAGTAGGGGGAAAAATGTGCTCTTATTTCTATGGTCTTGCTTATTCAAAATATTATTACTTATTCATCAATACTAAAGATTCTAGTCATAACACTGCTTCTCTTCTATGTGGCTACAAATTTGGCGATAATATCAAATGACATGACCACTTCGGCCACTTTACCTTGAATTCGGGCTCCTTTTCAAGTCCACCGAACGGCAACCCTGGTGGTCAGGTCATCTTTCTAATACGTGGACCTGCGGATGAGAAACATGCCTCTACCGGTCACTGGACATCGAACTGACTCCCCTCTACCGGCAATGTGTTGGAAACAGTTTTCCCTAAAGATATACAGCAAGATATATTATGCCGCCTTAAAGCTGGGAAATTTGGGCGCGTACATATAGCGCGCTCCGCACTCAGAGGCAGTGGCTTTTCGCGCGACTTGTGAGGATAGAGCACACAGGCGCTAGACTGTTGTCATGGAAGGCGACCTTGAGCGGCTACTTATAAAACGATTAAGTTTTTCTTAAGAATACGATATATGTTCGTTGTCAGAACTTGCATGCCATCACAGCAAATGAGTTTAGATGCAATGGAAATCTATCCTTTACTTAGTGCTATCCAGAGTACCGGAGCGAAAATAGCCGGGTACTGTGAGGACAGTTCTCATGAAGAATCAAGAGAAGCGATTCGAATTTTCGAGCGGTATCTGAAGACAGGCCAGCGCGCTGTGCGCGCTGCTCAATGATTGTGTTATTCTAGTAGTACTCGCTGTTGGGCTAGTTGGTGCATATCTGAATTCAATAGTCAATTGCGCGCCAAATTTACGACCACACGTACAAAGAAACACGTAGACAGGACGGGCGCTACTTGCAACTGTTTATTCCTTGAGGAATACAGGGTAATATAAACCCCTTTCTCGCCAACGCATGCGCAACATGCTCAAGCCATCTTCTACCTAATCACACTATCGGACACATTCTAGATACCGCACTTCCGACTCGTACAGGTGGATTGAAGTTTCGCTTACACAATCGCTACCCCGTTTCTGTGTGAAAAACGCCTCCAAAATTTCCCGTGCTACGGGGCGCATGATCGAGCAAGGGAACACGCTCTCACTGTAAGAAATAAGGACGGTGCGCATTTAAGCGCGCATGTGACAACATGCGGATGCACCCCACGCTTCACGGAGATTCGAATCTTGGGGAAAAGCAAGAACAAGGTAGCACAGGAAATTTTCGGAGGCGTTTTTCATACAGAAACAGGGGTAGCAATTGTGTAAGCGAAACTTCAATCCACCTGTACGAGTCGTAAGTGCGGTATCTAGAATGTATCCGATAGTGTGATTAGGTAGAAGATGGCTTGAGCATGTTGCGCATGCGTTGGCGAGAAAGGGGTTTATATTACCCTGTATTCCTCAAGGAATAAACAGTTGCAAGTAGCGCCCGTCCTGTCTACGTGTTTCTTTGTACGTGTGGTCGTAAATTTGGCGCGTAATTGACTATTGAATTCAGATTGCGTTATTGTCGAGAATGTCAGCTCTCACGTACACGTTTGAATCGCGACAGCGCTGGTCGTGTTGTATACAATGGAAGCCATAGGCGTGCGCATGGTTCCCCTTCGGGGCGGGGGGGGGGGGGGGGGAGGTTTTGCGTCCCTCCCCCCCTCTTGGGTGACTTGAGGGGAACCCCCCACCCCCCCTCCCACCCCCCCTGCGCGCGCCTTGATAGAAGCGACCACAATGTTCCCTTAACTCGACTTCAGGCGAGTGTCAAGCGATTCCGAAGTGAGCAAAATCATTCGAGCTCCACTGTTAAATAGGTTTGAGTCCGTTGTATTGCCAGGTCACGAAGGCACGACCCTGTAGTGGCTGAAAAGCCGAATTCTCCTCTGTCTCTATATATTCGACTTGATCAGTGGTTGCGAGTCTTGCAATTTGCTTTGCCGAAACCACACACGTTTTTTTTAGGACTGAAATGCTCATTTACATGCATAGCCTCGTTGCGAAGAAATCCGTATGTGCATCGCTGTTCCTCCTCTTCACTGTGTGCATAGCTTGAAAATATCAAAGGTGATATGTAACTTCCCGTTATGTTGTGATATTTGACGCCTCATCTATAAAAGATTAGATTACGTCCAGCCTTCCCGGTGTTGCTCTTTATGGACACTTTCAGTTGCTCATGGAACTGTGCCAGTTGCCGTCTTCGGTTTCTCTCGACAACAGCACGACTTAAATGGATTATGCAGGAAGTACCGATGAAATGGAGTAAGTGCAACACGGCCCGGCGCACATTCCCATTCGGACTATGTTAGGCAACTGTTATAGGTGACCTTGGAGGCAAGGCCTGTACGTCGATGTACTACCAGAGGCGGCCCTCGCGCTGCGAAGGAATTACCGGCAAGAGAAATGCAAATTCTCTTCCGCTTTCGAAAAGAAATAGAAACGAAACACTCGGCTCATCCCCGTACGAAATTCCGCTTTGTGCAGTCGCTCGACATTCTTTAAACGCTTTGCATTCACAATTACTCAGGGGTATTCTCCTAAGTCTCACGTTAACGTTACAATTTATATCTCTCTCTAAAATGACAGGCGCTTCAGCGGCACCACGTGAATGTTCACTAAGTTATTGTGCGTACTTAATCTTTAATTATCAACGTATTCAGAAGCAATGTGATATGTTTTTGGGGATTTCTATTAATGAATAATCTCACGCCAAGCATTAGCTTCTAATAAGTTTCTACGTATTCCGTGAAATGCTCGGTGCAACATTTTTCTTCAAGCTTCTCTCGGAAGATACCGTGCATATTCTTGGCATTTTTAGTTCTTGTATCTGCTCTTCGTCCAAGTTCTAGTCTTTCTTTCTTTCTTTCTTTCTTTCTTTCTTTCTTTCTTTCTTTCTTTCTTTCTTTCTTTCTTTCTTTCTTTCTTTCTTTCTTTCTTTCTTTCTTTCCTTCTTTCTTTCTTTCTTTCTTTCTTTCTTTCTTTCTTTCTTCCTTCCTTCCTTCCTTTCTTTCTTTCTTTCTTTCTTTCTTTCTTTCTTTCTTTCTTTCTTTCTTTCTTCCTTTCTTTCTTTCTTTCTTTCTTTCTTTCTTTCTTTCTTTCTTTCTTTCTTTCTTTCTTTCTTTCTTCCTTTCTTTCTTTCTTTCTTTCTTTCTTTCTTTCTTTCTTTCTTCCTTTCTTTCTTTCTTTCTTTCTTTCTTTCTTTCTTTCTTTCTTTCTTTCTTTCTTTCTTTCTTTCTTTCTTTCTTTCTTTCTTTCTTTCTTTCTTTCTTTCTTTCTTTCTTTCTTTCTTTCTTTCTTTCTTTCTTTGCTGCATTCCTGTAACACTCTTTCTTCGGGTTTGAATCCTTGTTTTCTTTTTTCTCTTCTGTGTGTAACAAGTGTGCACCCTTACAAAGACCTAGTGTTGGTTCATGGGAAATTTCAGAAATTAATTAATGAATAATAATAATAATAATAATAATAATAATAATAATAATAATAATAATAATAATAATAATAATAATAATAATAATAATAATAATAATAATAATAATAATAATAATAATAATAATAATATTAATAATAATAATAATAATAATAATAATAATTATTATTATTATGATTATGATTATTATTATTATTATTAATATTATACTATCTAGCCTTCCGAAGTTGCTCATTTGCGACGGGGGGTGTAGTGGTTATGGTGCTTGACCCGAAGGTCGCGGGATCGAATCCCGGCTGCGGCGGTCGCATTTCCTTGGACGTAAAGTGCTGGAGGCCCGTGTACTTACATTTATATAGGCACGCGTTAAAAAGCACCAGATGGCCAAAATTTCCGGATCCCTCCCCTACGGCGTGCCTCATAAACGTATAGCGGTTTTGGTACGTTAAACCCCTTACAAATATAATATTGCGAAGTTGCTGGATAGTTGCTGGCGAATATTCAGAGCATTTAGATACAAAAGCATTAACACCATAATCTACTTCTTCCTACGATCCTTGTGTGGCCCGTTTTGTTTTGTTTTCGAGCGCCGCTCGTCCTCTAATGGGTTTCGCGACGTCCTGGTGCGCAACTCAGCGAAAGATTCACACAGTGGAAGACAAAAGAAGGTCGCCGCAGGGCGCAGCGCCGGAAATAAATATGTAAAACAAAATAAATGCGTAAGGGGGAAAAAAAAACCGGTAGATCCCACACACTGTGGAAATCGATGTAATGCGAAGCAGCCAGGAAGGAGCAGATCATGCTGTACATAACATGATTGTCATGATTTACATGTTAGGAAATGTCTTTCATGTTCGTCATACAGTCGCGTCGCCCAATACCAATTATGGTGTATATCAAGCTAGCGAACTGGACGCAAGTGCACCATGAGCATGACATGTAAATCGCGTTGTACATGACATGCATGCCATGGTTTCCATATTACCACTTGTCATTTATGTTCGTCATATAGTCACGTCACGCAATACCAAATTTGGTGTATATCAAGCTAGCGAAACGGCCGTGAGCGCGCCATGAGCGTGGCTTGATGCAAGTCATTTTGCACATGACATGTCATAATTTCCATATTACAACTTGTCATTTATGTTCGTCATACAGTCAAGTCACGCAATACCAAATTTGGTGCATATCAAGCTAGCGAAACGGCCGCGAGCGTGTCATGAGCGTGTCATGCAAGTCATGTTGCACATGACATGTCGTCATTTCCCTATTACCACTTGTCATTTATGTTCGTCATACAGTCAAGTCACGCAATACCAAATATGGTGTATATCAAGCTAGCGAAACGGCCCTCAGCGCACCATGCGCGTTGCATGTAAATCAGGTTGTACTATCGTGAGCAATATGAGCTCGAACACGCGAGCGCGTGGAAAATAGCCTCGAACCCTACATCGGCCGATTCGCAGTGGCCGTTGTCGGAAACAAAGTGGAAAGGGCGCCGCGCTTCCGATAGCTGTTGACACTCCCGCCTCGATATCATTGCAGTAAAACGGTAGCTTGTTGTATGTCAGTGGCCACTAGCGGGGATATCAATTCACATCAACGTGCACGGCTACATCCAATGAGCCATCAATTTATACAGCTGCCGAGATATCGGCTCTGACGTAGTCTGCCGTGATGCACAGGCTATGCTTGTATTAAATCTAGGTGGTGTTGGCTGATCATTTTGATACGGTCTTTTTATTATCTTTTCTTTTGTTTAAAATAGCGATAACGCAGACCACGACCGCCTTGGCGTAGTATTGATCTGGCTTTCAGTGCCTAAACATGTCGCGAGTGCCTTTGCATAAGCGGGAAGAAGTCGTCCAGTTGTCACTGAAAGGTTACACGCAGCGCAACATTGCTACCTTGACATCTGAGCACTGTCAACAGGATAGTCCAAGCATACCGAGATGAAGGACGCATTAAGGATGCACCGCACAAAAGGCGACCCCGTGCCACGTCGATGGACCAAGACCTTCAAGTTGTTGCTGTAGTCAGCGAGAAGCCATTTCTAAGTGCGAAAGATGTGCGCCATACTCTCGACCTGGCGAATGTAAGTGACAGCACAATACGACGGAGGCTAAGGGAAGCCGCACTCCGAAGTCGCATCGCCGCTCAGAAGCCCCTTCTCACATGTGCCAACAAAACTGCTCGCCTCAAGTTCGCTGTCGATCACCGCAGCTGGACGGTGGAGGACTGGAAATATGTCGTCTTCTCCGATGAATCTACTTTCTCGAGCCGCTGGGACCAGCAGAAAAGAGTGTGGCGCATGGAGAACACACGCTTCTGTCCGCAGAACATCAAGGAGGTTGCCGCAAGTGGTCGCACATCGGTAAACGTTTGGGCAGCTATCTCGCGTGACGGCCTAAGTCCCCTTGTAAGAATCTCTGGGAGATTCACAAGTACTGCGTATTGCACGCTGCTGAAGCACGAGATGATTCCCTATGTACTGAATGGTCCCCACCCGGATGGATACTATCTATTCCAGCAGGACTTGTCTCCCGTGCATACAGCAAAGGACGTCGCACGTATTCTAGATGAACGAGGGGTAATGCGCCTTGAGTGGTGCGCGAAGGGTGCGGACATGAATATTATTGAGCACGTGTGGGCACGTATGAAGGCTAACCTTTCAAGGCTCTCCTTCGACTTGGTGACCGCTGATGAACTGTGGGAAGCTATGCAAGAACAGTAGAAACATATTCAAGCTGACACAGCCTTCGTCGAGGCTCTCTACAGGCCTCTGCCAGAAAGAATGGAAGCTGTTATTCAAGCCGGTGGAGCCATGACCCGTTATTAGTCCAGCAAACGCGCATGAAAAGGGCAAGCTAGCTGATACATTGTGTGCATTAAAATTTTGTTACAATTTGGGAAGCATCCAATAAATGTTTTCAACCAACTACAGCGTGCAACATTTCTCGGTCCACCATACCAAAAAACTGCAAAATAGTCATAAAAAGCGATACTGCTTTTTTCTACGCTGGCGCTACAATATCCAGCTGGCATCTTTGCGAGACGTTCTCCGTTAGCAATGAAAGGGAGACAGAGGCGTTATGCGCCGAACCCTAGGCAACAGATTACCACGTTCAGCATGCTTTCATTGCTTATCAATGCTAGCGGCTGATGGCACGTAATCAGCTGCCGTTTCGCAGCAACGCTAGCGAAGCGGGAGTGCCAGCGGTTAGTTGAAGAGCACCCCTCCTTTCCCCGCCGGTTTCGGCAGCACCATCCACGTACGACACTATCTCGGTTTTGAGGCTATGTGCCACGCGCTCGCGAGTTCGAGCTCATATTGCTCACGATAGTACATGACATGCACGTCATGATTTTCATATTACCGCCTGTCATTTTTGTTGGCCATGCAGAAATGTCTCATCATACCAATTTTTGGATATATCAAGTTAGGGAAACGGCCGCAGGAGCACTACGGCCATGGCGTGTAAATCATAGCATTCATGACAAGTTAGTCATGATTTTTTTTCATGATATGACCAGTCATTCATGTTCGTCATACAGTTATGTTATACCAAACCAATTTTGGTATAAATCCCATTAACGATACGGCTAAGAGAGCACAAAGTCGTAGGCGGCTAGATAGATAGATAGATAGATAGATAGATAGATAGATAGATAGATAGATAGATAGATAGATAGATAGATAGATACGATCAAAGTCGCTGAAGTTCGCTAAGAAATGCCTCGCATTTAATTGTTGGCAGTGATTGGTTTCGAACGTAGGTTCCCGCGCGCTCGGAATCTGCGCTTGTCTATTCCCACTTAGGCTAAACTCCAAAGCTTGCCTGAAGTGAATATATTCGAGGTTCGTATATATTCGAACCTTATGAATTCGTTGTGCCGGTGCCTACAATACAAAGGTAAAAGGAGAGCACTTTCTATGAAGGCTGTGCTGAAAAGCTTTCGTGATTGTGAAATAAGGATCCTCTTTACAGACATGTGAAGGCAACATGGTGGACCGTACAGATCCTGACGATTCCGACCTTGCGAGAGTTTAATACCAAATGCGGTAGTAAATTTCTGAAGGTATGCTGGTTGGTTTGTAAGGTTTAACGTCCCAAATCGATCCGGCTATGAGAGACGCCGTAGTGAAGGGTTTCAGGTTATTTCAACTACCTGAGGTTCCTTAACGTGCACTGGAATCGCAAAGTAATCACGGGCCTTTACCATTTCGCTTCATTCCGCCATGACCGGGGATCGAACCCGCCTCTTTCGGTTCAGCAGCCGAGCACCGTTACCACTGAGCTACTGAAGCGGCTACAAAAACGCGCATTTATGTGGTTGCATGTTGGGTAGTTTGGATGGTTTCCTTATTTATACACGAACAATTGTGAGAAAAAAGAAGCAACCTGAGAGACATCATACTCAGTAAAGTGCATAAAGTCCTTAAAAATTGAACAACAACAACAACAACAACAACAACAACAACAACAACAACAACAACAACAACAACAGCAGCAGCAGCAGCAGCAGCAGCAGCAGCAGCAGCAGCAGCAGCAGCAGCAGCAGCAGCAACAACAAGAACAACAACAAAAGGCAATGCAGATTATTACGTTGCGCGCCGGCGCACGATCTCGAAGGCCATGCATGAAGCAACAATCGAATCCGAAAGGAAAAAATTAGCACGCAATTAGTACGTTGTTGAAAGTAGCACAGATAGATGTCACTTCAACATGCCCACATTTGCCCCTCATTGACACTTTGATAATTAGGTGAGTATTTTCGGAGTTACGAATTTCATTAGGACTAATTAATTAATTCACATTAACGAAAAAAAGTAGTAGCGGCTAGTACAAGTACACTGGGAATAATATGCGCAAGGTATGCTTCGCGTAACACCGTCCCGCTTTTTTTAAAATCATGCTGCGTGATAAGTGGGACACCCTGTATAATCATAATGAAGTCGCCAAATCGGGGAAGCAAACTAATTTTGAACACAAAAAAGTCGGATAAGCAAATTTGAAGACAGTGTCAAGATGACTTCGAAAGTTCTTGAGTACCTGCACAAAGTAAGGGTTTAGAACCTAGTGCACAAACGGCCGTGATGTATGAACTTGGATATATAAAGTAGCTGTAAAGTAACTTCCCCGGTATTTGAATGGCGATGTAGGAGGCACTACAGAGCTACTGATGACGTAAGAAAGATGTGAGTTGAAGTACTTGCAGTATAATGAAATAAGTTTACATATATGATCACTTGGGGTCATCTGCTACCTACCTCACCGATGACGCTGCCAGATGTGCCCACGACGGAGCGCCGACGCTGCTTATACCGTTATCAAGCGTAGTCGTTATTGCATAACTTCGTCACGTCACGAATAATGCCACTTTAAATCACTGGGACGCTCCATTAAACTACAACCATCATTTATAAAGACTCAATACTAGGGGTGTGCGAATATTCGCAGATTTCGAATAACGAATCGAATATCGTTTTATTCGATTCGGTTCTCGCATCGAATAGTGCATATTCGAAGCACCGAATATTTTTCGAATATTTTTCGAATAACCAGCAACGATAAAAATGCCCTGAATGAACGAGACGTTGAAACAGCCAGGGGTAACTTATTCTCTTTTCATCACCGAATTACCCAGATGCCGAAGTACTTAAGGGACTAACAACGCTATATTTATCACAAGATGAAGGCGTTTTTGCTTAAGGCGTGTCGCCGAAGCGATGGTGTGGAAGACTCATGGAACATAAGAGGAAGGTGGGGAACTATCGTGACGGCAATCTTTCGGTTCATTGTCATGAGTGTGGGTTGAAGAATGGAAGGCCTTGAAAACCATTGTATGATTTGTGTATAGGGTGGTAGCTATAGAAACAGAAGCCAGGATGTGAGGGAAGATAATAGAGGCGGATTTGATTGCAAAGGGCTGGTCAGTCATGCGTAAGCGCACCTTCCGTTATCTTGTCGTCTAAAGAAACACAGTTTCTCAGCACGTTCACGTAATACCAGCATTACGATTTTGTGACGTCATGAACAAAAGAGTTCATATTATGCATTTTCGAGAATAAATGTTCAGTTGGAAGTAAGCGCTTGTGTCGTCGTCACCTCTCTTTGTCCTTGTTTGCGCACGCTTGAGTGATCGGTGGTGTTATTAAACCACTACATGACATGACATGACGTCAGTGCACTACCATGGCAGTTATAATAATGTTAATTCATGAAAGCTTGATTAATTATTTATGTATCAATTTTATTTAAAAACTGTTGACGAAGTACCACCTTGAATACGGTAGTCATTGCTATATTTCATCCTGCAGTTACAAAATGTTTCGAATGCTCTAGTTGCTGCTGTATGCTAGCTTGTCTTAGTTTAAATATTTGGGGTTTTTTTTTTCTTCGTTAAAGCTTGTGAAGATTTGTGTCAAATAAAATGTTGTGGAATTCTTGGGCTCTTTTAAAAATTGTTACCATACTAGTCTACGGCTACATTGACAATGGTTGTGCTACTATTCTAAAACTATTCGAACAGTATTCGATTAGTAATCGTGTTCTATTCGGTGTCATCACTATTTGATTCGTATTCGATTCGCTTCTGAAAAATCACTATTCGCACACCCCTAGTCATTACAGCTGCAACTTCCAACAAACGTTTCTCAACGTGACGCTAAAATGCGGTGTCGGCTGTGGATCAGTGTGGCATTCACCGACTCGCACGGTTACCTCATTGGAACGGTGGATACACCCACGTGCGCTAACTGCCAATGTGAGGAGACCATAGGTCGGCGAACTCACTCATGAGTCGACTCACTCGGACTCACTCAGACTCAGATCGAGCCGTGAGTCTGAGTCTGAGTGAGTCCAGGTGAGTAATATTTCGGTGAGTTTGAGTCTGAGTGAGTACGGTAGAAAAAATTTTTGTGAGTATGAGTCCGAGTGAGTTCGGCTCGGGAAAATTTTAGTGAGTCTGAGTCCGAGTGAGTCCAAAGCACGAGAAATATTTCTTGAGTGAGTTCCACTTTCTTTTGCCGACCTATGGAGGAGACCGTAGATTAACTCTTGAGCTGCTGTGCCCAATTCGACCAACATCACCCGACTATCTTGTGTGTCCTGAGCACACTTGATGGGCCGTTTACTGCACAAAAGATCTTTGGAAACCGGCCTCACAGATCATCAGCCCAGGAAGCCATACGAGCTCTTCTGCAGTTCTCGAAGGCGACTGACTCAAGTAATCACCTGTAAATACACTACACGGCGCATGCGTATAGCGAATTGTCTGCATTCATGCTTTCTCTCTCTCGCTTTTCCACCTCCCTCCTTATTTACATCCCCCACGTGTAGGGTAGCAAACTGGACAAAGGGCTACTTAACCTCCCCGCCTTTCCTTGCATTCTCTCTTTCTCTCTCTCTCTCTACTGTACCACCTGCTTATACGAGGCCTGCGCGCCAAATGGTCAGGATGTTTAATAGTACGATGCATAATTCAATGATCCGCTAAAGGTCTAACCTTCGATGATAGGTCAGTCGGAACGTCGTCGACGAAAATTAAGAAAAGCACAGAATCAAGGGCGCTCCCTTGCGGTGCAACGGAAGAAACTTCTCAAAAATGGGATTCAATGTTATTTACCACTGTTAACAGCTGACGCTGGCAGGCCCGGGAACTTTCGAAGCCATGACAGTGTTAGTGAGTGCAATCGGAGTGCAGATAGTTTGGAGATCAGACGACGACGAGCAACGCAATCGAAACCCTTTCAACATACTAAATACAGTCAGTTTCCTAGCTTTCATTCACGTTGATGGTGCAGTTTAGTTGTTAAATATAGTGACTGCACGTTGCATGATAATCGTTCTTTAAACCTTGTTGATTTTGAAAAAAAAAAAACAATTATTGAATTCTAGGTGGTGGTAAAAATGTGGTGATAGACCCATTGTCTGAACTTTTAAGTTTTTTTTTAGTCTTTCGTCAGTGGTTCAGAACCTGCAGCGCCACCGTCGTTATCGGTGCATCGGATACATAGCGATAAAAAATTCTGATAAAGAAAAAAAAAACGAAAATAAAATAGACCGACTTAAAATACGAGCCAAAAGTATCTGTTTTAGTATTCTCCGGTGATTATACTGCGTTCAAAGTTGCACGCATTGACGAGCGCAAGACGCAGAACGCTCTCGCATGTTCACTGAGCTCTGACACTAGAACTATTCCGGACTATTGGCACGCTGCAGCAACGCGTTGTCTTTCTTATTTTTTTTTTCGTTCACTTCGTGTTTGTATAGCTACAAGAAAGAAAAAAAAATATGCGGGAGGAGGGAAGGATGTTGGAGGAGGAGGATGGCCGCTGAGAATGCATTTCGTGTTAGCGCTTCGGTTGCGTCAAAAGCAGCGAGGCTTCGGTCAGTTTTGCTACTTAACTGCAGGAGTTTGGTTAACAGTTGTTTTGATAGGCCACTTTTGTGTAAAGAACGGGTAAAACTGTAGGTGGTTTGCCAGTGATTCCATTGTTTCCACTTGTACGACGACAAAAAGAGAGATAAATAAAACAGCGCACGAAGCCGTGGTTTGTAAGGAGCGGGTGGCAGCGGCCCTGCAAGAGCAGTGAGCGCGCTTACGGCAAGACGCTCGGTTGTGCATGGGGCTCCCCCGCCCTTGCAAGCGGCTGCGATGACGTCGCACCATCGCCAACTGGTGCGCGCCGCCGCCTTGTTTATCCTTCTGTGGCAGAGCCCCATTTCAGCCTTCGCTCAACAATTTCGTCATCACACCCCACCCCCTCTATTTTATCCTGCTTGCTGTCTATCGTCGCTCAGTGGTGTGGCGCCTAGTTCCTCGGTGCGTTCGCCGCGCTGGCGACGGTTCGGCTCGAACGCCCTTTACTGTAGACTCGGGATAAGCAAGTTACGACTCGTGCGCCACCTCGATGTGGCGTGCACACTTTGTTTGCCAGGTATCATTTAAGGCAGGAAATAGCATGTTATGCTGTTTACTGAAAGATGAAAGAAAAAACTCGCAGGGTCAGTTGCGCATTCGCCTGAGACGACTCAAAGGCGAACGCCATTTCTTATTTTTCTTCTCGGTCGATGTATTGACTCCCCCCCCCCCCTTCCCCGAAAGCTTTCTGCTACTAACGTGGTTTCGCACTGCCTCCGAGATCGGAGACATTGAAGGCTTTCTGCACCTCGCCTGGTTTTCACAGCTTCCGCGACCGGCCCGCTTTTGACCAAGCGACGATGTCATGATGACGTCACAAAAGACGATCCGTGACGTCATGACGACGTCATATGATGAGACGTCATACCGTGATGATGATTTTGGCATCCCTTGTGCTGACGCCGATGATAAATTTTCGCGTTTGATGCGGCATCTAAGGCTTTTGCCTTAAATGATAATAAAGGACGGGGTACAGTTATGAAAAACCTTTGATATCTGCCCACAGCTAAATCTCTTTGTTGAGGAAATTTTGGTACAAGCTAAGCTCAAGAAGGCTGTGAAAGCAGGCAGTATTCAAGCACTACCTGGCCTATTTGTAATATTGCATGTACCTGTCGTCTGAATGAATGCGATCGAAGCGCCGTTCGCGAGCCAGCATGGAATCTGCTAGGATCTGTATTGCGCATTAATGACGAGAGGCTTTGATGTTAACATGTAAGAAGAATATGCGTGAAACGCGGTTGAAAGGGCTAGTGGGTCGAAAAAGATAATGCGGACCGTTCAGCTACGCCTTTTTCAAGGGCCTTCGCAGTCGTGCAGACCAACGATAGCTTCTTCTGTATCGGGCCAGCTGGTTTTACAATTGAGCTCGGCGCCTCCAAGTAACATATGAAATAAAAATGAAAGGATGGCGATCCTGTCTGCCGTCATCACTTCGTTTTTACTTCGCGCTATAGCCCTTCCGGATATAAACGACTACTAACTAGCTCAAGCTTCCACCATCATAATGAAGAGGTACACGGTGGTGAGCTTCGACAGTTTTTGAACGATCGCGCGAATCTTCTCTGAAACGGAGTTCGAATCTCGAATCGGTGTGCGTGTCTGTATTGTCCCCAATGTGAAACTCTCCCCTGCGTCAATTCGAAGAGTGCCGACGCTGCGATATCGTCCATGCAGCGAAAGCAGTAGCACCAGTAAAATCGTCTTTCCGGCTCATGAGCTTCGCGGGCCTCTGCGAGGTGGAACTCGCCTTTATGCGTACTTCCCGTTCGCGCCCTTCTCCCGCGGAGCACGGGGAAGACATACTGGTGGTGGTTCGAAGAAGGAAAAGGCGCCTAATTTCTGCAGCCCGGTCGGGAGCACGGCGCAGCGCCTAAAGACATACTGTTCTCGTTAGTTTCGCGGACACTTTGAGCGACCCTTTCAGCGACCCTCTCTCTCCCTCTCCTCGGCACGGGTGTCTCCCTTGAGCTCTACACAGCTGACCACCGCAAGTGGTGGTCATATGGCCTGAGCGTCCGCATCCAAGGCGGAAGGCACTGGATTCGATTCCCAGAGCTGCCGGACGCGCACTAGATTTCTAACGGGGAGAGAGGTACCCCGACCTGGCGCTCGGTCAGGGTGCATATCTCGAGAATGACGCCCCTCCTTTCCGCTCTCTTCTTTCACTTCCCTTTCAATTATAACAGAAGTCACGACATACTTTGCTAGATAATCCGCGCCAATATCGCCGAAAGATCAGGCAACAAATTCGCAAAGACTTTCTTTCGTCAGTGCGGTTTGCCTTAGGTCCTTTCACCTTCGCTAGTATTATGCGCGAAAACAGGATGGACCGAATTTGTTTTCTTACATGCAATTGAAGCCTAACAGGCTTTTTTTTTTTTTTCAACGGGCCCTGTTACTATATACGCTCAAAATTACCACGCGGTGATAGAACGACTCCTTGTCTGCTTATCCGTATGTTCTGTCAACTGCACACTACAAAGGTATAGTCATAGAATGACTCCACTCAATCCATTAGTCCAGTCCCCAGGCAACGTCTGCAGCTATACTCGAAAGGCATTAGTCACTTTAGAAAAGCAGCGATTGAATTCCGAGAATACAGCATTACTTTGGACGTCTTTACAAATTGTTACGCTCCCGCACGCACACACTCCGTCATAAGATCGAACTCCGAACACAAGAGGGTTGTGTCGAGCGGAAGTGTGAGACAAAAATGCTCTTCTTTTGGAAACACACGCTTTTTTTCCGGCAGCCCGAAAGTCAGCAGCAGCGGAAGCCGGATCCAACGTGCGTCAGACGTCGTCGCCGCGTCAACTTTCACGGCACAACTTCTCGTGGTTATAACGCGCGCTGTTTCAACGTCTCGAAGCAACGCGATGCGCGACTTATAACTGTAAGGAACGTATTTATTGCACGACCGGGGATATATTACGTTCGCTTGTGAGACGGTTCTCAAAGTTGCGACCGACCAAAGCCCAATATTCGTCTATGATGCGTTTACCAGCGGGGTATCCGCTCTCGATGATATCATGCAGCCGTGGTAAGAATTTGAACTTAGTAGGGTTGGAGATCGGGCTAGTTGGTTCAACAAAATTAAGAATACAGCGCAAATAAAACAAAGACAACGAAGATTGGGCACGAACCCAGCACAGTATTGTGTTCGTGCCCACTCTTTATTCTGTTTGCTTTATTTGCGCTGCAGTCTTCGTAAGAATTTGAAGCTGCGATTTCGTGCTCAGAAAAATGATTCGGTACCCATTTCGAGCCCACGTGGGAGCTATTATGAACGTGAGTAAGTCTATTGAAGCGAAATAACGGATAGGTTTTGCAAGAGCGAGAAGGAATCGGAAGCAAAGAGGAAAACCATGTGAAGCCGGATTATTCAGGTCGAATAAAACTTAGAAAATATTTGTAATTTTGTTTTTTTTAATTGACCTGAATAAGTATTTGTCGATAAGGGTGATAGAACTTGCGAAAAGCTTCTTATTTTCGGAGAGCCCACATACACGAATGCCCATGATAGTAGAAGGCGCAACGGCCGCCGGCGTCGCACAACTGGAAAGTGCATCGCACGTGTAAGATTTTTGATTCGGTACCCACAGGCGGCAAGTCATCCTCTTTCACTTCCATAGGTCGGCACTTTAAGGGAGTACTCACTCAAACTCACTCACCACAATTTTTTCAGCCTTCGCACTCACTCACGTTCACACTCACGTCCGCTCACACTCATGAGTACTCACTCACGTTCACACTCACCTCCACTCACACTCATGAGTACTCACTCACGTTCACACTCACGTCCACTCACACTCATGAGTACTCACTCATACTCAACTCACCACGTTCAAATGAGTGTGAGTGAGTGTGAGTTGAGTGCACTCATCAGTGAGTGTGCCGAGCTATGTTCACTTCCCTTTATCTTATAGTAACTACACCTGAAATGAAAACATGAAATATTACCTCCTACACCTTCCTGGGCTTCATTAACATTTGGCATCTTATGGTTGCAGGCACTTATGTATCAGCTGCCAGAAGATTGTTTTTTGTTAGACCGGCGTCTTCACTTCCTGTGCTTCACGTGCGCTGCACGAGCCCATAGGTGAGCAAGCCACTACATCGGTTTGAGTAGGTACACTTGGCGTTCACAACAGAGATGGCTTGTCGCTTCACAAGTTATGTATAAATGTACGGCATCACTCACACGTGTTAGAGCAATATTCATTTTATTGAACACAAGTTGGTCGCCAAGCTTGGTGCAACTGCATCCCTGTGGGAAAAAAAAGGTGCCCTTTTCCTATCGGAAAAATGGGGGGCAAGGGAAGCTTGGCATGTACATGCTTCACCTACTATTTCTCTTTCTTTCTTTCTTTCTTTCTTTCTTTCTTTCTTTCTTTCTTTCTTTCTTTCTTTCTTTCTTTCTTTCTTTCTTTCTTTGTCTATTTCTTTCTTTCTTCCTTTCTCTATTTCTTTCTTTCTTTCTTTCTCTATTTCTTTCTTTCTCTATTTCTTTCTTTCTTTCTGTATTTCTTTCTATCTTTATTTCTTTCTTTCTTGCTCTATTTCTTTCTTTCTTTCTCTATTTCTTTCATGCTTTCTTTCTCTCTTTCTTTCTTTCTTTGTCTATTTCTTTCTTTCTTCCTTTCTCTATTTCTTTCTTTCTTTCTCTATTTCTTTCTTTCTTTCTGTATTTCTTTCTTTCTATCTTTATTTCTTTCTTTCTTGCTCTATTTCTTTCTTTCTTTCTTTCTTTCTTTCTTTCTTTCTCTATTTCTTTCTTTCTTTGTCTATTTCTTTCTTTCTTCCTTTCTCTATTTCTTTCTTTCTTTCTCTATTTCTTTCTTTCTTTCTTTCTCTCTTTCTTTCTTTCTTCCTTTCTCTATTTCTTTCTTTCTTTCTCTATTTCTTTCTTTCTTTCTGTATTTCTTTCTTTCTATCTTTATTTCTTTCTTGCTCTATTTCTTTCTTTCTTTCTTTCTTTCTCTATTTCTTTCTTTCTTTGTCTATTTCTTTCTTTCTTCCTTTCTCTATTTCTTTCTTTCTTTCTCTATTTCTTTCTTTCTTTCTTTCTCTCTTTCTTTCTTTCTTCCTTTCTCTATTTCTTTCTTTCTTTCTTTCTTTCTCTATTTCTTTCTTTCTTTCTGTATTTCTTTCTTTCTATCTTTATTTCTTTCTTTCTTGCTCTATTTCTTTCTTTCTTTCTCTATTTCTTTCTTTCTTTCTGTATTTCTTTCTTTCTATCTTTATTTCTTTCTTTCTTGCTCTATTTCTTTCTTTCTTGCTCGATTTCTTTCTTTCTTTCTTTCTTTCTCTATTTCTTTCTTTCTTTGTCTATTTCTTTCTTTCTTCCTTTCTCTATTTCTTTCTTTCTTTCTCTCTTTCTTTCTTTCTCTCTTTCTTTCTTTCTTTGTCTATTTCTTTCTTCCTTTCTCTATTTCTTTCTTTCTTTCTCTATTTCTTTCTTTCTATCTTTATTTCTTTCTTTCTTGCTCTATTTCTTTCTTTCTTTCTTTCTTTCTTTCTCTATTTCTTTCTTTCTATCTTTATTTCTTTCTTTCTTGCTCTATTTCTTTCTTTCTTTCTCTATTTCTTTCTTTCTTTCCTTCTCTATTTCTTTCTTGCTTTCTTTCTTTCTATTTTTCTTTCTTTCCTTCTTTCTTTCTTGCTTTCTTTCTTTCTTTCCTTCTTTCTTTCTTTCTTTCGCATTGCACAATACTCCCTCCTAACTATTCCCTCTGCTCCATGCCGATAATGGGACCTTCACCCATGCGCTTAGCGGCGTCACACTTCAGTTGCTGCAAGCGAAAGCGGCGGTCATGCGTTCATATTCAGGCAACAATGAACTGCGGCAACTTGAAATCACAAGTTACCTCCATAAAAGACTAGAATGCCATATCAGAAACGGCTGCTCGTCAACCACGATCGAGAGAACATCAATTACTGCAAAACGGCATACGCATGTGGCCGGCGCATTTTCGATATCCGCATTTTTATACCCTCAACCCCGCGAAATGGACAGCAATGCGCTGGCTGCTCGGCAATGGGCTGCCGGCGTGACCGCGCGCCGTTGCAAACGCCAAGCAATCCTACACCGCGACGTGGTGCTGCTGGGTTCATGTGGCTGTGGTACTTTTCTGATCGTTGTCCTACCGACCAGAGCAAAAAGGGTTTCGCGTCACTGGCGACGACGAAGCGAGGCGCAGAGGAAACGCGTGGGAGACCGCGCGGCCGACGGTTCTCCGTCGCTTTGTCCGTCGGCCGGCCAGCGCCTTGAATCACGCACCAGGAATGTGCGCTTGCGGAAATGGAGGCACACCACCGGAGCTCGCTTTCTTTCGCGGGCTCATGTTAGTGACGTCACGCGGCGGTATTGCCGATGCTGACGCCGCTCTCTGGCTCGCTCGCCCGCCGTGGGCGCGGAACGCGATTGAGTGGCGCGCGCGGTTCACCAAGGTTCACGAGCTGCAAACGGCTGCGCGCGTCAGCGCACGCGAATGAGAGAGCGGGAATGCTGTGTTTGTCAACACAGATACGGCCGAGCGGCGTGGCGGGACACACCGTCAGAAGGGCAGATAGCACTCCCGATAGTGTTATCGCAAGCCCAAGCGTGGGAAGAGTGCCCCTCAGCGGTGTCGCGCTTGAATTAGTTTTTTTTTTTTTGCATCTGGCGCTTACACTCAGATCCTAAGTTCGACAACCGACTTCTTCGTGCTTTTCGTTAGCGATCCTTTGCCGCTGGCCTACAAGCTCGCTGATGGTGTATTCTGACGTACCAATGGGCCGTCATATCCTCTTTGATGAGGAGGCTTTACGTATGTACTTCCTAAATGTCAATACCATTCTTATATTGCTTCGCTATCTATCTATCTATTAGATGTGAAGCATCTTATGGCGAAGCTTAATCCGGTGGTAATGGTGGTGGTGGTGGTGTGCCGCGTGACCACCCTTACTGCAGCAAAAGGGAGAGTTGGGCTAGTTGGTTGGGGTTCATAGTGAACAGCGCAAAAAACACGACACAAAGAAGAGAGTGCACAACACGAGCGCTGACCAGCGCTCGTGTTGTGCAGTCTTCTTTGTGTCGTGTTTTTTGCGCTGTTCACTATGCACCCTTACTGCGCATGCGCAAACCCTTTCAAAAAAAAAAAAAAAAAACCTCCTCTACCCCCTCTGGCATCTCTCCCCGCGGGAACCACACACTCACTTCGCATGCGCCTCCCCTCCTACGCTCCCCCCCTCTCTCCTCTAGGCATCCCTGCCCGCGGCGTCCACACTCCCACTGCGCATGCGGGTCCCCCCCCTCTCTCTCCTCTCCTACGCTCCCCCCTCTCCTCTAGGCATCCCTGCCCGCGGCGTCCACACTCCCACTGCGCATGCGGGTCCCACCCCCTCTCTCCTCTCCTACCCTCCCCCCTCTCTCGCCTCGCGACGCCGAAGCAGGCAGCGTCTGCTAGCGAGTTTCTTGGTTGAAAAAACCGACTGCTCGCGCTGCACAACCGTTCACTGGCCCACCCCGTATATATGGCACTGAATCTTGACCTGCAAGGTGGTGCCGGTGGGAGATTTCTCCTGTGCGTTGTTGAACAATAAAAAACTTCCCCATCTCCCGCTAAAGGGAACCATGAGTGGATGCGAAGCAGCGGGGAGATAATTAGCTGGAGCGGGAGAAACGTCGCCGCTCTCGTTTCGCGGCAGCGTTCCGGGCGCTCATCGCGGCGCTGCACAGGAGAGAGAATGAGGCACGCGCGTTCTGTCATTTTCATACCGCGGAACTACCATGGCGCCCCCCAGTGGGGTATGCAGCTGTCGAACCACCTGTCGTGCGCGCCGCTCCGTAGAGGATTCCAAGAGGAGAGGACGGGGGGGACCGTAGGAGAGGAGAGAGAGGGGGGAGGAAACGTGCATGCGCTGTGGGACGCGGAAGCCGCTCCGCAGAGTAGAGGATTCCTAGAGGGGGAGGACGCGCATGCGCTGTGGGGATGTGGGACGCCGGAGCCGCTCCGTAGAGTAGAGGATTCCTGCGGGTCTCTGTGTCCAGTCGGAGTCTTCTGTCTCTCATTGCCCATTAGCCGCGATTGGCATGCTCCAGTAGGAAACACCGCTCCATCACTGCGTGCTTTGCGCCTCCCCAGTTTTCTCTACTGCGCAACGCTGCGATGAGCGCCAGCGTCAACGCCGCCGCCAGTGTAAGCGTTAGCGCCCGCCGCTTCGCATCTACACATGGTTCCCTTTAGCGGGAGATGGTGTAATCTTCTATCTATCTATCTATCTATCTATCTATCTATCTATCTATCTATCTATCTATCTATCTATCTATCTATCTATCTATCTATCTATCTATCTATCTATCTAGCCGCCTACGTACCGGCGCTTTCGTGGTCGTCTCTTGAACCTTCACCTTGCTCGGCCAGCAATTCGTCAGAGATATTTAAACGGTACTATTAATGGCATTTCTATTAGCTTACAGCTGTTTGTCTAAAGGATAAAATAAAAGCATGATTTGCTTTTACGCACTAATTTTCTAAGTGTAAGTTATGAGCAAATTCATAAGGATAAGCAGCAGAACTCTGCTAGGTAACTTGATCGAGCACGGAGGCTTTTCGGTAGGACTAGAGCGCGGCCTACTGTATCGCGTTTGTCTTCTTATATAGCGTAACCTTGGTGACAACGGTGACACTCAGCCTCTTACGTGCGGCGTTGTTGTTTCGGGACTGTTCTCCCTCTATTGAGCACATGTTGCTCTAAATTGACAAATAATAAAAGTTCTGCATTCTGAACCGTACTTCTCACTTCGTCAACTACATGGATCTAGTAAACGCTACTCTAAGTCGTCTCAGGTTGTAATGCGAGGGCATTTCCTGGCTCATTAACGACCACGCTGTCGCCACAGTGCTGTGGAAGAAAAGTGGGAGCGTAGGTTACGTCAACTCCGAGGGCGTGTACGTGGTTTCTCGGAAAGCGAGCGTTCGAATGCGGTGGCAGGCGATTGACTATAGCTAGGGCTCCGTGTTTTCGGATAAATAGAAAAAAAAATTTCGATAAACACCCGCCGGTAAAAAATTTGAGAATTCGGATTTATCCGACAAACTCCGATTATAAGAGAGCATTTTCAAAGCTGAAAATCATGTCGAAAGTAGCGCATCTTCATCAGCGGCAGCAACCTCGTAATGTATGCTTGCGTCCAGGGTTGCCGTTGGTGGCTACTTTGCGCTACTTTTGGACCCCGTTGGCGACGAATATTTCCAGTTGGCGCCATGGCTCTTTTTTAAACTTGTGGTTTTACTGATTCAAAATGGTTTTATTTATTCATCAATAGTAAAGACTCTGTTCATAATACCGCTTCTGTTCTAGTTGGCTAGAAACTTCTGTTCTATTTGGCTAAAAAAAAGTGCACTTTGGTGAGTTCACAGCAGTGCAAATCAACAGCTTTATTAGGGTAAATGAACAGGAAGTGAGAAGAAATAAAAGGATGGAGAAACAGGATTATCAGCAACAATGCAAAGCATATTCATTGGAAATGAAAGTAATAAGAACACATTGCAACAACATAGAATGCAAAATTAAAGCCCGAATTTCGAAGAATTGGAGATTTACGAGAAATAAACTCTGATAAACGCCGGATTTCCTCCAAAAAAAATAAACTCCAAAAAACACCCTCCGAATTTCAAGAAAAATAAACTCCAAAAACAAGGAGCCCTAACTATAGCCTACTCAATCTCACAAGCTGCGGTCAGCCGTGTGGAAAGTACGGCCGCCCTCAGGGCATCTTGAAAGAACGCACTACACAACTGTGTTCCTGCACGCGTGTCGATTCCGTGAATTTAGCAAGTGGCTTATTATGTGTAGAAAAAGATGTACTATAGTTCTTTGCTTTTTAAGTGCATGGCACTTCTGGGGCCCGGCTTGTCGTCCATCCATCTCATGCGGCCTGATCACGCTCTCAATCAGAAGCTCAGTACAGGCCCAAAACAAGGCTAGCAATGCTCAAGACCGGGTTACAATAAACGAACAAAGTCGGAAATGATATTAACAGAAGTAGCCAAGAAGTAATCGGTATAATTAACTTAAAATCGCTAAAAAACGTTTCGCAAACCTGCGGCTGACTCCGGCGCCCGCAAAGAGCGCCACCACCACATGCTCAGTGTGGAGCACGCAACTATCGTTAGCGTTGCGTGCTCCACATCGAGCATGCGCAGAACGTAAACGTAGCCCGAGCTCTTACGTACGTGCGCTATTTCTGGAATATAGCGTTCAACGCTAACGCACGCAAGAGATTACGTACGTAGGGCAAGATGGCGGTGCCTGTTGAAGCGAGAGCCGTTCACTTCGAATCTTTCTAGTCCTCGGCCTGCATTATTAAGCCCATTCACTCCTAAATAATGGTCGTATTTGATTTAGATTTGAGTAATGAGGCTTCGCCAGCCGTTTACTGCCGATAAAATAGCTCTGTTTTCGAGATACGTTGTTGATTAGCGGTGTAGTAGGCCTAAGAAAATCTGTTTACGAGGTTCGCTCATGTTTTTGGTAGCCGCGCAGAGATGGCGACGCTGTATTCATTCACCTGCTTTCCAAGATAAGGCAAAGACGGCCACATGTCAATCCGAGACGGTTACAGGGTCTTGAAAATACTCCATTGCGGTATATATGGAAAGTGATGTGTTTCGGGCCGCCAGACACAACACTGAACCAAATGCAGCCCGGAGACGCAGCAGTGGTGACTTTGGATCATGAAGCTCGAGTTAATGGTGCACTTGTGGATTCTACAGTGCATTTAGTGTTTTTATCTAGATGGCGCCGTATGCGCTTGCGTTAGCGTTAGCGGCAATGCCTCCCGCTGTAATAAAAGACCACTGTTTGCCCCGCAGCGCGTTCCGTTTTAGCGTTAGCGTTGAGACTCACGCTTACGCTAACGTAAGCGTTTCCCGCTATACTAAAAACTGTCTATTGTACATCCCTGCGGTTTTGCACGGAACAAAACGAGTGGCGTGGCTCACTTTACAAGCCTTGTCTTGGCTTAGCCCGTTCACTGCAGAACATGCGTACAAGCTTATTCGGCGCCGTAAACACGACGTGTACGCCGCATTTTCCCGCCACCTTCTTCAGTCGGTGCGAGAGCTGGTGTACGTAAGTGATAGGCACAGGGCGTTCCCATGGTTCACTCCCGTTTAGTCTGGCGGCTAGGCCGCCAGCCTTCACCTCCTTTACCAGACTCTCCAGCACTGACGTAATCAGCAGTTCAGGAAAGCCGGCCAAATTCAAGCGTTCAACTTGGCCTTTCACGCTGTCTCCTACAAGGCGCTCGCACGGCTTAGCAAGCGCAGCTCGCAAGCAGTTTTAGATGTGAAGCATCTTATGGCGAAGCTTAATCCGGTGGTGGTGGTGGTGGTGGTGGTGGTGTGCCGCGTGCCCACCCTTACTGCGCATGCGCAAACAGTTAAAGAAAAAATAAAAATAAAAAACCTCCTCTCCCCCTCTCTCTCCTCTAGGCATCCCTCCCCACGGCAACCACACCCTCACTGCGCATGCGCCTCCCTTCCTCTCTCCCCTCTTACACTCCCCCCCCTCTCTCCATCCCTGCCCGCGGCGTCTAACTCCCCCCTGCGCATGCGCGTCCTCCCTCTCTCTCCTCTCCTACGCTCCCCCCCTCTCTCCTCTACGCATCCCTGCCCACGGCGTTCACACTCCCACTGCGCATGCGTGTCACCCCCCTCTCTCTCCTCTCCTCCGCTTCCCCCTCTCTCGCCTCGCGACGCCGACGCAGGCAGCGTCTGCTAGCGAGTTTCTTGGTTGAAAAAACCGACTGCTCGCGCTGCACAACCGTTCACTGGCCATCCCGTATATATGGCAATGGATCTTGACCTCCAAGGTGGTGCCGGTGGAAGATTTCTCCTGTGCGTTGTTAAACAATAAAAATTCGCAGCGTGCGCGTTAACTAAAAGCGGAGTGCGGGTCTCTGTGTCCAGTCGGAGTCTTCTGTCTCTCATTGCCCATTAGCAGCGATTGGCATGTTCCAGTAGGAAACACCGCTCCATCACTGCGTGCTTTGCGCCTCCTCAGTTTTCTCTCCTGCGCAACGCTGCGATAGGGCCAGCGTCAACGCCACCGCCAGTGTAAGCGTTAGCGCCCGCTGCTTCACATCTACACATGGTTCCCTTTAGCGGGAGATGGTGTAATTTTTGCTATCCCTCTCTTTACAATCTTTGACTGGGCCGAATTATATCCCAGGATCGATTTTTTGGAACGAGGTTGGTATTCCCAGCAAATGTGGTCACTAAAGCTAAAGCGCAGATCTAGAAATTGTCAACATCCCTCATTAGGCATCTCTGACGCGAGCCTGAGACCCTCACCGCATCTTTCAAACTGCAGGACTTGCTCTGTAGCCCCCGCTCCCCCCTTGAGGCGTGTTTCTTAACAGCACAAGGTAATCATCTACGTACCTAAAAATCTTTGCAACACTTGCAGCGTCAACAGATGAGGCAATACGCTTATCAACGCATGTTAAAAAACCCAGTTAAGCAGCCTAGTCCTACTGAGGACGAGGTAGAGGATTTGATTACTTTCCACAGCAGGCACATTTCGATGGGGCTGAAAAGCAAGAACGCTCATGTACTTATGTTTGGGTGCAATTTGAAGAAAACCACGGGGTCAAAATTATTCTTGAACACCCTACACTCATAAAGCCGCAGTGCTGTATTGGCAAAACGCCAAGAGTCAGTTCATTAAACAGCCTCGTGAATGAGGTCCATGGCGTTCTGAAAATTTTAATGTTCCGGGCATGGACAACGAAATTATGTGGCTAAAGTGGTTGCTTGGGCGAGTTGGTACGACATACTTCATATAAAAACAGCGCTAAAAACGGAGGACAAGAGAAAGAAGGACACAGACGGGGCGCTGACTTACAAGATTTATTTGCCAGAACCGCGCAATATATACTTGAGCAGTATCTAACAAAAAAAAAAAAAAAAAAAAGCCGGCAGATCCCACGCACTGTGGGAATCGATGTAATGCGAAGCAGCCAGGAAGGAGCAAATCATGCTTTACATAATTTACATGTCATGTATTACATGTTAGGACCTATCATTTATGTTCGTCATACAGTCACGTCGCGCAATACCAATTTTGGTGCATATCAAGCTAACGAAACGGCCGCGAGCACGCCATGAGCGTGGCATGCAAGTCATGTCGCACATGACAAGTCATGTTTTCCATATTACTATTTGTCCTTTATGTTCGTCATACAGTCACATCACTCAATCCCAGATTTGGTGTATATCAAGCTAACGAAATGGCCGCGACCGCGCCATGAGCGTGGCATGCAAGTCATCTCGCACATGACAAGTCATGTTTTCCGTATTACTATTTGTCCTTTATGTTCGTCATACAGTCACGTCACTCAATCCCAAATTTGGTGTATATCAAGCTAACGAAAGGGCCGCGACCGCGCCATGAGCGTGGCATGCAAGTCATGTCGCACATGACAAGTCATGATTTCCATATTACCACTTGTCATTTATGTTCGTCATACAATCACGCTACTCAATACCAAGTTTGGTGTATATCAAGCTAACGAAACGGCCGCGAGCGCGTCATGAGCGTGGCATGTAAATTATGTTGTTCATGGCATGCACGTCATTATTTGCATATTACCGCCTGTCATTTATGTTCGTCATACAGTCGCGTCACTCAATCCCAAATTTGGTGTATATCAAGCTAACGAAACGGCCGCGAGTGCGCCATGAGCGTGGCACGTAAACCATACTTTTCATGACAAGTTATTCATGATTTTCATGATATGACCAGTCATTAATGTTCGTCATACGGTCATGTTATGCCATACTAAATTTGGTATAAATCCCATTAACGATACGGCCAGGAGAGCACAAAGTCGTAGGCGGCTAGATAGATAGATAGATAGATAGATAGATAGATAGATAGATAGATAGATAGATAGATAGATAGATAGATAGATAGATAGATAGATAGATAGATAGATAGATAGATAGTTAGATACGCTCAAACTCGCCGAAGTTCGCTAAGAAATGCTTCGCATTTAAAAGGCTAATATTTTAGAAATTTTTAGTAAGTGCCTCTCTACGCTTGGGTTGACTCATGAAGTTCCAGACGGAGGAACCATCCGGTTCCTAGATTTGATGTTGACGCTTTGTCCTACCCACGTGTGTTGGGCATATGAACCGCGCGCAAATAAGCCAATCCTTTCCTTTTGGACCGGCACATTCAAAAGTGGTGAAGCGCGCTATTTGCGAAGACTTGCTATACACACGCACTGCGAAAGTCTTGCCATCACATGATTCGGTGCAGCTTTAGTCAACAAACTGAACGCCTCACTGAGGCTGGTTTCCCAGATGTATACGTTTTGACCGCCGTTGCTGAGCGTCTGCTCAGAGAAATCAGATTGAGCCCAGAGACTAGCGCTCGCACCCGTGCAACGGAAAAGGGACGTGACAAACGAAACTTTGTCGTTATTCCCTATATCCACGGCGTCACCCACAGCCTCAAAAAAAATGGGCAGCAGGTGCGAAGCAGACGTGCTTTTTTCGGCCCCAGAAAGGCTGGCTAGGTTGTGCAAGGCCGTGAATCCTGGGTCCCAGAGAGTGCGAGCATGCCAGACCAAGGAATCGGAACAAGTTCGTTGTGCATTGAAGGGGTGGTGTACTCCCTACCCCTGTCCTGCGGCAAGAGGTACATCGGCCAAACAGGCCTGGTGTTTAAATGAGCGGCTGAAAGAGCACGCCCACAGTATTTCTTCAACGGTGTCGGGCCATCTTGGCATTCATTGCCGAGACTGCGGCTGCTCTCCCGACTTCCAGCATTGTGCGGTGGTTAGGCGGCATCGGGACCAGATGATACGTGAAATTTATGAGGCTGCGGAAATGGCTAGGCTGGGCAGCTTGTGTGTTAGCAGGCCCTCAATTGCTCTGTCACAGAAAGAAATTGAGTTTCCTTCAGAATGCATGCACACGTGATGTGCATGACGCACTATTACGATGATGATGTATGCATGGTTTTTACCGTTTTGTTACCATTTTATCGTTCCTCCTTTTTTGTTAGATACTGCTCAAGTATATATTGCGCGGTTCTAGCAAATAAATCTTGTTGTAAGTCAGCGCCCCGTCTGTGTCCTTCTTTCTCTTGTCCTCCGTTTTTAGCGCTGTTTTTATATGAAGAAATTATGTGCTCATGCCATCGCGAAGTGGAATGCGTAACAGTTCAAGTGAGTCTATCCTAATCAAGTTTACTCAGTTTACAGATCTCGGTCAAGATTTCTCTTCCTTTATAATAACACACATGGTTCAACAACAGATGAAGATCTGACGGTTGCATTTCACAATATGTGAGCAAAAATGATCACTTGTCTTACCGGTTGTCACCAATTCCCTCTGTTTGATGCAGCAATGCTCAGTGAAGCTTGGTGCAGGGACGACCACGATTTGTTCAAATCTTTTTCTTATCAATCGTACTGTGTGAGCAGAACTAACCGCCGATTCGGATGTGTTATGATGTTGCTAAGAGAGCGCGCAAACTGCGAGCTACTTTCCAACTTTTGTATCTGCTGTGACGATTTTGAAATAATAACGGCTTGTGGGAATGACAATATGTTTTCATTTTTCTGTATACTACCAAGTGGAAAGCTTTCTAGTTGCTTTTATTTTTATGAAAAGCTGTTGTCATTTGCTTCAGAAACTGATAATTACTTGGTGTCTTATGGTGATTTCAATATTCACTTGCTGGCCATTTCTGCACCACAAGAGGCCATGTTAACCATTTTGACTATAAACGGTTAGGAAAATTTAATCTGCGTGCCGACAAGGATGGCAACTGAAATCGAAACACTGCTGAATTTATTTATCACTGTTACAAGCTGCCTCTCTAGTGTCGCCAGCGCGAAGTCGGCGACGAGAATGACAGCAGTCTAGGTCGTTCCGTACGCAAGCAGATACAGTGAAGAGACCAGAGACGCTTGGAGGAAAACAAAACAACAGCTTTAATCCAGTGGCATGCGGCACAAGAAATCTATACAACACTTAAAACAAACTTACGAACATACACGTATACAAAACCAATAAGCTCAGTAATAATAATAATATCTGGGGTTTAACGTCCCAAAACCACGATATGATTATGAGAGACGCCGTAGTGGAGGGCTCCGGAAATTTCGACCATCTGGTGTTCTTTAACGTGCACTGGCATCGCACAGTATACGGGCCTCTACCATTTCGCCTCCATCGAAATGCGACCGCCGCGGCCGGGATCGAACCCGCGACTTTCGGGTCAGCAGCCGAGCACCCTAACCGCTATACCACCGCGGCGGACCAATAAGCTCAGTAAAGTTGCAAGTTGGGCGAGTTGGTGATAGTTCATGTTTATGTGTGAAGCAGCGCACTGAGACAAGGCACGAAAAGAACGAAAAAAGACAGGACAACATGACAGACAGGAATGTGGTTGCACGCCGCTGTTCTCTGAAACCGAAATACTTTCCAATCACAAGGATCAGCTGACCAGGGAAGTGATCGAGGCCTTCCATATCACTAAAAGAAAAGATGATTGCATCAGCCAAGCATCAGAGGTTCTAAGCTATTGCGAAGTGTCTTTTTTGGAAGATCACCGGAAACTGTTGTAACTTGAAAGTCATGGTCACACGTGGTACGCCTTCATGTATGTATATTAACCTTGTTTTCTTCGAAATAAACTAGTTGCGAGTGCGGCGGTTGTCCTGTCTTTTTTCGTTCTTTTCGTGGCCTTGTCTCAGTGCGCTGCTTCACACATAAACATGAACAAAACCAATAACTCAGCTTACAAGGGATAAGTATTAAAAATTACACGAAATTAACAAACAATGAACAAACAGTGGAATGAATTAAACAGTTCTGAATTGTAAACAGGTGAAGGCATACGTGAGTTGACCGGCAGCGTTGAGTCCACGACGATCGGATGCTAGAGAGAGAGAGAGAATAAAAAGAGAGAAAGGCAGGGAGGTTAACCAGAAGTGTAGCATCCGGTTTGCTACCCTGCACTAAGGGGAGGGGGAAAGGGAAAAGAAAGATGGAGAAGGAAAGCGAAGAGGAGAGTAGACGCGCGAATAAAAAAAATAGAGAAAAAAGAGGGCGAGGTGCTATAGCCTATTCAATAGGCCACTGCCACGCAAAAAGTTCGGATGCTAGAACTCACAGAGAGTTCTGGCACTGCGATGACAGCGGCGTTGCAACATTGATGTTTCCGGGAGCTAGGGCTTGAAGGCGATCCGAGGCAGGTTGAGATAAATTGAGATTGCAGTTCCGATGCCTACGTTGCAGACGTTAATTACGCGTCTCAGCTAGCCGAACGGCTAAGTTTATGTGGCCAGCTGATACAAAGCCACACTAAAAACTTCTAGTACGGATACTTGTTGATCCACTTCTACACAATGTTGGACAGGCAACTAGAATGATTAGCAGGGCGATATCCTGAGCTTAAATCCCCCTTCGTGTCCCCTCATTCTCTTCTTGGGGAAAAAGGGACCATCGACATCGGTCCAATCATGCGCGTTTAATTGTTACGAACTCCGCCCTAAAAATATATTGACCACGCCCCTTTGTATTTAGGGGAGGGTTCTCAACTGAGCGAGAGGGACAACCTGTTGAGGCGATCGCTTACGGCTCACCCACGTGTAGCCTTTCCCGTGGCACTGGTCTGTTGCCTCGGCGTCTTGCAGTCTAAACCTAGTTCGGGGCACACTGCGGCTTTTAACAAACCTGCCATCGCCGCCGGTATAGGAACAAAGGGTCAAACGCCAGCGGCGAACGTTTGAAGACGAACACGCCCTTCAGCTCTTCGCTGCCCTAAAAACAACTCTTCATGTTCAAGCGGTCCCGCTGGTCAGAGGGGGAGCGTGGCATCTGTTAATCGACGTGACGCCGGCTCGCAAAAATGGCAGTCCGTGACAATCACTAATATCGATTCTGCAAACATTAATAGTGGTGTAGTATTGTCTGACCTTAGTGACCACCTCCCAATATTTGTTCTACTAAGAAAGAAAAAAAATGCTGCAGCTCCACTACTGTGAAACCTGAGGAAGTGCGTAGCGCGGACACCCAGCGATTCCCGTCGCGCTGTTGTTATTGTTTTGTTGCTCTCGTTATTGGGGCTGCGACTTCTGTTATTGCAATGGGGGGTATTATTGTATCGTGCGGTTTTAACCTCATGTGATGTGCGGTAATGTGTACAGATCCAGCTTTCGGGGACATTGCATGATCAGCGCTCCTAGCGGCCACTGCTGGAAGCTCTCACGTTTTCAATGGGACATGGTCATTTTTCGACGATAAAAAATCGTAGAAGCGCAATTTCCAAAACTTCTTAAAGGGGCACCTTCTAGGAGCTGTACCGCACTTAACAAGTGCAGCATCGTTAACATCGGGGCTTCACATTCTGTTCCCACGACGACTAAAGTGTAAACAATGGGGTCCTATGGAAGCGGCCGAAATCACGCCTCGTTTTTCGGGACAAAAACGGGCCGTCTGAAAAAACTAGACGGAATCTTGCAAATTTCTCGGAGATCTGAGTAGTACGGAGACGAAGCTTTCATTTGAGGCCGCAATCATGTTTCTGTGGGGAGAAAAACACGTTCCAAAATGAAGTTTTCTACAACACAGTCGCGTCTACGACTCGCGTCTTCGACCATTGTATCTTGATAAGACCCATTTTCCCGCCCCGCGACCGCTGTGCGTTGTGGCTTAGATGGTTGAGCGCCTGATTTGGCGACTCACGGACGGTGAATGCGTCAAGGGTTCGAATCGCAGGAATTGTTTTCGTTTTTTTTTCTTTCTTTTTTTTTTTTTTTTTTTTTTTTTTTTTTTTTTTTTTTTTTTTTTTACGGAATTGCTGTCAGTGGTGACGGTGCTCGGCTGCCGACCCGAAGGGCACCGGTTGGATCGTGGCCGCGGCTCTAGTATCTAGCCACTATAGCACTAGTATTTTCGAACGAGGCGAAAATCCACTAGTACTTGGATTTTGATGCTGTACGTAGATGTAAATTCACGTTAAAGAACCCCAGGTGGTCGAAATTTCCGGCAGACTCTTCTGCCGCGACAGGGAATGGGAGACGCCCGCTAAGCGCGTGCTGTAGGACATCGTTTTTCCAGTCCAGACCTCCTCTACGGCGCGCCTCATAAACATATCGTAGTTTTGGCGTGTAAAGAAAGTTCCAGCAATTAATAGTACTAGTGCGTCATTGCTGAAGATTTATTTTCTTGTTTTTTCGCTAAAGTGTTGCACCCAGAATCATTGCTACAGAGCCGGTTTCGCTTCTAGATATGGAGCAAGTAAAGTTCTCATGTTTTAGTATTTCTTATTACGCAACCCATTATCTAAACAACAAAGGAAGGGGAACCAAGGGCCTATTTCAGTTAACCACAGCCTCAATAAGGCAACACATATTGAATCGAAGGAAAGCATGATAGAAGCTATTGATAGTGTAATGAAGCGTTTTAAATAAGCACTATACTATTGGAAACTGACCAGCAATGGCAGAACCAGCGCAAAGCTTGCGTTGCCGAATCGTCTTCTTTTCTTTCTACATCAGCAGCGTTCTCTGCTTCTGCAAGCAGTGCCGCTTTTAAAGAGTTTTAGAACAGCGTACGCGAAGCTTTGCGTTTGCGTTGCGCATGCGTCGTACGCTAGCCTCTTGCGGGCTCCCGTTAAGTGACGAACGCTAACGCTACGCCCGCAATGCCAAAAAAGCTTTGCGTGCGGTGTTCTAAAACTCTCTGTTTACTTCCCTTCCAAAACAGAGCCATCCTGGCGAATTACAGGCAGAATACCATGGCACTGAGATAGTAAGGCTTTAGCAGGTCCATTTCGCAATCTCATGCCTCGACATTGTTGATTACTAGATTAGAAGAAAGCTCAAGTGGCTTGACGCCGGACATCAAGTACGCGGCTTGTTAGACCATACGGGACGGGCCGCGGTACTTCGAAATAAGTTTCGTTGACCGACCGGGGCTAGCTCAAGGAATCCAGAGCCACACAAGTTGATGATAACCTTGGCCGTTGATTCACACAAGTCAGTGCCGGGAATACGACGCTAGAAGGCTTCGAGATATCTTGGTGTATTTGGCGCTGCTTGCCAGCAGTGGAGTGAGATCGGGCTCTCTGGCGACCCTCTTCAGCGCTTAGCAGCTTGGGAACTGCCGTCAACTCTCTCACATAAGCGTGGCAAGGAGGTATTGCGCATAACGTGCAGGAGGGCTCGAGTCCTTATAGGTAGAAGACAGGAGAGAGTCCATTCGTGGTCTGCGTAGCAATGTTTTGGGCGTACGTCACGAAGAGAATGACACGGTTCCAGTCTTAGTAAACGGAAGTGACGTACATTGTCAGCACATCACCTGATGTTCGATTAAATATTTCTGTTAAACCATTCGTTTTATAATTGCAAGATGTGGTCGTGTGGTGAAAGACCTTGCATTCCTCTAGAATTTCTTGACGACGACCGAAATACACGTCCTTCGGACGATGCGCGGCTCACGTAGTGCGCCGTGCTGTAGAATGACGTGGTGTGAAATGAGAGGCAACATTGCTAGCCGATGCAGATGACAATAGTGAAGTCTCTGCTTAGCGTGTAATCGATGGCAACAATTATCTGTCGGTTGGCAGCAGGAGTGATGGAAAGAAGTCCATACAAATCAACACCGGCGAAGTCCAAGGGACGGAGAGGGAAAGTCAGTGGTTGTTACGGAGCAGGGAAATGGCAAGGGGGGGATTCGTGTGGCGCTGCGCGTCGCAAAAAGTGTAGCGGTGTAAGAAGCGGTACATTCTGCGTTGATAGTAGCAGAGCTGGAGGAAAGTGCAAATCTTCAACCCTTCGGCATGTGCACACTGTGAGTCAGCGTTGAAGGTGGCGCATATGTCTTAACGTAGATGGCGCGGAATAAGAGCGATTTGCGTCCATCATAGAGGTAGTTGTGATGGTCGATCAACTGTCACGAAGAATGAAATGGTGTGTTTGATGACTTATTTCTCTAGGGATGGTAGGTGACGTTGCTTCACGCAACAAGACCATATAGGGGAAGCAACGCAGGGGTTTTTGCGCCACTGCACAGGCATGTCGGTGACGGCTACAGCGGGAACGCGTCGTAGATGGACAAGAAGACCGCCGCTAGAATGTGTATTGATCGGCGGATGCAGGGGGGGGGGGAGGGTTTACGGGGTTCAACCGTACTTTATGTATGCTTGTGCGTGCTTTGGTAGGTGCATGGCTAGCATAGGCAACCAGGGTTGCCGTTGGGTGGACATGAAAAGGCGCCAGAACTCACGCCAAAAGTAGCCAAAGTAGCCATGACATTTGATCATATCGCCGAATTTCTCGCCAAACAGAACAGAAGCGCTATTATCAACAGAGTCTTTACTATTGATGAATGCATGGATGCAAAACTTTATTGTCAGTCCTGAGGTGCACGACTCAACGCGCAGCGGGCCGCTCCCACGCTGGGACAGTCAGGCCAAGCCCGACCGCCGCATCGTGGGCCCTCTGGACAGCCCACAGTTGAGCCCCGACATCGGGGCTCTTGATAGCGGATAGCCACTTGTCTTCAGTGGATTGGTCCGTGCCCCGTAACGAGGGGCAACGCCAGAGCATGTGGTCTAGGCTAGCGAATTCGTTGCAGTGCCTGCAGGAGCTGTTAGGATAAATATCGGGATAAATTTTATGTAATAAATAAAACTATTTTGAATAAGTAAAACCACAAGTTTAAAAAAGAGCCATGGCGCCAACTGGAAATTTTCGTCGCCAACGGGGTCCAAAAGTAGCCAATTTGGTACAAAGTAGCCACCAACGGCAACCCTGTAAGCAACAACTAACTCGTCAAATCCGCGTTTACGCTGGGCAAGCACAGCGCCGAACACAACGCCGCTAGTGTCCTTGTGAATTTCATTTTGGGTGCTCCCAGCTTTTCTGTCATAATAAACTTCTCTCTCTCTCTCATATGGGGCGAGCAAATCAAAATGTCGCAAGATTGGAGGCGAAGTAAGAATTCATCGGAGTTTTCTGGATGCATCGCCACATGTGACTTCGCTCAAAGATCGCAGCCGCAGCGGAGGTCAGTGAAATGCGCTATAATTGCGGGGAAGCGGCGAATGAAACGTGTAAAATAAAATCAAAGGCATAGAGAGCTGCGAAGGCATTTCATTGTGAGTTTAGGAAACGTAGCAGCAACACGAAGTTTCGTGGGATCCGGAAGGACGCGATCTCGGAAGAAGACGGCCCAGAATAAGCAGCTTTCGTACGCCCAAGCAACACTTCTTTAAGTTTACCTCAATGCCATTAGAGCTGATACTAGTGACGACAGCTTCGACCTTTTGTAGATGTGTCGCAAAGCCGTCTGAAAAGATCAGAGTACTATCCAGGTAGTAGAGATTCGTCTGCCACTTAAAGCCGCGAAGGATGCCGATCATGCGTTCAAACGTTGCAAGCGCGTTGCACAGCCCGAATCGCGTCACAATAAATTCATATAAGCCGTCGAATCTAACGAAGGCTGGTTAGCGGTGGTCAAGTTCAGCCATCGGGGCTGCAAGCAGCCGGAGCGCAGGTCCAACGAATAGAGAAAAAAGAAAAAAACTATGCTCCATGCCAGCAGTCGCGTCGTCGTCTATTAGTGGCTATAGGGATAGATGTCCTTACGTGTGATCTTGTTCAGCAAGCCATAGTCTACGCAAAAACTAGGCAATTGAGCCGTCTTTTTTTTTTGTTTACAATATCGATCGGTGAGACCCATCGGCAGTTCGAGGTCTGTATGACGCCGTGTTGAGCCATGTCACTTGTGCGATGTTGCGACGCACTGTGGCTGGCACACGATATGCGCACTTAGGCTAAGGAGCGTGGAGATCAGTGTCGAAGAAATACATCGTGTTAGACTTAATGTTGGGCTTCAGTACATGAAAGGATGTTTTGTTAAGAATATAATTCGAATGGCAATGCCTTTCTCTGTAGTGTTCACGAATTAGGTAATACCTCGAAACTAGTGGCATCATAAAAATTCGTTCCAGGTTGCCTTAAGAACTCCACGGCTAAACATTGGGAATTGAAATGTGGGCGATAATTCAATTAGTTAAGATCACAATTAGTAAATTTTCGTAAAATACTTAACAGCCAACCTTTAAATGTTTTTGAAAGTGTTCGCTGAAACATCGGTATTCTTCTTATTGTTGTACACATGTACCGTACTCCCCTCTAGAATGTCCAAGCGCTTGAGTGCATCTGAGATAAATAAATAAATAAATTAATTAATTAATAATAAATAAATAAAACCTAAGCACGTGTTACACTCACTAAAAACGCTAAGGCGTATAAGGGAAAGGTGGGCTAGTTGGTAAAGTTTCATAGTGCAGTATATGGGGCTGCGCGAGAACGAATACAAGGACGAGAAAACACAGGACATGCGCTGTCTGTGTCCTGTCAGTGCGTGTCCTGTCTTTTCTCGTCCTTGTACTCGTGCTAGAGACTGTGTACGAATCGTGAAATGATACTTTCGCATTCACGATTCACAAGTGTGTGATCATCATCATGACTATGCAACATGACTACGCTAATTGTACGGTATATGCCACTCCCATGTTTCTCCAATCAACCCGGTCCTGTGCAGGCTGCGCCCACGTTAGCGCCGGCAGCTTCTGAATCTCATCTGCCCATTTAACTTTATGCCTCCCGTTAGCGCGCTTGCCTTCTGTTAGAATGCAAGCTCTTACTTACAATTGTCACCAGTTATCTTGTCTTCTCGCTGCATTCCCTTGAGAGATACTGGTAAATTACCATTCGCTTTTCTCTTGAGAGATAGTGGTAAACTGCCAATCATTATCTCAGAATACGTGCCAAATGCACACTACAACATACTTATACTTTTGGTTACTTCATTCTTATGCTTCGTATCTGCGGTCACTACCTTCCCTAAACAGACGTATTCCTTTACCACTTCCAGTGTTTTGATAGGCATCGCAAACCACTCTTCTCTTCGGAGACTGCTGAACATTGCTTTACTTTTCTGCATATTAATTTTCTGACCCACCGCTCTGCTTTCGCTGTCTCATTCTGTAATTATGATTTGCAATAGTTTTCCCGAGTTACTAAACATGGTAATATCACAAGCGAATCGCATGGTACTAAGCTACTCTCCTTTAACTGCTATCGCATGCTGTCCGCAATCCAACGCTCTGAAAACCTCCTGTTAACACGCGGTGAATAGCATTGGAGAGATGGTAGCTCCCTGCCTTAGACTCTTTATTAGAATTTTATTCCATCCTTTTTTTTTTTTTTTTTCATGGGGGGACAATGGTGGCTGTGGACACACTGTAGATATGCCGCCGCGACGGCATAGCGGCTATGGAGGTCGGCTGGTGACCTGAAAGGCGCAGGTTCGATCCCGGCCGCGGTGGTCGCATTTCGATGGAGGCGAAATGGTAGAGGACCGCATGTACTGTGCGATGTCAAAGCACCTTAAAGAACGCCAAATGATCAAAATTTCCGGAGTTCTCCTATACCGCGGGCCTCATTATCATATCGTGGTCTTGTCACGTAATACCCCAGATATTACTATTATTATTCTTATTAATTTTTCGTTCATTAAAAAATCATACCAGAGGGCGTTCGAATGATGATGTTTAGGTAGTGTTTTTGGAGCCGGTGACCGGAAAATCTGTAGCGCTAGCACACGTGCGTCATCATGTGTGCTATTGCACCGATTTGTGTGTACCGCGAGCCAAGACCTCTAGAACGATTACTTTGTACTTTAATAGTCATAATAATTGTTGGCGTCCAACGTCCTAAAACGACCGTATGATGAGAGACGCCGCAGTGGAGGGCTCTCAAAATTTCGACCACCGGGAATTCTTTAATGTGCACCTAAATCTAAGCACACGGACCTCAAGCATTTTCGCCTCCATCGAAAATGCGCCGCCGCGGCCGTACTTTGTAGTTTGAACCACACGTTTGGTAGCACCATGTTAGTTCGCGGAGGCTGCATTTTGATGGACGCAATATGCAGGAAGCCCATGTGCTCAGATTTAGGTGCACGTTAAAGAACCCCACGTGGTCTAACTATCGGGGGCCCTCCACTATGGCATCTCTCACATTCATATCGCGTTCTTTGGACGCAAAACCCCAACAATTATTATAAGAAGTACAGCAGCTTTCTGTGCATCCAGAGAAACCTAAGCAGTAGAAAAAAGCTCGGAAAACACGGGGACGAAAAGTAAGCAGACGCTACAAGCTAAGTAACCTAGAACTAAACATTGCGAAATGCTATCATTCGACTGTCAAGTCATTAAATGTGCGCCAACTGCTTCAAGATCTGCCATCGGCCGAGCCTTTCAACATGGTAAAAAATTTGCGCAGCTTGCGCTGAGTCGCGTAAGGCTGGGGCAGAGCAGAGCTGGTCGGCACTCGCCTGGTCCTGGCTTGACTAGGCACACGTTCATTCACACGTCCATGCACGAAGTGTTCACGCCATCACTTTGCGATTCCCGAGTATCGGATAGGGATCGATCGGGTTTCAGTGGGAATCGTTTGGCAATCACAGCAGCAAGTACCTTACTTTCCTTAATTAGGCAAATTGGCCTAACTTGCAAATTCGAAGCTTGGTCTCGATTAGCTTCCATCCCATGTCAAGGTAAGCTTAATTAGCTAATTAGGCGAGCTACCACTAGTTATATTAAGTCTTAATTAGTATTAGGCTAAGCTTGGCGCATCTTACATAATTCGGCATTACTAGGCACACGAGAATCTCAGCTCGGCTAAATTAGGGCTTTTTGAGGTGTGATTTCATTATTTATTTATTTATTTATTGAAAAATACCTTACAGGCCCGAAGGCATTGTGTAAGGGGGGTTACAGTGAAATCACAAGTAAACTCATAAGGAACAACGCTACAGTGCAGGTTAATAATAATAAGAACAAAAATACTTCTTAAGCAAATTAACAGAGCAATCAGTCATCATATATAATTCAACAGTACAAAAAAAGCAGATTAACAGCACGTTCATCAAAACATAGCGCAACACGCCACAGTATAAACGCTTGAAATGTAGACGATAAAAAGTAAAAAAAAAAAAATAAAATCTTACAACGCTATATCGTGAAAATGCATCTCAAGTGTGTGCCGAAACGTGTTAGGGTTACTATCAGAGGCGATATCATCGGGAAGATCATTCCACATGCGGATGGCTTGTGGTAGGGCTGATGTATTAAACGCGTTTGTGTTACCAAAGATACGGGTGAAGCTAAGATGATTATGTAACCTGCGTGATGTGTAGAGGGGGGCGTTCAAGTTGCAACGACGTTGTTTTGTTACTGTAGACGTACTTATGAAATAGACATAACAAGGACACTTGACGGCGGACATATAATGGTTGTAGGGAATAATCGAGTTTAAGCTGAGTCACACTAGAATGATTGCAGTAGATTCTGGAAATGTAACGGGCGGCTCTGTTCTGAATTGCTTCAAGCATATTAATTTGATAATGAGCGGACGGGGACCAAACAGATGAGGCATATTCAAGTTGCGGTCGCACGAATGTTAGATAGGACAGTTTGCGAACGTTAGAGGGACAATGGCGAAGGTTTCGGCGCAAATAGCCTAATGTTTTGGAGGCCTTTGTACAAACAGCGGTGATATGATCAAGCCAGGAAAGTTCTGGTGTGAGGTGGACGCCAAGATATTTGTAGGAATTTGCCCGGGAGAGCCTGTCGCTTTGTATATGGTAAGTAAAGTTAGAAATGACTGGTTTACGTCCAAAAGAAACAACTTTACATTTATTAGTATTTAGGGTCATGAGCCAAGTGTTACACCAATTAGAGATGGTGTTAAGATCATCTTGAAGGATGAGGTGATCATTAGGACAGTTTATAGGTCTGTAGAGCATGCAGTCATCAGCGAAGATTCTGATATTTGATGATATGTTAGTTGGGAGGTCGTTGATGTAGATGAGGAACAGTAACGGGCCAAGAACGCTCCCCTGTGGGACGCCAGAAGAGACATAGGAAGAGGGAGAGGAAGAATTATTAACGCTTGTGAACTGCTTGCGAAGGGAAAGGAAATTTCGTAGCCATGATAAAGTGAGGGAGTCTAATCGGAGGGCAGATAATTTAGAAATGAGGCGGCAATGGGCAACACGATCGAAAGCTTTGGCAAAGTCAAGAAATATGCAGTCAGTCTGTAGGCCATTATTTATGTTGTGATGAATGTCAGTAGTGAATTCCAGTAACTGTGTTTCGCATGACATGCCCTTTCTGAATCCGTGCTGGTTAGGGAAGAAGAATTTGTTAGTCTCGAGGTGACTGTATACGTGGGAGGCGATTATGTGCTCGAGTACTTTGCAACAGATGCACGTGAGTGAGATTGGACGGTAATTTTTAGGTGAGTTCTTATTTCCTGATTTAAAAATAGGTATTACTTTGGCGATTTTCCAGTCGTCTGGCAGTTTTCCAGACGACAGTGACTGTTGAAAGATGTGGTATAAGATAATGCTAGATATGGAAATGGTATTTTTTAGTACCTTAGAGTTTATATCATCAATACCGGCTGATGAGGATGCCTTAATTTGTTTAATTCGACACGCGATACCATCCACCGTGATTTCGATGGGCTGCATGTACTGGAAGTCGTATTCAGGGACATTTGGCACGTCGGAATGATCTTCCTGGCTAAATACAGATGAGAAAAATGTATTAAAAGTAGTAGAGCATTCGTAATCTGAAAGTGGAAGGTTGTGTTCATCAAGTAATGACAACTGGTTAGAACCGTGGTCAGGCGATATGAGACTCCAAAATTTCTTTGGGTTATTTTGCAAAAGAGAGGGTAAGTCATTTTGGAAATATTTGTCTTTAGCATTGCATATTGCTGTACAGTAGTCGCTCAAGCACTGCCTGTATTTGTCCCAAGCGGAAGTCGTAGCAGCGCGTTTGGCATTGCAGTACAGGCGTTTTTTCTTGTTTCTTTGCTTACGGAGGGATTTGGTGAACCAGGGATTGGATTTGTCGTTAGAAATTGTGATAATTGGGATGTATTGATGAATCAGCAATGATATTTTGTCTCTGAAAAGCACCCAGTTTTCATTTACAGACCGGTTGTAGAATGACGGAAACAAGATTTCCTTAAAAAATTCTTCCAGCTGTGCGTTTATTTTACCAAAGTCGGCTTTGCTGTAGTCACGGATTGTTTTTTTAGATATTCCTGTAAATGGTAAAGGTAAGTACAACGTCACTTCTATTAAATTGTGGTCACTGAAACCTTTCAGAGAAGAAACTGTCTTCACTGATTCTGGAGCGTTTGTCAGCAATAGATCTAACGTGTTCAAACCTCGGGTTGGTTGATCAATGACTTGTAAGAGGTTAAAGTCCAATGCTAAGTTAATGAATTCTGTTGAAAGGCCACATGGTGATGATAAATTTGTCCAATCAATTAGCGGAAAGTTAAAATCACCAAAGAGATAAATTAAATCGGTAGGGCAAAGATCTTTGGCATTTTCGATACTATGACGAAGTTCACGCATAAATATACCCCCCACAATCAGGCGGACGGTAGCAGTTTCCAATTAGCATTTTAGCGTATTTAGTCACACAGACTATCCAAATAATTTCAATGGCCGAGTCAAGATTCAGCGCGTAAGAAGTGAGCGTATTTTTTACACCAAGAAGTACACCACCACCTCTCCTGTCGACGCGATCTTTGCGGTATATGTTGTAGCGTTCACTGCCAGCAAGAACTTCATTATTTGTGATTTCAGGGTACAGCCAAGTTTCTGTGAGCACGAGTATATCAGAATTATTGTCCTCTAGAAAAGAGCAGACTGCATCGCGTTTAGGTATTACGCTTCTAATGTTCGTAAATGATATCAAGAAAGGAGTAGCCAAATGGGCTGCAGGTTTTTGGTGGTGTTTTCGTGCGCACGTTTTTGTTGTGAGCTATCTTTCTGATAAAATAACAGATTTGCTGACACTATCAACTATGTAAGTTTTGCCACTCATGCGTAGCTTGTCAACTGAGAGCTTAAACGGTTTTCTTTGCGTTTTAGCATATTCAATGAGCGCTTTTCTTGCCTGTCGCGTAGCTAGAGAAAAATCTTCTCCGATAGAATATGTTGACCCTTTTAGTTTTGGAGCAGACGCAAGAATTTGCTGCTTATCCTTGAAGAAGGTCAATTTGGCTATTATGGGTCTCTTTTTGCTGTCTCTGAATTTCCCAAGCCTGTGCACACGTTCGAATTGCGCGCCAGTCAAAGATATGTTCATTTTTCCAGAGCAGAACTCGATAATTCTTTTTTCAGATGCTGCCCAGCCCTCGTTAGGGTCATCTTCTATTCCAAAAAAAAGCAGGTTAGACTGCCTCTGTCTGTTTTCAGTATCATTGCACCTGGAGGTAATTTCAGTCAAATGGCCGGAAATTTGGTGCAGGGCATTATGAGCCGTGCCGGTATCAGTTGTCGAACATGACGCGAGGGTTGACTCAAGCTTGACAATACGTTCAGTCAGACGAGCAACTTCGTTCGTAGAAGCCGTCAGTTTTTCGATGGTCTCGCTTAACTGCACCGACAAGGTTGCATGGCCTTCCTCTAATTTTTGTATTGTTGACATAGCTACAGCGAAGGCTTCAGCCTCGGCCTTGCTCATGGGCCCTGGGTTCGATTCAATATCACCCGACAACATAAGCAGCATATCAAGGATGAGCAGACAAAGGCGAGATATTCGCGACAACGATCGTTTCAAAGCATCACACCATTCGGCTGGGCACGACACCGCAATCAAACAGTAATTACTACTTCTAACACAGACAGCGTGTTTGTAGTCACTGGCCTGCAAAATGACCGGTTGAATCACATGCATCTCTGGTGCGGTGCCGTGCCCGAGGTGGTCTGCTGGCGATTCGCTTAAGTATGGTGAGCCGGTTCCGTCAGGCGTAGTCGTTGATGTCCCTAGCGGCCAGATGTGCGCCCAGATTTGCTTGTCCAGCGTCGGCAAGAAGGGTGCTGAAGCAGGCCAAGCCGGTGAATAGCCATCGGAGACCAGTGCGCACGTGCCAGCAAGATAGGAACAAACAGCCCAGGTAATCGTGCCCTGCAAAATGACCGGTTGAATGACATGCATCTCTGGTGCGGTGCCGTGCCCGAGGTGGTCTGCTGGCGATTCGCTTAAGTATGGTGAGCCGGTTCCGTCAGGCGTAGTCGTTGATGTCCCTAGCGGCCAGATGTGCGTCCAGATTTGCTTGTCCAGCGTCGGCAAGAAGGGTGCTGAAGCAGGCCAAGCCGGTGAATAGCCATCGGAGACCAGTGCGCACGTGCCAGCAAGATAGGAACAAACAGCCCAGGTAATCGTGCCCTGCAAAATGACCGGTTGAATCACATGCATCTCTGGTGCGGTGCCGTGCCCGCACCAGAGATGCATGTTATGCGTAGCTTAGTTAGCTAGTTAGCTAGTTATGCGCAGCTTAGTTATGCGTAGTTAATTAGGTTTTACCATGCTCAACATGGCTTCATAAGGCTTGTCTATGGTTACACTGGTTTAACTAGGCACAGTTGTTCTTAATTTTGCTTGACGTGGCCGCGCCGGCAGGATCATGGTTTCCTCTCTACATCGCAAACCGGACAAACGGCGGGCATAACATACTTGCTGTAAAAAAATGCGAACGGAATAAAATAATACGTTTGGCTGCCCTTCCGAATTCCGGGTGCAGTCGGGCACCGTTTTCTTTTTCTGATGCGTGAAACGAGTCGTTGCCATAGGATCGGGGAATGACTAGCCATTTTAACGTCGCAGCTCGCCGGTCTTATCTTTGTCGCCGTTAGCAACGAACGCGGCAGACCACGCCAAGTCGTGAAGCTGTGTGTTCTGAACTTTTTGTTTCTTTCCTTTTCTTTCTTGCCTTGACGCAACTCTTGACTTCCCGCGAGATTCAAAAGATAAAAGTCATGCGGCACGTGGTGGAAGACACGCGAACTAAACGCCGATGTCCGTGAAAGCTGGATCTGATGACGATTAGATGCTGTTATACTGTGGTTATGTTTTCGCGCGCGGGAGAGGCGGTTGGGTTGTTCGGGCGCTATTGACGTTGCGCGGCAGCTGCCTTCTCACGCACCACGGCTGGATTAGTCTGGTGATGTAGACGTTCCACTTGCGTTTGCTTTGCGTTGAGTTTAACATTGGCTTGCCTGCGATGAAGAGCCGCAGCGGTATGAGCTTTAACGATTCTGGGCTTCTGTTTTCGCCGCTTACGTTCCGCAGCTCCTCAATGAGCCTTCACTTGGCGAGGCACAGGCTGATGTCACTAGGCTTGTCGCGCTTGTCGAGCAGCGGCTGTTCGCTGAGCCTTGAGCTCGGGATTTGAGTGGCGTCGACGCTGTACTTCCAGGAGTGGTTGCCAAATGGCGCGCGCTGATTGGGAGCTAGAGAAGTGCTGGTGTGAGGAGGAATGACGCGCCTGGCAAGCTGGTGGCGCTCTCTTTGCGGGGCGCCGGAGTCAGCCGCAGGTTTCCGAAACGTTTTTAGCGATTATAAGTTAATTATACCGATTACTTCTTGGCCATTTTTGTTAATATAATTTTCGACTTTGTTCGTTTATTGTAACCCGGTTTTGAGCATTGCTAGCCTTCTTTTGGGCCTGTGCTGAGCGTTTGATAGTGAGCGTGATCAGGCCGCATGAGATGGATGGACGACAAGCCGGGCCCCAGAAGTGCTAAGCACTTAAAACTTTATTGCAAACGAGCAGAGCCCAATACATTTCGCGTGTGTGGACTAAACAGAACTACCGAAATGGAGAAACTCTGAAAGCAAAGGCACACCGCATCTTGGGTGCATGGTCTCCAGTACATCAGCCCAGAAAGCCACACGAGCCCTTCTACAGTTCTTGAAGGAAACAACACTGAGCGACCGCCTGTGAAACCCTGCACTGTGTGTGTGGTGCGCGATATCTCATTCTCTCTCTCTTTCGCCCTCTCTTTTACTCCCTTGTTTCCCTCTCCCCGTGTGTAGGGTAGCAAACTGGGCGTCGTCTAGTTTACCTCCCTATCTTTCCTATATTATTTCTCTCTCTCTCTGAAAGCCAAGCATGGTTTGCCTACCTGAAAGAAAGTGGCGAGGACAGACGTGCTGCTTGTCGTGGCTAACCAGCACGCAAGCGTCCACGCCGGCACTGCTCCGATAGCTCCTTCGTCTTGTCGCGCTCGTTGAGGCGCACCTTCGGCTTCTTGAAGACGCTGCAACCATCTTCCTTCGACTGCAACTAATTTACCTTAATTTGGGTGCAACTGCTACATCCCACAATCCCACCGGGCACCATCGCGCCAGCACCGCTCGATCGAGAGCTGCTGCCGCTCGCGCTTCCCCGATCGCCGGCTCGACAGGTTATGACAACAAAATGGTCGCCTACCCCGCCGCCGTCGTTCGTGCAAACTCCCTATAGGCGTGCGACTTTTTGTGGGCATCTGCGCTTGTTGTGCTAGTTTGGGTATGTGTTTGAGTATGCGTAAAGAAAGTCCATACGCAGTTCTGCTCAGCACTGATATGAGAACGAGTCGGACGGTATCCCTTTCTTTCATCTCTTTTTTAACACGAAAGTGTTTTATGCCGGGTTCCACCAAGATTTGAATGGCGCATTTCCGTCACGGAAATGACGTCGAAAAAATACGCATGGTCAGAAGACAAAGAAAAAAAGTTCCGTCAACGGGAGTCGAACCTACGACCGCTTGGACCGCTGCAAGAGATGCCGGGCACGCTAGCCACTGCGCCACGGTCACATACTTCATAGACTTTAAAAACAAGCCTTTTATATCTACCACTGTCCTCTCGCAGTACTCTTGCTAAACTGAAGTAATGCATTATGACCGTGAAATGCACGATTAGTTCCTTCAAAGCGTCGTTTCTACGCGTCCGTCCCATTCGGCGCGTTTCGAATAGGAAAAGTGCAATTTTGTCGACGCATTAACACACTGCCAGGTGGCGACCTTATCCCTATCATCGGCCTCGCTCATAGCATCCGTCCATACTAAAAATAGCTCTGCGACGCACGAGTGCTTCGCGTGGCCGTAACTCGGAGTTCCCAACTTATGCTCGCCCCGCGAAAAATCGCAGCCGGTCAACGGGGGAAGACACGACGCGCGTTGCGTTTCCCTCTGGTCGGGCAGCGTTGTTCAATAACTCTAACATGCCGCAAGTAGGCGGCCTTAGCCCAAGTTCGGCGTCCAATCAGTGACGCTCTCCTGGCTGTCACACCGCTTTCTCCGATTCTGCCCTCACCGTACAGCTACCGCAAGCATCTATGACCACAAGGTTTTGTTTAATCATTGATCATGGACATTATAGTTGTCGGGATACAGATGTACCATCAAGCGTCAACGTGGATGCATCCACGTTAAACGGTGTTATAACTGTCAAACGCCAATATACATTGTGCCAAGCTCTCCTATATCAATGTACAGGAAACATTCAACAACTTCTGTAAGGACACGTTTCACTTTCGTGTTATACCGATTCCTATGACGGAGGAATCAACCATGTATTTTTTATGGATGGGGAGCCGCCTGATCGATTGGGATTTCTTTGGACAGTTTTGATTATAGAAAGCGACGCAGGGGCATCGCATACACCATGATGAGGCAAGTCCCTATTACGCAAAAGCCCTACTCAGGACATTCTAATGAGATTACACTCAGGACATTGTAAAGAGGCATAGAACGCATCCACCTTTTAGAGGCGCTGGCATCCAAAGAGTACGGAAGTGTGAACTGGTCAGCAGTAGAGATAAGTAACATACATTTAAAGTATTGGTGAAGATAAAAAAGCAAGGTAGCGATCGATATAAGAGGAGTTGTTGCCGGCCTGGATAACAGTACAATGTATATACAGAGGCTCCAATGAAGAAAGAAAAAAACTTGAAAGAGATAGCCAATAATGATACACTGCATGCAGTGCAGTACAGCTAGCGAAATGCAATGACATCCGTGTACTTAGATTTACGTGCACGCTAAAGAACCTCGGGTGGTCAAAATTTCCGCAGTCTTCCACTACGGCGTGCCACATAATCTCATCGTGGCTTTGTCACGTGAAACCCCAGATGTTATTATAATTACTATGAGTAGTAATGACAACGTTTATTCCTGGTAGTAAAACGTTACCGACACATCCTTAAGGGAATCGACATGGGGGTAGCAAATACTGCAGCTACTAACGTCTTGCTACCCTTTTTTTTTTAATAGCATAAACCTGCTCCTCGCACGAGCAGCAGCCGAGGCTGCTGCTCGCACGCAGAATAGGTTAAGGCTGCGGCCTTAATGCGGCGGCAGCAACTCATAAACGCGGTTTCACCAAAACAAAAATCTGGCTACTTTCGGTTAGAGAGCACCGTGGTTGAGAGCGTGAAATACGCGACAGTAGTGACCTCGAGGTGTAGAGCCTTTTGATGGGGAGGGAATGGGTTGACATGCTCGTGCCGCCGCGAACCCAAGCGGTTAGAGATTTCCCCTGACCTGGTACTCGACCATTGCCGAGGGCTTTCCCATCACAAATATGATGCGTTGCAAGGAACGAGGGGAATCCGGGTGCCCCTTCTCGCGTTCTCTGCCTCCCCTTCCCTCGCGGGGCACTTATTCAGATGTCCGCGCTTCCTCGCTTTCCACTCAGTCAGTCTGTTCTCTTGATTGTGCTGAATGCTTCAGCAGAAAGCAAGTACTGCAACGAATCTTATTGAGAAAATAGAAATAGCAACGTGTTCGTTCAGTCCAAGGCAGGTATACAAGGCTGGGTTGAATCTGGCTTGGCTGGACAAATCCCAGGCAGTGTACATAGACGCGACTACTGCATTTAACATCTGTACCAAAAAAGAAGAAAAAAAAAGATATAAAAAAGAAAACACATTAAATATAATAATAGTTTTGGGGGTTTTACGTCTCAAAAGTACGATATGATTATGAGGAACACCGTAGTGGAGGGCTCCGGAAATTTCGACCCCCTGGGGTTCTTTAACGTGCACCTAAATCTAAGTATACGGGCCTCTAGCTTATCGCCTCCATCGAGATGCGGTCGCCGCGGCCGGCAACGAACTCTCGACCTATGGGTCAACAGCCGAGCAACCACTGACCATCCGCGGCTACCAACGAAGAAATTAAAAATAAGAGAAAGGATATTTAATCTTGTGTAAACTCTCGATCGTGCAAGAGGGACAGAAAAAAAAAATATAGACAGAACGTTTGGAGTGCGTATCAGCAGTTACAGAAAAGTATTTAATTGTCTGAAAGTTATTTCTTCAAGGCTCCAAACTTTGAAAGTTGGCGCTTGTGATCGCAAGATGCGCTCGGAGCAGCTCAGTATTTCTTGTACTGCGCACAGTACGTCGCAAAGACAATTTTGAGGCTATGTTTTATCATCCTTTCATATAGAGTGTTCTTGAATATATTTTTTAACTATTCCGAAAAAAAAATTTTCACTTACTCAACGGTTTCATTGTGTTTCTGCGGTGGACTTCATTGCAGACACGAATAAGT
>JALIZH010033001.1:2782500-2810000 GCA_030522465.1 Rhipicephalus appendiculatus
GGGAAGAATATAAATACACCAAACAAGAAATCAACGCAATCGTGAGATGACTGAAGCATTTCATATAAGAAAAAGAGGCGATCAGTGCGTCAGCCAACCTCCGGTGTTCTTACATGAAAAGGAGTTTGCCTTTCTCGATAATGTTTCGTGATAGTCTATCTGCCTTAGTTAACTGACCCTTCACGTTTTGCCATGGCTGTCCTTTTGCCTTGACACGCATGCGTTGATTTCTTGTTTGGTGTATTTATATTCTTCCCTTTTCAATAAATCTTTCAGTTGCGAGTAAGCGCTTGTCTTGTGTTCCTTTCTCGTTTGTCTTCGTTGAAGTGCGCTTAATAACAGCTATACCATGCATACGTGGGATCTGCCGAATTTTTTAAAATGTTCGTTATGTAGGAACTTTTATAAGAAGATAATTTCGTGAATAAAGGGCTCGCCTGCGGTATAGAGCGTTGTACGGACGGATGCGCTACAATCCATCACAGGGGAATACAAGTTCCACAACTATTGCGTGGCTTGATTCACTGCTCAACACGAGCTAGCACCGCGGAACTACAGATATCCTGTGATACCACTGACGATGTGAGAAACGCAAGCTCGCATCGCACACGGATCGGGCGCCGATGCGTGATTGCACGAAAGCAGGGTGCCGAACCGAACCCGAACCGGAATATCAGCGAGAACTCAACTTGAACCAGAACCAATATTTTTGGAACGCGCCTGACCCTGAACCAACCCTCAACTGAAAAAAAAAGAAAAAAAATGCAGGACACGTGAGCTTCGAGGTCAAGAGATAGCGTAATCGGGCCCCACGCGCATCGCCTTCTCAATTGCTAGCCTAGCTTCGTTTTTCGGTGCATGCCTCATCCCAAGGGCGTAGCCAGAAATTTTTTTCTAGGGGGGGGGGGGGGGGGGCAACGATACTTCATGTATGTTCGTGCGTGCGCTTGTATGTGTTGCGTGTATATATACGCAAGCAAAATTGAAAAATTTCAAGTGGAGTTTGAACCACCCAACCAAGGGCGTAGGCAGAAATTTTTGTCGGGGTGGGGGGGGGGGGGGGTCACCTCCTTGATTTAGATTGGGGGCCGGGCAGGCAGATGTGGTCGGTTGACATTTTGTGCTCTATATGCCATGGCGAAAAAAAAATTTCATGAAGGGGGGGGGGGGGGCACAGGCTCTGTGTGCCACCCCCTGGCTACGCCACTTATTATTATTATTATTATTATTATTATTATTATTATTATTATTATTTGGTTTGCATACATAAAAAAAACACGAAGACACAGAGGAAATAGGGAGGGAACGGCTGACAACTGCCACCTAGAGGGGCACAACGCCTGCCTGCTCCTTCGGGAAGGGGAAAGACAGAGGAAAGGAAGAAATGTGGGAAGAAAAGGAGAGAGAGAAGAGGAAAGAGAAAAACAAACAAACAAAACAAATAACACAGACGTAAACACAAATAAGTAGTCACATGGAATAATGTCTATAAGCGCGAGGCCAAATCGGTTTTCTTTAGGAAAGTTAGTAGGGCTCGATGGGCCTGGTCACGCCTAGTAGCACATCCACCCGGGAACAGGCAATCGTCAAGTGTCCTGCACCTAAGTCCAATAAGGCCATATTCCTTCGTGAGCAGTGCTCGCTGCGCAACGAATGTTGGACACTCTAAAATTATGTGTTCTAGTGTCTCGCAGGAGCCACACGACGAACATAAGGGACAATCCGCACGTCCTTGACGATATAATCGTTCGCGCACTGATACAGCACCAACTCTTAACTTATATAACAGGGCTATGTCACGACGAGGCAATCCCCGACCACGAATTCGAGGAGGGAACAATCCTCTTGCGACACGCTGGTCGGGGTGCTGCTTTAGAAGATGTCGGCGGATCAGCAGACGAGCGTTGTCAAACAGGCATGAAATTTCTTGACAGTCACACTCGTTGTGGACACAACTTGAAGCAAGGTGATCGGCCTCTTCATTCCCCGGAATACCAACATGTGAAGGTATCCACTGGCAAATGAGGGATACCCCACGAGTAATAAAGTTGTGAGGCAGATTTAACGATGCTGCACATAATTGGGCCATCGGAGTCTGTTCTCAACAATCTGCAAAGGGCAGCACGAGAGTCTGTAAGTATGATAACCTTCGATGCTCCTAATTCTTCTTGCACGTATTTCAGAGCAACATCAATCGCAGCTAGTTCCGCAGTTGTTGATGAGGATGGATGCGGTATGCGAAACACCCGGCGGATGTTTGTCGTAGGGCAAAAGAAAGCTGCAGAGCCACCTTGGCCACCGTTGTGTACAGATGCGTCTGTAAAAACTTGAAGGTAATCGTGAAAATTTTCAAATAGGTGCGACTGGGCCAACTGAAATAGTGCCGAAACAGGCTGGTCAGACTTTTTGAGTATTCCGGGAATGGAAAGATAAATGGGGAAGATGCTTTTGCTGCGCTCTTTCGGAGCTGTGAAGGAAGTGGAATTTTCTGGACTGCCAGCAATCGTGGTAAACAATGCCGCCATTTTCCCCATGCGAGAGTTCGGGCGCTGAGTGAGGCGATTAATAAGTCCATTACCGTCTGGTGCTCTGTACATGCGCTGGATATGGTGCAGCGCTCTTTGATCAGCCTGCAGCCTCAGGGGCAACTGGTGCGCTTCGGTGAGTAGAGGAACAGACTGCGCCTCGCGAGGTAAACCAAGTATGATTCGGAGTGCAACACGATGGTCTCGTTCCAGTTGAGACATCAAACTTGGCGGCACGTTCAAAACAGGCAAAGCGTACATCAATCCAGAGAGCACAGCTGACTGATACACTTGTAGCGCTGTCGTCTGGTCGCAGCCAGCGCCCCTAGCAGTCAAGGCGGCCACATATTTCAGGAGCGACTGTGATTTCCGCCTCACGGAGATAACAGCAGGGCGCCAAGACAGGCGGTCATCGATAATTACGCCCAGGTAACGATGCTGTTGTACCCACTCTATTGGTGTGTCTCCGATGTACAGCCGGCTCATGCTTCTTCGAGCACGTTGCCTTGGATGATAAGCAATGGCGGCTGACTTCGCAGGTGAAATCTGAAGACCAACTTCTTCTAGGTATTCTGTAGTCGTATCCAGCGCTCTCTGCAAAATTCCTCGAAGACGTGGACCCTGCTGTGAAGGACCACTGATCCACAGTGCGATGTCGTCAGCATAGATGGCTATGCTTATTGGGAACTCATGTTCTTGAGGTAATCGGCTCGGCAGCCCAGCAAGCACGCTGTTGAAGAGAAGCGGCGATAAAACGCTGCCTTGAGGGACACCGCACCTAAGAGTGCGCGATTCACTCGTTACTCCTCCAACGAGTACTTTCATTTTGCGCTCCGATAGAAAGTTACGCACAAAATTAAGCAGCCGACCCGAAATTCCCGCAGCCACAAGTGCGAGAACAATCGCCTCATGTGGCACCGAATCAAAGGCTTGTTGTACGTCCAGGAATAGCACGTATGCAGAGTGCCTGTTTGCTCGAGCAGCCTCAAGCGACGACGCGAGATCTGCGATGCTATCGATGGTTGAACGATGCCGACGAAAGCCGCTCATAACATCAGGGAAAAATTTCAACTCCCGTAGTCTGCAATCTAGGCGAAACAGTACCATTCGCTCCATCAGTTTCATAATATTAGAAGTTAGTGAAATGGGCCTGTATGACTTCAGGAGTTTTGCAGGGCGCCCGGGCTTTAAGATTGGTTTCACGATAGAGGATTTCCATTCAACAGGGATCAGAGATGTTTGCCACACTTTGTTATATTCATCCAAAATGTACTGATGGAAGGCTTCATCGATGTTTCGTAAGGCTTGGTACGTAATGCCGTCTTCACCCGGGGCAGTGCGGCGATATGATATGCACAGCGCGTGGCGCAACTCCTCGAGAGTAAAATCTGCCTCATCCATCCGACAGGCAGGGCCATAGTAAAACGTTGTGGTATCGCGACTTATTAGGGAATCAAGGTCGCCGTTTGCGTTGTTTCTTGACATAGGACAAGCAAAGAGGTCGGCGAACTCTTCCGCAAGAATTTTCGGAGCCCGTCCGGTCGTTATGCACAAAGCTGCAATTGGATTCCTGCAGATATCAGGAGTTCGGAGAGCTTTCAGTATGCGCCATACATTTCCAAAGCCGCTTGCCATATGCAGCGAACTACACAGTGCAGCCCAGCTCTTTCGACGGAGTTGTTTTGTGTGTCGCCGTATGGCTGCATCTAAGCGGTTATACACCGTCCAATCTGGATCTCCTTTTAGAGCGCTGGGCCCTCCTGTAGGCGCGGCGTCGACAGGCACGTAGCCTCAAAAGCTTAAGATCTGGGTTTGGCTTATTGAAGCTTCTCACTCGTCGCACTGTAGCTTGTTGTAAACACTCGCTCACCAGTTTGAACAGCTTGTCGTGCGATGGCGCCTCGGAAAGCAGCTGACGGAACTTGTCCCAGTTTGTCACTCTGTAGACGGCTCTCTGACGGCTGAGAGTATGTTCCGGAGCCAACCAAATTGGTAGGTGATCCGAGCCCCCATGGGTCAGCTTCACATGACCAGGCAAGGCACACATCTCTGGTTGATATCGCAAGGTCGATGGTAGAATTTTCCTTGCCCTTGCCGACAAATGTGGGTGAACCGTCATTGAGCGTTTGCAGATCATGCTTGATAATCAGTTCATTGATCTCCACCCCACGACTGTCTTGTTGACGAGAACACCAGCGAGGATGGTGAGCATTGAAGTCCCCGCACAGAACAAATGATGGACCGCACCGAGAGACTAAACACTCCAGTAACGTGGTGTCTGGAAGATCGCGTGGGTCGAAAATATATGCTTGCCACGGTCGTAGTTGTGTCTCTAAGACTTATAGCAGCAGCCGTACATTCAAAATTCTCATCACAGATATCACCTGTTTCAATAACTGAGAAATGTAGGTCAGCTCGTACATATAAGGAAGCTTTTGAAGGATTTCGGGAATGCGAGGCGTCCGTGCATTGGAAGGACCTACATGTCGGCACTGTGCATTGCGCGTTGCTGTGAACGCCAACGAAACCAGGAAGTCTCAGTTCGTCTTTGATTACATTGCTTTCTTGAAGTGCTATAACATCTGGCGGGGTCTTCATTGCGAGGAGCCTTAGGACCAGATCAGCATGTCGCGGCCGTAATGATCGGACATTCCACTGCAGCACGAAGGGGCGGGGCTTCCGACTGTTCATACTGTTTTTAGCGAAGGCCGTCGAGAACTGGAACGAGCGCTTCCAAAAGTTGTTCTGCAGCTAGTGCTGCTGGTGTTTGGCGACCGGCAATCAGTGATCTAACGACATTGATAAGCATCTTAAGTAGGTTGATGAGCTTGGCATCATCTTCGACAGAGACCGTTTTGTTTACACAGTTTTCCACTGTAGGCGGGGCCTTAGTAGAAGCTGGTTCCGACACTTTGTGAGAAGCGATCTTTTCAGACATGGGTTCCGACGTTTTCGATGGAAGCGCCGGCCACGATGTCGCCGAGAGGAAGTTCCGCTTCTGCCCTTCTTTCTGACGTACGCTATCCAGTAATATACTTCGAACGTGCAGGTATATTGGTTTTGCCGTCTGCAGCCGATGGATGGGTACTGCGGTTACGTGTCTTCTCTCCCGATGCCTTCTTTTTGGCTTTTTCTTTGAGAACCTTAAGTTTTTTCTTCAGGGTGGGACATTCTTTGTCTGTTGCCAAGTGCTCGCCGTTACAGTTAGGACATCGAGATGTCGAGCTGTCGCAAGAATTTACGTTGTGATTTCCGCCACATTTGGCACAGACCACAACGCTTGTGCAGAAACCCTGTACGTGTCCAAGCTTCAGGCATTTACGGCACTGTAGAGGGGCCTTGGCACGAAAGGTCGAACTGGGTTATCGAACTAAACCGGCCTTTATATGAGTTGGAAGCTTTTCACAGTCGAATTGAATCTTCACACACTTTGACGAGCCGAGCCTCCGGACGCTGATGATCTTGCATGGAGGCGTGCAGACGATAAGGCTTTTCAGAACGTCATCCTGAAGTTCTAGGTCGACGTCGGATATAACACCAGCTGTTACATTCGCGCCCTGTGGTATATAAGCCCGCGTGCTGACACCACAAAGTTGCGATAAACCAAGCAGGGTTTGCACCGTCTTCTCATCTGTTGTGTCAACAGCTATGATATTCTTCCGCGGGTTCACTCGAACTTCTTGAACGAGACCAGGGGCCAAGTTGAAGAAAAACTCATGCAGCTTCTGCTTGGAGATAGCATTGAGGCTTACCGTCACGTCGACAGGCACGTAGGCTACGGTCGTGGTCATGATGCTGCTGTATATGACAGTTTCTTCGCTTGAAGACGATGTCGACGACTTCCGTCGTGAACGACGATGCTTGGCAGGTATGAAGGCTTCCGAGTCATCCGACCTAACATCAGACTCGGAATCAGGAGCTTCCGATGCTACTGAAGAGCTGAGGCGCTTTCTTGCAGCGGGAGGCCTGTCCCTGCCAGAAGACGGTTCCACCACCATGCCTTCCATTGCAAGCTTTGCAGGGAGGGTATCCCAGCAAAGCAGGAGTCTTGAGGGCCAGTAGAAACAGCGCTGGTTGTCGCTGATGCACAAAGAAGCACAAAAATAGAACAAACACTTCAGCACTAAGAGAACGGAAGCACCACAGATAAGAGATTCTTCGTTAGCGACTTTTTAATTATACTTTGTGACGGCTCAAAGGCAGCGTATATAGTGCACGAGAATGGCGACAGACGACAGCTATGTGTTCTAAGCTATATGGATATTTACGCTTAGACACTTGCACTTCAGAACTTGGCCAGTCTACTTGTATTCAGCAGCTGAAACGTTGTTTCAAGGTACCCCCTAGTATTTCCCATGCAGTCCAATTCGGCCGTTGGGTTATTGCGCTACTTTTAATAGATAGATTCCAGCAGATCCCACGCACTGTAATATTAATTGCCGGGGTTGTAGGAGCCAAAACCACGATATCATTATGAGGCGCGCCGTAGTGGAAGACTCTGGGAATTTCGACCACCTGGGGTTCTTTAACGTGCATCTATTCGGCGCACCGTGGGAGTAAATTTCGTGCGAAGCCGCCAGCGAATGGCTGCTTATGCCTCACTTTTGAAAGCCAAGTCTTACGAGGTGGTTAGCCGTCTTTATCAAACTTGAGTAGTGTGCATATCCTGGGAATAATAACGTACCAAAACTGCGATATGATTATGAGAGACGCCGTAGTGGGGGGTCTTCGGAAATTTCGACCACCTGTGTTTCTTTAACGCGAGCCTGAATCTGGATACACGGGTGTTCTTTGCGTTTTGCCCCTATCGAAATGCGGCCGCCGTGGCGGGAATCGAACCCGCGCTACCAAGCTTAGCAGCGCGACACCCTACGTGCTAAGCTACACCGGCGGCTCAACGTTGAGTGCACTGGCGTCTAAAGAGCAGCTAATTTTCTGACATAACGCCGGCTCTCAAGTTAAGCTCAGATATCCATTTTATCGAAAGCAAGTGCAAGCACCGTTCGTAGGCGTATTCGTGCGGGGACGAGCAACGCTAACATTTTTGTGCGACACTCATGTTGTCAGCTGCAACAAACGGTATGTCTTTCTCTTGTTTAATCCAAGCAAAGTGACTTATAAAATTTTCAATGCCTATTTTCGCTGTCCTGGTTTGATATAGACAGTGAATCACCCGTGGCGTATTGATAGATAGATAGATAGATAGATAGATAGATAGATAGATAGATAGATAGATAGATAGATAGATAGATAGATAGATAGATAGATAGATAGATAGATAGATAGATAGATAGATAGATAGATAGATAGATAGATAGATAGATGGAAAGAAAGAAAGAAATGGTCAAAGTGCCTTTGGGTAGCAAAGAAATGCTTCGAATTTAAAAACCATAATTTGAAAACACGCCACCACGCACGGAGAGCTAAACAGGCGGTGTCCTCAAAAAGGAACGGTAGGAATACCATTGAGTTAGCGAGTGTGGCATTTTGTAACAATGAAGGCCCATCCACGGTACTCCAGCCCAGCGCGAGGTGTCCAAAGGAGACGGCAGTTTCGCGACGGCGCGTCGCCCATTGCACGACCGACGCTGTATGCCATCCGAGCAAAGGGGATCGTGACCATCGGCAACACAAACATCGGCTATATACGGTTTCAATACAAGGCACTATAAGGCCCCCCTGGTATAAAGTGCTGCATAAGTTACACTTTTGAGGGGAAGCGGTGTCCATTTTAAAAACGGTTCGCGCGAAATTGAGTTCCACACCCAGCCAAGTTCAGCTGTTGTACACAGCGTACAGTGATATGGCTCGGTCCGTTAAGGCGTCGTAGCCAACGCCGGCTCGACATCCAGCGTATTTTCTTCGTTGGGTGGAATTACTGCGAGGCGAAGGTGAGATGGCAACAACGAAAAAAAAATGTAGTGGTTAATGAGCATCTGGACTCTGAAGCGGCAGATTCGAAGTAAACCGAAAATGCCTAATGACTATTTAGATGACCGATCCGGCAATCGCCTTCCTGGAGGTTGCTGGCTGCCTTCGAAAAAAAAAAATCTCTTTTGTAAACAGGGCAGTTCCCAGACCCCTGAAGACCGCGACAAGCGCTCAAAGTGCTCTGGTCCCGCGGCCGCAGCAGATGCTCGCCATCTACTCTGGCTGCGTCCAAAGAAAAAAAGTCACGAGAGAGCATTAGTAAGCATAGGTCACAAACTTTGTGGAGCTCACTCAGACTCACTCATGAAATATATTTTGTGCTTTGGACCATAGGTCGGCAAAAGTTGTGGTGCTCACTCAGACTCACTCAGGAAATATATCTTGCGCGTAGGGCTCACTCGGACTGAGATTCACCAAAATTCTCCTGAGCCGGACTCACTCGGACTCACACTCACGAAAATGTTCTTCAATCGAACTCACTCGGAACTCAAGCACACCAAAATATTACTCACCCGGACTCACTCAGACTCAGACTCCCGGCTCGATCTGAGTCTGAGTGAGCCCGCGTGAGTTGACTCATGAGTCCGTTGGCTTAGAATTAGCTTGTTCGACCATGGTGTCAATGCTATTTAACACCAATGTCTCACGTAACCGGTGCTCTTCTTGGCGTCTTTTGATATAGTACCTTCGTATACGAGTTATCAGTCGTTGCAAACCAGGGAGGACATTTTTCTCGAAAGAGATGACAACATAAGATATATTTATCAAGAACTTCTCTGAAAGAGTTGGCGAGGGGGGGGGGGTCAGGGCACGCCCTGCGTAATTCGTGCCTCTGATCAATAAATATTGAAATGGTGTACGAACGACATTGCTTTGGAGCACGTGAGGGTAGACATGAATATAAACGTGAATCCAGATAAGGCTGATAGTAAGGCTGAAGATGAGTAGATTGGACCACAGGTCGGCAAAAAAAGCGGAACTCACTCAGACTCACTCGGGAAATATATCTTCCGCTTTGAACTCACTCGGATTCGCCAAAATTTTCCTGAGCCGAACTCACTCGGAGTGACACTCACGAATTTTTTTTTCAACCGGACTCACTCGGACTCAAACTCACCAAAATATTATTCACCCGGACTAACTCAGACTCGCACTCACGGCTCGATCTGCGTCTGAGTGAGTTTGAGTGAGTCGAATCATGAGTTCGTTCGCCTAGAATTAGCTTGTTCGACCAGGGTGTCAGTGCTCTTTAAGACCAATATCTCATGTAATCGGTGCTCTTCTTGTCGCCTTTTGATATACTACCTTGGACACGAGTTATGAGTGGTTGCAAAAGAGTAAGGACATTTTCCTTGAAAGAGATGACAATATAATATATATTTATCAAGAACTTCCCTCGAAGAGTTGGCGGGGAGAGGTCAAGGCGTCCCCTTACGTAATTCACGCTTCTGATCAATAAACATTGAAATGGTGTATATATGAGCGATACTGCTTTGGAATGCGTGTGAGTAGACGTGAGTATAAAGGTGAATTCAGGTAAGACTGATAGTAATGCTGAAGATGAGTAGATAGGAACATGGGTCGGCAAAAATAAGTGGAACTCACTCAGACTCACTCAAGAGATATATCATGCGCTTTGGGCTCACTCGGACTCAGACTCACCACAATTTTACTGAGCAGGACTCACTCGCACTCAGACTCAGGAAAATTTTTTTCAACCGGACTGACTCGGACTCAAAGCTCACCAAAATATTACTCACCCGGACTCACTCGGGCTCAGACTCGCGGCTCAATCTGAGTCTGAGTGAGTCCGAGTGAGTCGACTCATGAGTGAGTTCGCCGACCTGTGTTAGTAAGGGCTAACGGGCGGACCAGTTTACGAAGAGTATATTATGGACAGTAAGATACACGGGCAGATGGTGCAGTGTTTTCGACAAGATCTGCGCGCAGTTATTTAACCGTGACGTGTCATATGGATGTAAAATACAAAATTAAATAGGATCCCAAATTCGCAAAAAAAAAAAAAAGAAAAGAAGCAAAAAACAAGCTGACACGTGCTTCTTTTACTTAGACAGTTTTGAAGATATAGAATGCTGTATTCATAGGTTTCCACGTTCTGTAAGGCACTGGCGTATCTAGAAGTATTTTGCTCTGTCCCTAAAGAGCCGAAAAATACAAGATTAGGTGATCCCCTTCCGTCACCTTCCCCCAATCCCAAGAAAAAAAGGCGAGGGGAATCACAGCTATAGACGGATGCCTGATCAGCAGTGGGCCAGCTTCAGTGCGTCTGGAGCGATGACTTCAACGGGACTTTTCTGTGTGAGGCTGTCAGGAAATCTCGACATCTATCCACAGAGAAGCACCAGTTTTAGGCTGAGGCTTCCCTTGTTTTCCGACAAGTAACTAAGATATATACGTTCATCGAATTGCTCGATTTCGGGATGCGATGTTATGAGTGTTCTTGTTCCGGTACATGGAACATGAAGCAAAACACATCTTTCCCACAGAGTCCGTTAAGTCTTTTACTTGCGAAATTCTCAAGCCTCCTGAAACGATACACTGCTACGCTAGTTACCAAAATTATCAACCTTGCAAATATGCTTTTTATTTCTGGCGTGTTCTAAGTCTCGCTGTAGGCTGCCATGTTGTGTTGTGCTGGACAGCGGCTATTTTATGCTTTGTTCCCAATGCAATGATGTAAGCAGCAAAGTGAGACAGCATCGAGAGCGCAACATAGAAGTATTCAGTTAGGCAGGATACTTTTCGCCCTAGCTATCAGACGAAACAGACGAGCCCTATCGGAAAGGCGTAAAATTGCGAGTATAGCCGAAAAAGTACGGTCATCACCATGTGCGATCGTGTTGAAAGGCCCGTAAGCCCACGTTGACAGAGAAAAAGGCAGGTGTGATTGATTGCAAGATAACGGAATGCCGTTAATGCGATTAATCCACGAAGAGTCGAGGGCGCGTGAGGCCGATCGACACAGGTTCTGATAAGGAAAATATTTAATTTTGGTTAGGGCTGGCCTCGACGCGCTCACCCGAACGAACAAGACGTATGTAGAAGTTCGAAAACGACGCACAAGCACATCGTATCTGATTCTATAAGGATATTCAATCAGCCAAGACACGAAGCGGGCATCCACTTTTCAGGGGCAGTGGGATTCAAAGAGAAATGAACGGTAAGTCGAGATAAGCAAAACTAGTTTAGAGTATTGGAGAGAAAAAAAAAAGAGGAGGGAAGGATCGGTTCAGGGATAGGCAACAACAGAGCGCAGATAAAGAGTGCTGCACATATAAAAGATCCGACAGAGACCGCCAAAAAAATTGGCGAAGCGTGCACTAAGCCGCACAAGACTTTAAACAGGGAAACCGGAAGATTCCTGAAGACCGATCTGGTCGTTTCTAGGCCTTTCGCCAGGGGATTCAGGTTGTTTCTAGGTTGCTTCTAGGTCGTTGCTAGGCTTTAGCTATAGGCTGATGCTAGGTTGTTTCTACGTTGATTCTCAGCGCAGAGAGGTTCGAGTTAAACCACAGACCCTCACAGACACTACACGGGCACGTCGTCGATGGGGTAGGCCTCCCATCGCTAGGGGGTCTTCTCGCAGCCGCCGATGCATTTCCCGTTCCCTAGTATCCTATCGTTGTACGTACTCGGGGTCTTTGGTTAGCCGCCGTCGGTTCGCAGCCATTTGGTGGGATAACTGTTGCGTTCTTTATTTTTAGTGGACCAGTTGTGAGTAGTGGAATTTACCTCATTTCTGTGGCACATCCCCGGTTTATGATGATGACAGTTTTTTGGTACGGGATGAACAAGGAACGACCTGCTAAGCAGTTTCGCTGTTAAAATGCTGACTACAATGGATTAGTAAGGCCTGAGAAGAACGAACAGGCGAGGTGTAACGCTTGTAGCGGCCTGACTTGAAACCGGGTATCAGGAAATGCTCATCATCTTCATCATTGTGTATTAATGTGTCCACTGATCCAGAAGAAGCCATCTTCTCAGAGGTGAAGCTAGACTACCTCCTGTAACCAACAGGAATCAAAGCTTTAGAAGGCGAGCTTTAGTTGCGTTTATGATATACACCCATCGCGGTCAGTATCACTTTTCGCCTGAAGAGCGTCCACCTTCTACGCTTGCTTGATAACCTAGTCAGAGCGCCTTCACAAGAAGCCTTGATTCGTTCCGCGTTGTGGCAACAGGTCGTAACGGAGCGGCGGCGCACGCCGCCACAATACGGTTCTCTGTGCAAGACGCTGGAGCGAGAACGAATACACAAAAGAAAGGGGGGATCGGACTGACAGTTTCGGTGGCTCCATAGCGCATAATCAAACGCTTCCTTGTTCGTAGCACATGAATACATTGCTCTTGTCCTCGTGTTCCGGTTTCTCCGATTACAGCCGAAGGTCATAGAAAAATCTCTCGCTTGCCAACTCTTGGGTCAACATGCCTCGTTTTCTTCTCTTCCCTTTCTCTTTGTCCATTTCGGACGTGGCCGCGGTAATAGCTTCCGTCGATGCGCGGCTCTTTCGCGGCCGAGGCAAATAAACACGTCTCCGAACCCCTTTTCCTCCCGCACCGTTTGCAACGAGAGAGCTCCATCCCTCTTGCGCTGGTGAGCGCGTTCTTTCTTCCAGCTTCGAAAATGATTTCGGAGCGGGGGCAGCCTCTCCTCCCCTCTTTAAAGCCCGGATCACCAAAGCAAACTATGCGGGCCAACGGGCCGCAAAAAAGCAGCAGGCCAGCGGGCTCGCGCGGCGGCGTGAGTGCGTGCTTGTAAACACACACATACGCGCGTGCACAAAGCTGCGCCAGTGGCGGGCCTCGTGATGACGATGAGCAGAAATCGAGATGGCCAGGCGAAACGACTGCGGCCGTGCTAACTGCGCAGTTTGGGCCCGGCTCCTCGTGGGCCACCCGAGGAGACCGATTGACAGGTGCTGCGGACGAGGGCGGCGACTGCGTAACCCGTCTGGCGATGATGGGTCAATTACTGGAGGGCGATGAATGCTGCTGCTCAGAGGAGGGGAGCACGTCTAGCCGGGGACGCCGTGGCTAAGCTATATTTAGGAGCTTCCTAAAATCCACCACTTTCCATAGCGCTCTGCCCTGTTTGATGACGCCCTTGTGGACGCCGAATGAAACAACGCGGTGCACCGCGGTTGCTTCACGACTATCTCCGCAGGCTCGCCAAGTCCAAGATTTCTCGATGCCTGTGCTCCTGCGTTATTTCTCCTTTTGGCAGTGTGTGACCGAAGTATTCTTTCCTGTCGAAGAAGTTGATGTGAGTTGGCCGATGGACAGCAGAACGTATACGCCCGAACGAACATAAAATTCTTCGGATTTCTCTTATTAAATCCAGTTTTTTTTTCGCGTAGAATATAGCCGCTTAATTTATTAAGTGAATGCTGAAGCTTGAAAGGCCGTAAGAGTGGGCTCGTTGGCGTTGATTCATGGTGAATGTGGCTGCACTCATTTGAGGCACACGGAAAGGAAGTACGACACGGGACGTCCGTGTGCCTCAACTGTGCGCTGGCAGCTTCGCCCCGTTGAATATTCTGAGGACACATTCCTCAAGCAGCTCCTTCAAGGGACAGTTCTAGCGCATGCACGTTTTCTTGTAAACATGGGTCTGCCTGGTATCAGATGACTTTAGGCGTGCCGTTCTGTCCTTGCTCCCTAATGCCCCAGTGTAGGGTAGCCAACCGGAAGTCTTTCTGGTTAGCCTCTCTGCCTTCTCCCTTTCTGTTTGCTTCCTTCCCTTTCTTCTGTCCTTGCTCTACAATAGGTGAACAGTGTCTGAGCATCCGTGAGCCATCCATTCGAACTGGCATCGTATTGTCTATATAGCACTCAACAGTTGCGCCAGGAAGCTCGTGGAACGAATGATATCCTCACGCGTCTGGAATGGTACCTTGAGTACCCTGACAGGCCTCACAGTCAGGCACCCTGAATGGTACCCTGACTATGTGGCTGGATTTCAACGCTGCCTTTCATCGATTGCCGACGGTTTCGACCTGTTGTCCGCTATAGACAAGAAAGAACCTACGAAGCAATTATCAGTCATGCTATTCCTTTACGTGAAGGGTGCGTGCAACATTTCCCATAAATACATTCTAGACGCGCTTTTAGCACTTAAAGTAGGAGGACCGGTATGCATCCGAAGGTACCTGACACAAAGGTACTTAATTCTTAGTATTTTCTAAAGATTGTCTGACTATACCGACGTCTACGTGCCGTGGCGTTCACCAAAGTGGTATTTTAAGTTATACTATTTTGAATATCTTTCTTTTAGGGCTGGTTAAATTTATACGCAGATGACAACTGCGTCTCTTCTTGAGCAGCGACAGTCATGCAGGATCACGCAAGACTGTCGAAGGCAACAATGCGTACTACATCTGCTATCATCGCGCACGAGGCCTGCATGTATGTACCCTAAGTGCTCTCATGCGAAGAGCGGTGACTTAACATCTTGCATCCGACAAAAGTCAGCCTGTTTCCTAGCAAATAACTCGTCTGTTTGGAGGTTTTAATCTGGAGGATGGTGTTTTAACAGACCTGTTGTACCGTACTCTACTATAGGGACAGTGTCAATCATGTTGCCTCTCGTGTCCGTTTTCTAAACCTCAATCTTTCAAATCTTTTCCGGTGATACATTTGCACAGAGCATCTAAGATGGCTTCTTTTTGTTTTGTTTCTTTTTGTTCTTTCGAAAGATACCATTCTTGCTTGGACACCTTTCCTTACGTTTTCTTTCCGCAAGGCTAGAATATAGCGGCCGTGAGAAGATTGTGTTGACGACGTAAAGCTCATTGGCAATCTCATATCAGTGCTCGCGGTGCCACGAATGCACCGCTCGTGCCCCAGTCTGCTCTAGTACAACCAGAGCCCATGCATATCGCGCACGCAGTCTAGCGAAAACCGGGTGGCCACTGTGTTTCAAGTATACCGCAGATTCGCGCATCGAATCTTTCGCTCGTCCGAGCCTCGCCGTCGACGAAAGACGACGGGTTTCACCAAATCGACGCGGGGGTCTCGCCATTTCTCGAACTATATCTCGAACTATGAATAACCCTGCGCAAATTCCTGCTCGCATATATAGAAGAGGACAACCGAAGCCACTGTCTCAAAAAAAAAAAAAAAAGAAAAAAAAAACAGGAAATACAAAAAGAAAAAAAAGAAAAGAAAAGAAAACGCCCCGCTCTCTTTCGAGACGCGCACCAGGAACTGTTGATGAAGGCCCCTGAGCCAAGTGCTCTGCCTGAAAGAGTGAGACGGTGTGGCTTGGGTTTTTTAGGCTGAGGGAGGTAAAGGGGCGCTCAGGGAGAGTGAGCTGTCTTGCCTAACTATAACCGAGTCGAGCAGCGGCAGCCACGCGCGACTGCATTGATTTACATCTTCGGCAAAAAACTGCGCCGCTGGCTCTTTAGCCAGCCCGCAGGCGCCACCACCGGCGTTTAGCTCTGCAGTGTCGGCTAGACATAACAAACCGTCTCGGAGGCGCGAAAAAAACTTTGTGAAGCTCCGAGAAACCGGGGCCCGAAGAAAGCCGAGATGAGCAGATAATCGCGCTCGCTCTGCGAGAGATTCCGACAAGAGCGCCCTCTCTGTTGCACGTCTGCTGGTATACATTGTTGCATAATTGGCGGCTCACACGTGGCCGTCCAGACGCACTCCCTATCTCCCTCTTTCGTTGCTGCTCGAAGCACGATAAGTAATTTAGAAAGCGTTGTAGCGGCAGCGGGTTAATTGACCTGTCTTTTTTTACCAGTCCAACTATTCTTGTGCATTCAGTAAAACGAAACACGGGGCGAGTAGCGTGACTAACGCAGACGAAAGGCCGTGTTGCATCTTGTTGCGTTCCTTTCTTTGCCTTTCGTACTTCTCAATCGCGCCGTAGAAGCAATTAAGTATACATGTATCGGTCGATTTGAAAATAGACAGAGTTCAGGCAACAGTTCAGGAACAAAGATTTTCCCAAACTAACGCCGCATCTCCTAAACGGCCCTGTGGACAGTTTGCTTCTCGCTGTTTGTATTTGTGTTCCAATTATGTTGCGTGAAAGCGTGCATTTTTATTTCGCTTCTAAATTTCTAACATAGTGACGCTTTGTGACAAAAAAGCTAATGTTTATATACGTGAAATTTTATTGTACAGGGTGTTTGACCGCTCAAACTTGATGTTCTAGCACGTATGCTAAACGCCGGCATTTATCTGAGCGCGGGAAATAGCGTGATAAAATGAATTGGTTTTGAGCAGCCAAGGAGTGGCAGAGTCATGTCTGCCCCTAACTTCATATTCACTCCTGGCTCTGAGCGTACAATAAAGCATAAATGGGGCTAGTTGGTGCACGTTCATGTTGGAATGAGATTAGCAGTTAATGAAGAACTAAAGGACAACGAAGAAAGGACAACAAGTGGACGTGCGTGTTGTTTAACAGAGCAGTTAGTAAATTAACGTCCAAGCGTTAATCAACTAATTGCTTTGTCGAATTGCCGCTAGGCCTATACTGGATTGAAAGTAACCTAACGATCTATCAGAGAACCGATATAGGCTACTATTGATGAAACCGCGCCGTATTGTAAAAAAAGATTTGCATAACACAAGTGCTTTCTATGCCACACGACACAAGTGCTGTTTTATCGTTTCTTTCAACACGAAAGTGTTTTATGCCGGGGTCCACCAAGACTTCATCGACATCATTTCCGTCACGGATGTGATGTCGGTAAAACGCGCACGAACATACGACAAAGAGAAACTGGAAGTTTTGTCCATTAGAATAACCTGGGAGTCGGAACTCACGACCACTCGATACGTGACGATAGGTGCCGGGCGGCGCATTTGTAATAGCCAGAGCGCTCAACGCATGGTAACCGCAGGGACGCCGCCGCCACTTCCACCTAGCAACGGCCGCCGCGCCATACTCTCGTTTCCAGGTTGCTCCCGCAAAACACGCCAAGACATGGAAGCAATGGAGGCTTTGCCTCGCTAACGCTTGCTACGCGCGGGATGTTTGGTGACTGTATGTTGTTGCCGCTTCGTGGGGGCAGCTCTATGGCAAAGATGGGAAATACGACGCTCCGTGCACCATTGTTTCTGGGAGTAGCAGTTCGGACAGAGTTGCGAGCCGTTTGATTGATGCATTGGTGAGATGCTGCTGTGTACCACCTAACATTTGGTGTGATGATCCCGCCTGCCTGTGAAGATGTCTAAATGCGTTTGGCTTCCACCGAGGACGTCATTCGGCAATACGCGAACGACGAAGTACCGTACATCGCGCGGTGGAAGTATTGTGGGAAAATCAAAAAGAACTGGTTTTTTGAAATACTGTATTGTCTGCATCCGGAGGCAAACTTCTGTCTGTCGTGAGTTTTTGTGCTTCGCCTGCGTGCTCGTCAACAACAAGCAACCACATGCGAGTGCCCGCGAGATCTGCAGAAACTCGCATTTATCTGGTAAGAGTAGGCTACGTTTACGCAACGTGCTTGTGCTCTTTTGCCGTGCACTTTTTCGTTAAAAATAAATAAGACCAGCACTATAATCCAGGCCAGCGTTCAGTTCTGCCCTACGAATAAACTTTACTTTATTATACGCCGCTGTGAAGCCAATAAAACAAGCATGAGAGAGGTGGCAAGCCGCTTAAAGAGCTCAGTTCGAAGGATCCAAGGCCGGTCGACTTTCTCGCGACGTGTTCGTCTTCAAGCCGTAGTCCTCTAATCAGCTGCAGGTGTGACGTTCGTCGGTGATGTTCGCCGGAAGCACGTCAACGTCCGGCGATGAACTGTCATTGTCTTTAACGCATTCGATCGCGCAGTGTGACGACGTCTCACATGCGCCGTTTTCAGTGGTGATAGCCGTACAACACTGGCGTACGGCTGTGAAATGCGTTGGCAAGAGCAGCCGAAAAAAATCAAAATAAAAAAGGAAATAACAACGAGCCCTGGAACTCAAACTCGCGCCGATCATGTCTTTCAACAATGCAATATCACAGAAGACACTGGCGACAACACATATATTCAGATGCGAGCGTGTTCACCGTTACAAAAAAAAAAAAAAAAGCAACCAGCCCAACACAACGGCGCTCACGTCTAGCGACAACCCGAGGGCTGGCAAGGCGCTGGCGACAGCAGAGATATGGTGGCATAGCAGAGATAGTTCAAGCGCAAGCGTGTTCACTGTTTAAAAAAAAACAAAAAAGAAAATAAGAAACCGCACGGGCGGACGCAACGGTCGATCACGTCTTGTGGAAGCACCCAGGCACAACAGACACGCGCGTCAACACGTGCGTCTTCTTCAGTCAACACGAGAGCAGCTTCACGAGCACAGGCGGCGACGAAAATTCACCCGAAGGAACGGAAATTAGGGATACCCTCGGAAGGCTCCCCGAGAACGAGAGTATTTCGTCATGTGGGCGCGGCCGTTGCTAGGTGGAAGTGGCGGCGGTGTCCCTACGAGGGTGCAGCCAATAGCGCGCCGCTGCGGTTGCTATGCGTTGAGCGCACTGGCTATTACAAATGCGCTGCCGGGCGCTCTACCCACTGCGCTACCGACGCTCTTGTATGAGGCTTCGCAAGCATCCAAAATATCCCTCGCACCTTTTCCCTTTCGCAGTGACCTTGGTTGTCGGGGAGGTGGGGGGGGGCGTTTCGCATCTGGTATTCCATCATTACATCCTTACAGTTTTCCATCATTACACTAACGAGCGCCGACAGGGAGCGCTTCGGTAGCTTCCGCTTTCGGTGCAGCGAGAGACACGCCCGCGGGAAGTCCTTCCCGCGTTCACGGCTCAAGCTACGAACTCTCCCTCTCGCGTCTCTGAAGCGCTGTGTGGTATGAGAATGAGCACAGGCGTAGGTTACCCCATTACTGGGGAGCGCACGCCTTGGCGTTTCTCTACACAAATGACGACGCATTAAATGTGTGCATATCGAGTACCAGTATTATGTTCAAGTTGATGCCATCTTTGCGCGGGATTCAGCATATGCTGTGTACAGGTGTATGTTAAGTATATATCTTCAGCTACCACAAGGGTTAAATTGTGATCTTTGGCGTAGGTCTTCGGGATGGGGATGTGCCACTCGGCGTCAGTGTGAGTGCATCCACGTCAAACGTGGATGCCAAAGACCAATACACATTGTGCAAGCCCCCGTACACCGATGTACTATCCGCGTCAAATGAAAAAGTCACAGTTTCGCCACAAGGGCGAAGCAATGAATGCGATAGCAACAAATTGGGATGTGATGCGAAGAATGTCAAGCAGATTGAAACTTGGAGCGTGCTGCACAAGCGGACGCACGAAAAGAACACACACAGGACGAGCGCGAACCTAACAACATTCACAGCTCGACACTTAACGCGCTGCTCAAACACAAAGGACGCACGAAACATAAGCACAGGTATACACAGGACGAGCGCGAACTAACAATCAAGTGTCACAGTTGTTACTTCACTGTGTTTGAACAGGGCGCTTCTTTCGCAAACGGGACCTCTCCAGCGAGCGAAGTGACCTTTGTGCGCTCTGTAACCTAAACGCAATCTTTTGCACACGACGTACAAACTGTTCCCATCACAAGACAAGCGCGCGCACGGGCACGGGCGAATGCGCCCCGTAGGGCAAAGTGCAGGTTGACGAGCGAACACATCAAAACGAATGGGGCGCCCAGCGCGCACTTCGCGCCATCTCGCTGGTTCGCTGGTCAGGCAGAGAACACGCTGATATTCTCCCGAGATCAGCGTACCGCCAAGGGTAAATGGTGTATATAAATAGCTCGCCGTTAGTACGCGGAAGGACTAGCGCATCTGTGGCCGGGCGGCTAGCGCCCGTTCGATTCCGCGCGTCGGAAAATATTGTTCCCAATTATGTTTATTCGTGGCTTATATATATATATATATATATATATATATATATATATATATATATATATATATATATATATACGGGGCATGACGGCGACGCCGACGGGGAAAATCAGCCGAGAGTGTCCATATAATTGCTATGACAATAAAAACGAAAAGCTGCAAGCATTCGCAGTGGTATAGTGCGCGCCGTCCAGTTATCACCATGGACAGGCGCGCATGTATGCGCAGTGCTATAGTGCACGCCATCCAGTAATCACCATGAAGAGGTGCGCAGTGCGCGCGCCTGTTCATGGTGATTACTGGATGGCGTGCACTATACCACTGCGAATGCTTGCCGATGTTCGGCTTTTATTCGACGCCGATAGTGCAATAAAAATTCAACTTTCCCCTGTGAAGACAAGGTTCGCTTTCGTGTTGTACCGTTTCGTATGACGGAGGGATGAACGGTGTTTTTCTTTTTTTTTATGACTGTATAGTTGACGACGCAAGCTCGAGATGTCCCATTACAAACTTTGACTAGAAACTCTACTTTACTAAAGAAGGCGCTTGAAAACTGCGAATTCACTGTAGTTTTTTAACGTATTCTAATAACATGGTGGGTAAACAGCTGCGATGCAAGTTCTTCTTCGAACTATGTAGTACCTTCGGAAGCGACTTGATGCGTTTTAGTGCGTACAATTTTTCGCCTCATTCCAAATTACACCACGAGATTTTCCGCAGAGCGAAATATGAAGTTCACACCATACGTAACAAAAGAGAGAGATGGGTTGCGGAAAGGCAGGGAGGTTAACCGGAAAACAAATATCTGGTTGGCTACCCTGCACTGGGGAAGGGGTAAGGGAGACAGAAAAGTAAGGAAGAGAGGAATGAGAGAGGGAGGGAGGGAAGCAGAAACACAGACACAAACACAGGATTGTCACAAGCGTTCAACGAGGCCGGTCGCTCGCAGGAACTTCAACAGCGCCTTCGTCGCTTTTAGGCGTGAAGCTCGATCTCCCCGGCATTTCAAGATTGACTTCTCAGAAAGCGGCTGGTCGTCGAGTCGCGCAAACTCTGCTGTGAGGGACTGTCTCTGAGAGCTGTACTGAGGACACTGACATAACGCATGTGCAATGGTTTCATCAGTGCCGCAATGTTCACATGCAGCACTGTCTGCCCATCCGATGCGGCAAGCAAAGGCGTTCGTAAACGACACCCCAAGCAACATGCGGCGGAGAACAGTCGTCTCAGATTCGGGGTAGGCCAGATGGAATTGCAAGTCGTAGACACGGATCCAGGCTGTGAAGACGGGTGTGGAGAAAACCGGGGCGTGTTCCACATGGACCTTGCGACATCATGCGCGAGCATATTAATCTTTGCTGCTGCGTCGCTTCTTGATAGTGGAATAGGTTCCATCTCGCCATTTTCATGAGCATTCTTAGCTGCGTCGTCGGCATGCTCGTTACCAGTGATGCCGCAGTGACCTGGTAACCATTGAAAAGTTACGTCGTGCCCCTTGTCTATTAGCTGATGGTATAGTTGTCGTATTTCCAGCACCAATTGGTCTTGAGGCCCACGACGTAGAGCAGTTCGAAGACACTGCAGAGATGGTTTCGAGTCGGTAAAAATAGTCCACTTTAGTGGTACTTCTCGGTCGATCCTGCGGAGTGCGCTGCGGAGTGCCGCGAGCTCCGCGGCTGTCGATGTCGTCTTGTGTGACGTTCGAAACTGGATGCTTTCGGCCTTTGCTGGGAAGATCACAGCTCCTGCAGATCCTCGAACAGTTGCCGAGCCATCCGTGTAAAGTTTAACATGGTCTTTATATTCTTCGTGCAGCATGAGCAGAGTCAACTGCTTCAGAGCTGGAGACGAGAGCTCCGCCTTCTTGTGGATCCCTGGCACTGTCAAGCGCAGTTTTGGTTAGTCCAAACACCGAGGGGGTGTCAGGATGCGTTGCGGAGGCGCGTGGTCTGTTGGAAGGAAGTCACGATAAGTCAGTATTCTCTTACAGAAGGAGGCACTCGGTCGGTCTTCTGGAAGCGAAGCGAGGTGGTGGGCAGGGGCGCGAGCAAGGTGCCTAATATGCGCTCTAAGCGCCTCCAGAGTAATGTGCAATGTGGCCGGATGATCTTTGGCGATTGCGATGGTCTCCGCTGTTGATGTGCAGCGTGGCAATCCAAGACAAACTCTGAGTGCCTGACCCTGGGCGTTTTCGATTTTGCGTACACTGGTTTTGCAGGCGTTCGTCAAAACTGGCAAGTTGTACCGCAGGTACCCCGGAAACAGCGTCCTGTATAACTGCAACATCGCGTGCACTGACGTGCCCCATGTTTTTTCCACCGAGGAACTTGAAAAGTTGTGCTGTGGCTGTTAGGCGCGTCTTTAGAGTGGCGACATGGGGACTCCAGCAGAGATTGCGATCGATGGTGACCCCCAAGAACCTGTGTGTCTTCGCGTAGCAGACATTTTGCCCATTGATGGTAATGGGGTAGGACGTCATTGCCTTCCGCGTGAACGCAACCAGCGCCGATTTCTCAGGAGAAATCTCGAGGTTTTGTTCGCTAAGGTACACCTGATACAGAATTCGTTGCTTTCTGCAGCCTCGCACGTACCTGAGGACGTGTTACTCCTGACGTCTAAACGCAAATATCATCTGCATAGATAGATATCTGCACGGAATCTGGTATGCTTTCCACGAGACCGATGAGAACAAGGTTGAATAGTGTGGGGCTCAATACACCACCTTGAGGAACGCCACGGTGTGTGTAATGCTCAGAGGTCGGCCCATCATCAGTTAGCATGAACAATGTTCTCATATGTAGGTAGCAACGGATCCAGCGGTACACTCGCCCACCCAAACCAACCGACTTGAGGGCGTCGAGTATGGCCTCGTGAGAAGCATTGTCATATGCTCCTTTCACATCCAAAAATAATGCGACAGGTAGCCGTCTGCTCATTTTCTGGTGTTGTACGTATGTCACCAGGTCAATGACATTGTCTATGGAGCTACGCAGGCGACGAAAGCCATTCCACAAACCATTCCGCAAAGAGGTCAGAGAAGCATCAGTCATCCAGTGGAACGCAAGAGGACTTAGATGACGGATTTCTGATTTTCGTCAGTACGTGTTTTCAAACCGTTTCCCAATCATCGTAATTTGCGAACCGAAATTATCAAACCCGATCAGGCTATCGGGCTACGTATCAATCCCATCCTAAACGCGCAACGAAAGCAGCAAGGTCCTTGTGTATATTCGTCGGGAGCTTACCTACATCATTCAACCAGTGTCGCCTCATGATGACAACCAATATGTTTGCCTGACTGTGAAGCAGAAAGCCCTCACCTTCACATTAGTCGGTGTCTACCTGTCTCCCTCAGCCTGTTTTGACCGAAAGAGATTGGATGACATACTTGCAGGCATCCCGGGTCCGTGGATAATTACAGGGGACTTCAACGCCCACCACCCTATCTGGGGAAGTTCAAAAGTCAATGCTACGGGCCGGAGACTGGCTTCATTTGCGTCGGCTCATGACCTGTCTCTGCTTAATGATGGGAGCCCTACATAAATTTCTACGAGGATCAACGTACAGCAGCTGCTTGGACTTGACGTTTGTGTCCCGTCGCTTTGCCACAAAAGTCAAGTGGTTTTTAGACATCGAGACACATGGTAGCGACCACATCCCCAGTTATCTCACCATCAAAGGCTTCGCTAGCGGTCGACCACCGAAAACCGCGCGGAGGATCGATTTTTCCGCATTCACTACCGATATTGAAGGCGCTTGTCAAAAAGGCTTATCCTGTGGCATTGAGCAAGCGATTAAGGAAGCCGCGCAGAGTGCGATGCGCACGGTTACATGTTCTTCAAGGCCCTCAGAAACGGACGTGGAGTTAGAGCGACTCCGCGCGATTCGTCGGCGTGCGGAGCGGAGATATCGACGCACAAAATCCATTCAAGATCTACGGATAGCAAGGCGCATGCAGAAGAAGATCCAGCGTCGTATCTAGAGTTGCAACGGTGGGCGAAGTTTTGCGAGTCTCTAGACCCTCGCAAACCGCTCTCTCAAATATGGCGAACCGTGCGCGGCCTAGGCATTTTTCCCGAACAACGTTTTCCGTTCAAAGCCTTGGCACTTTTCCAACATAGAGAGGATATCGAGGTAGCGGAGGATTTTTGCAGGAAGATCGCAGGCCCATCAACCAGCACAGGAGCCCTTACTGCTGCTAACACGCCACGTTCACTAGACCCGTGCATGGACCTGCCTTTTTCCATGGAAGAGCTGGACGCGGCTCTTTCATCATGTAATCGATCGTCGCCGCCGGGGCCGGATGGCATATCATACCGCCTATTATGCAACCTCGGTGACCTTGCACGAAGCGCTTTGCTGGACGTGTTCAATGAGTCTTGGAGAGATGGAACAGTCCCCAGAGAATGGAAAGCAAGCCGTTTGGTTCCAATTCTCAAGCCTGGAAAATCACCTCTAGAGCTGACGTCATACCACCCAATAGCGCTGGCTAGTTGCGTAGGGAAGCTGATGGAGCGAATGATCCTCGCCAGACTCGAGTGGTTCCTAGAACGCTATAGAGTGTATCCAGACGCCATGGCATACGTAACAAAAATTTGCGTCCGCCAGTGTAATCAAATATCTGCCTTCGATCCAGAATCCCGTTAGACCGTACCGTCTCCGAGGTCAGGGTTGCCAATGGGTGGACTTGAAAAGGAGCCAGAATTCGAGCCAAAAGTAGCCAAAGTAGCCATACGATTTAATATTGTCGCCAAATTTCTAGCCAAGTAGGACATAATAATATCTGGGGTTTTACGTCTCAAAACCAAGATATGATTATGAGAGACGCCGTAGTGGAGGGCTCCGGAAATTTTGACCATCTGGTGTTCTTTAACGTGCACTGACGTCGCACAGTAGCCAAGTAGGACAAAAGGAAAATTATGAGAACAGTATTTAGTATTGATCAATAAGTAATACAGTTTCAAATAAGTGAGACCATAGGAATCAGAGCACAATTTTTTTCAGCTATTGCTTGGTCTTCAAGCCACAGACATAAGTTCCATATAAATGAACAAATTATAATTAATTCATTCCGCGTGCATGTAGCTTATGTAGAAAATAGAGGTCTTGCTAGATTCACAGTAATATTACAACATTCCAGCCAGCTGGAACAGTGAACGTCGAAACAGTTTCTTCTTTTTTGGAGCTGCAAGCCGCATTTGATTAGTAGCGTTTACATAATAGAAGTGCAGCTCCAGATAGTGAAATCTGATTAAAGACGAACACACGAGCTTCATGTTGTTGCAGATCTGTTTTTGTCAAGTTTGCACGAAAACAGACACTGCACGTCAGAATTAATCGTGAAAACTTGCACGCAGCATCAGCATAGATGGTGGGAAGCATGAGCAGTGCTAGCCACGTGTTTGCCAACATGCACGCATCTTCGCCACTCTGTATTTGCAGGAGCGCCAAGCGCTGCATCAGGGTACCTCGAGGCGCACGGGCCTACTGGTGGGGAGGAGGACGCGCGCGCATCGGCTGAAAACGACAGAAAAGCTTAGAAACAATGTATTTCATCCACAAATAATGAGAAAAATGGCTACTTAATGCGCCAAATCAAAAGTTTAAAAATAGCCAGAAAGCAGCCATGGAGCCAACCGGAAATCTTTGTCGCCAAACGGGGTCGAAAAGTAGCCAATTTGGCGCAAAGTAGCCACCAACGGCAACCCTGTCCGAGATGGACGCACTACTTCAAAAAAAAAAAAAAAAAAAAAAGCCCCCCACCTCCCCGAAGGGAATCGTGAGGAAATACGAATGCATTTCGCGCGCGCTTCACTCCATTTATATATGGTGGTTGTGGTCCGAAGAAGGAAAATGCGCCTAATTTCTGCAGCCCGGTCGGGAGCACGGCGCAGCGCCTGTTTTCTTTTTTCTTTTTTTTTTAATCGCGGTAGCTCCGCTGAGCTCCCGCGATGCGAGCGCCCTCACGCGCCAGAGCGCGCTCCTCCTCTCCACTTTTCTAGGGGCGAGGATAAGCGCGCGCGCCCGCAGCTTTTGCTATGGGAGAGAGAGTGAGAGCGGAGAGATAACACCTGCCGGCGCGCGGACACCTCCTCAACCTATCCTCCTCCCCGCGGACAACGCCGGATGCCTGACATAGCCCTGACTAAGAAATGCTTTCGCATTTAAAACGTGAAAATGGAGCGTCGTTGGCAAAACGAGCGATGACCCGCCGCGGTGGTCTAGTGGTTGTGGTGCTCAACTGCTGACCCACAGGTCGCGGGATCGGATCCCGGCCGCGGGGGGCCGCATTTTCGGTGGAGGCGAAAATGCTCGAGGCCCGTGTACTTAGATTTAGGTGCATGTTGAAGAAAACCACAGGTGGTCGAAATTTCCGGAGCCTGCCACTCGTAATAATATCGCGTCTCTCGTAATAATATCGTGGTTTTAGGACGTTAAACGCCAACAATTGTTATATGAACACTAGTGATAAGAAAAAAATCGTCACTTGACGTCATCATGACGTCACCATGATATCACAAAACGTGACGTCACACGATGACGTCATCACGTGGGATCACCGCTTGGTCATATGTGGGCGGATCACGGAGGCAGTGCAAAACCACGTTATGTGCAGAAAGCTTTCGAAGGGGGGGATCGATACATCGACTGAGAAGAAAAAGAAGACGGCTTTCGCCTTCAAGTCGTCTGAGGCGAATGCATAAGGCACCCTGTGAGTTTTCGTAACCTTTGATCTTTCGACTTCACGCGGCTTTGTGACTTAAATAACACATTTTTCTTACAGACATTGCGTCTGTATACAACAATTAGCAATGAATATTGGTTTCCGCGGAAACTTATCTCCTTCAAAAGCTGAAAAGATATACGATCGCTCAGAAGTATAAGGAGATAATGTGTCATTGTTGCGTTATCTGTTGGTGCCTATACTGAGCAGCTTTTGTAAACGTACAACACATTATTTAAATTGCTTATTTAATACGGAAACTCATGATGTGGTCGCTAGTTAGGATGTACAAGTATTATAATTATGTAAAATAGTAATTAAGGATTTTTGATGACGAATCGGTGCACCCTCGCTTACTTATGCACGGTGTGTTTCCAATATAGCCCCTTCAGGAGCCAATTATGATCCAGAGCCTACGAATGTGTCATATTCACATACCGCAATTCTAAAGCGCTCGATAT
>JALIZH010033001.1:2815000-2832500 GCA_030522465.1 Rhipicephalus appendiculatus
CATGCTTTAAACCACGAGCAATTATGCGCGGTAAATGCGGGAAATGTTTTCGAAGTTGCTATGCACCCACTACGTGGTCTTGAGGGAATACGCGCATGTAACGTGTGTGCCTTTTGTAATGGGTACACGGCTTTGAACCACAATGTCGTTATGATATTCACATCTTCTGACGCCCGATGGCTATGCACGCTTGTACCACGCAATATTACTCCGATATTACATGTTGTGTTGTGCCGCCTGTATACAGGATGCGCGTGTTTGCAAAGCATGAAAGATATTTTCACTGCAATTCCAAGCAGAGGATGTTATTTTATATGTAATCGCATGATTTCGTCGCCGTTCAAGAAACGAACATCGAGAGTGAAGTGGATACAGAGAGGGCCTTGCGGCCATATCTCTCTGTATTTGATGTGTTTGTGTCGCACGCTGTGGGCCTTTCGGCGGGCTGCCTTTTGTTTCTGAGGAAGAGTTTACCGTATTCTTCTGTAGCATATAGTGTTGACGCAGAGGGGCGGTTGATACAATGTGATTTTATATTGTGCGGCTTGCCATGGCGCCTAATCAACGTATATGCATTTAGTGATGCACCACGGCGCACTGATTTCTTTGAAAGTTTGGCTACCTCTTTAGATCCTGACCGTAACATTGTGCTCATGGGCGATTTCAACTGTGTGTGTAATCCATCTGATCGTACCGGGCTTAGCCGCAGTGACAGGAGTGCTGAAGTGCTGTCCCTTATAGTTGAAAAGGCGGGACTAGTAGATATAGGAACGCTAAATAGCCTGCCCTCGTATACACACGCACAAGGAAGTACCCATACACGACTTGATCGCATTTACGTTTCAGCACCTCTTATTTCCCGTGACGTGTCGTGCAAAACAGAACCTATTTCCTTCTCAGATCACTGCATTGTTGTGGGGCAGATAGGTAGCAACACTCGATCTCACTTCAGACCACAGTGGGCACTCTGGAAACTTAACTCCTCAATTGTGAGCGACCAGGAGTTCACTGCTCGCGTCCGCGTAGCACTGAGGAGCTGTTTGTCGGCTGACATGCCTTTGTTTGCCTCTTGGGAATTTTTCAAACAAGAAGTTCGGGCAATAGCTATAGAAATGGGATCTGTGAGGGGCTTTTGCAGAAAATTAGAACAAAAGATGCTAAAGCAAAATCTTCATAACCTCTATGAATTTGAGTGTGAGGCGCCTGGTTCTTATACAGACGAAATTGCTAATGCCAAGAACGCACTGCAGAGGTACGACGCTTTGCGTTACAGAGGTGCCCGTGTTCGATCACGCAATACCCGTACTTTGCATTCAGAGGAACCCACACGTCAAGCGTTGCTCGATGAACACCGCAACGCAAAAGCCAAATTTATACCAGATCTTTATTCGAAAGGGTTATTGGTCACTAATTCAGGTGAAATCATGTCAGAATTTGAAAATTATTACAAAGAATTGTTCAGCGCCTCTTCTGAAAACGAAAACGAAGATCTGGTAGCGCAGTTCTTGTCATTTGTGACTCCTCTAACTGAAGAGGAATGTGAATCTATTAGTGGGCCAATCACTATACAAGAAATAGATCTTGCCATTGCACAATTACCATTGTCAAAAACGCCAGGACCTGATGGATTGTCGGGCGAGTTTTATAAAACATTTAAATCATTACTGTGTCCTGTACTGCTCGACATTTTTAAGCAGAGTTTTGATCTGGAGACGCTTCCTCGATCTTTTACTAAAAGCCACACCGTTCTAATTCCAAAATACTCAGACAGAGAAAAACTCCGTCATGTTGACGGCTACAGACCAATTACATTGTGCAATGTTGACTATAAAATTTTTGCCAAAGTGCTTTCGAACAGACTTCAATTTGCAATGTCGATTCTTATTGGTGCCCATCAGACTTGCGGTCTAAAAGGTCGCTCAATACAGACGAACATACACATCGCTCGCACAGTATTGGAACATTGTTCATACTCACACGAGCAACTGGCAATGCTACAAGTAGACTTAGCGAAGGCGTTTGACCGGGTTCGTCATTCTTTTCTGTTTTCTCTTCTCGAACATGCCAACGTTGGGTCCACTATATTTAAAGGCGTAAAACTATGCTACAATGATTGTTTGACCCGTTTGATTGTTAATGGTCAGCTGTCAAAACCTGTGTTCCTTAACTCATCTGTGAAACAAGGCTGTCCGTTGTCGCCAATGCTTTTTGCTCTTTACTTGGAGTCACTGTGCTTAAACGCGATTCGATCTACCAACGTCCACGGTTTCAGTGTTTATGGGAATGAGGTAAAAGTATTGGCGTATGCGGATGACCTAGCGTTCTTTTGCACAGATCTTTCCAGTATAAAAACGGTGGTGTCAACAATCCGGGAATTCGGAACAATTTCAGGGGCACGAATGAACTTTGCAAAAAGTTTGGGACTGTGGTTTGGCCCATGGACCTATAAACCAACCCATTTCGAGGGTATTGAATGGTCTTGTGTGCCACCAAAATACCTAGGCGTTCCTTTAGATGCATGCAGATCAAGCGCACATTACTGGAAAGAACGTGTACCCACCCTAAAGCGTTATGCCCAGACGTTTATTCCGCATAACCTCTTTATCTTTGGCAGAGCTAAGGCATGCAATCTGTTTCTGGCAACAAAAATATTCTACGTACTGCAAATAATTTATTGTTCCAGGGTTTACATTCAGATGTTTCACCGAATATTTGCTACCTTCATTTGGTCATCAACCTATGAACCAATGAGGCGTGACAATGTTTTTAGACCAGTTTGCGCAGGTGGTCTCGGGTTGGTTCACCTCTTTATTAGACAGCTGGTATCACGTTTTTTCTATTTTCGCGACTGTGCCCATCCGCTGCTTCGAACTTTCTTGCAAGTGAATTTAGCCGATGTTTTACCAAATTTAGTGGTATCTACTAATATTGTATCGCCTCCCTATTTGCAAGGTTTCATGCGTGAAGTATACGAATCAGTGCGCTTTCTCACAGCAAGATTCTCAAATGATTATTTGTTCTCTAGCGCAAGAAAAGATCTGTATAACGATCTATTAGATATGTTATTTCCGGCCCCACTGTACCGCTCACTATATGCTGGATTGTCTGGTCAGAACGTGCTAGTACGTGTGAAGAAAATGCCTATTTCACCAATAACGAAGACATTTTTCTACAAAGTGCACACAGAAACACTGCCTGTAAAAACCTGGTTAAGAACCAAAGGTATCTTTGTATCCTCAATTAATTGCCGCCTCTGTGAAGTTCCAGAAACAATAGAACATTGTTTCATCAGTTGTAAGGACGCCATCCTCTTTTGGGACGTCCTGCAGAGGGCTTTTAAAAAGCAACTTGATTTAAATTCTCACACCATACGTTATCTGGTACCACCCAAACCCAATGCTAAACCCAATGCTATGCCAGTCGACATGCTGTTGTTAATGGGCATGCACAGTTTATGGAAAACTCGCATGTTAGACAGGCATGCGGAATCAATGGTGTCTTCGCGGTCACATTTCGTGCAAATGACTGTACAGCTAAAAGACTTCTATGAAGAACTACAGTTTCGGCCGGACTGGTATCCACAGTTCATAGAATGCACTGCTCAAATACCCTTTTAGAACAAGGTGTTGCGGGAAATTTGTTTTGTAACGCCTATTGTACATTTGTGGAGGAAGCCTTAAGTTTTTTGGACGCTATGTCTATACATGAACCTCATTTGTAATAAATACCATGTAAGAGAAAAAAAAAAAAAAGAAGCGTAGCTGCGTGGTAGAACACCTACTTGCCACGCAGACGACCCAGGTTCGATCCTTATTCGGACCCGGAAATTTTTATTATTTGCTTTATTTGCATCTTTCTCGATTTTTCGGTAGCGGACAAGATGATGATTTTTCGCTCACAACCAACGACGCCGCCACCGACGCCGAAAACCGACGCCGACGCCGGAATTTCTGCGAAAAGAGCTCTGTAACGCTATCGCGTTAATATGTCACGCTTGCCAATTTGTGCTCCACGATGCTCTGTGTGCCTTTGCGCTCCGAAAACTCGCTTTGTGTAAAAAAGAAAAAAAAAAGTACTGGAACGAAGGCTTCTGCACACATATAATTGGCTTGAATTAATTTCGCAGGCGTGTATTCAAGAACAGAACTTAAGTTTCGCGCTAAGTTGACTTATGAAAGTACGTGGAAAGTATAAGTTTCAGATAAGTACGGGGAAAGTTTCAAAAACTACACTTAAGGCTGACTTATGAAAGTACCACTTTTCTGGGTAAGTAAGGCTCCTGGGAAAGAGGCTATAAAAGTTTTCATGATTGTTTCATTAAACACAAATAAATGACTGTAACTTCCGCGGAATACTGGCCGTGAATGTTCTAGTATTTATCAAGGTATATTTCGTAAGAGGCGAAATAAATATTTCTCCCTTTTGTCAATTTTTCTGCCTTCGGCTGGCCCCAACGAGCAGCCGCCGCTCAGCGGCCGTTGCTATCAAGTAGCCTTCACAACTCGCGGTTATTGTGTCATCCACAAGTGTGTGTGTGTTGCTGTCGTCAGATATCGCGTGAAACACTCCCTTTCCTCGCGCACTATTAATGATTGGAGCAACTCATTTCTGTAGACGCTGTATTATTTTACTTTTCTTGCACATGCATTGTAGTTGTCTTCTTAAAAACTTTTTTTTGAAGTTTTCCAGCTGTACGCTCAAAACCGCCTCTTTCAACTTATAACACTGTATTACTTCTGTTGACTTGATGTATTTTACCTACCCTACATGGACTTCATGTTCGCAGTAAGTATTAAATAAATAAAAAAATAATAAACCGTTTGCTATTTCGTGTCCGCATTGTGGCACTTACGACGTGTATAGGAGGGGCAGTTGACCTCGTTATCCGGCCCTCATGACGCTATGTCATCAAGTATGTGCGTCACTACACAGGCGAAACTTTCAGACCCTGCGAGACGTAGACCGGAACAAAACAAGGCTTCGCCAGAATGGGTCACGAACTTCCTGCTCACCGTCACTGTATCGCCGCGTTTCTCGTCAGCTTCGCTCTTCTTTCGACCTCCTGAAGGGCGAAGCGTCGTCGTTTCCGCGGTGCCCTGCAAGCGCCCTTCCGTCGGCAGTGACAGATGAGGCGGATTCGCTTTCATTTCACCGGCAGTGAAACATACGAAAAGGATTGAGTCGACTCGTTGCAAAAGGGAAGCGCGGACTAAGTGCATCTGTCCGAACCGCGGTCATAAGTGAAAGCTTCGAACTCGGGCCTGCGATTCGGTGCCGACAGGGCGACCCCAGCCTTACTTTATTTCATTAAATGCAGCTTTGAACGACGGAGCTGTCAGTCAGATTGTACTAGCTGAGTGTCGTTGGTGGTTGCAGTTCAAGTGCGTTAAAATGCACGTGTTGTGACCTCACTGCACGGTGTTAGAATAGGTTCTAACATCGTGCACTATTCTGACACCGTGCCTCACTGCGAGGAACAGCGCCGATTTGGCTTTTTTCAAACGAAGCTTGCTATAAGATAAAGATTTCCGCAGCGGCGTCGGCAGCATTGCAAGCGAAAAACCCGGCCACAGCGAGCGTGCAGAAATGCGGTCCTGGGACGTGCGCAGGTCACATGGTTGTTGGCTGTAGCGACATAAATGTTACGCTACTAAGCTCGTGGGTAAAGGTCCAATCTCGGCATGAAGGAAGGAATAAGTTAGGAGGGAGCATTGTGCAATGAGAAAGAAAGAAGGAAAGAAAGAAAAGTAGTGTGTAAGACAGGCACACGCCAAGCTTCGCGTGCCCCAATTTTAAGAATAGGGGAAGTGCTCCTAATTTATTTTTTTAATAACGTCACCGCAATGCATGAGCGATGTGCGTCGGCATGTCTGCAAAAACGACAGACATGCTCGATAATGGGCCCTCATGCTCCTCTCAATCGACTTATAGCATCGTAGCCGGCCTACACGTTCAGTGCCAACATAACGGTGGCTATCTCGTTCAGCGGCTGCATGCGACTTGTTAAAATACGCCGGCATGAGCGGAGTGGGTAGTAAACGCTCAGCAAAAGCTCTCCATCGTCTAACCTGATCAAGCGAATCGAAGAAATAGATACGGGCTGCCCTTGCGAGCAGCCTATATGTTTTGTTTTCTTTTTTCTTGATTTAACATTTTCTGCGCAATTCGTGGTTCCAACTGAGCGCTCGCCACCTAGCGGCCGCGCCTGGAAACGGAACTAACAGGGTCAACCTTGAAAGGAGATATGTTATCACGTTGCACGCTCTGAGAAGCGGCCGCATAGTTCCTTTATTTTCGCCATGCCGCACGCGCGAGCCCGGAAAAGAAGAAAGCGATGTCCAAAGAGACCGTTGCTGTGTGCCGCAATGCGTGGCGTCGCGGTGGAAAGGTGGCAACGTATCGTTCTATCACCTCCCGAATGATGCAGACGACGCGCGACGGAGAACGGCGTAGATCAGAAACTTACGCATTGGAAAGAAGGTGACGGACACTATGGTGGTTTGTTTTAATCACATCGCTCGCGACGACTTCATTCTCACCGGTGAGTACACCATTATTTAGCGTGTATGCATTCTTGTGAATATTCGGGCTTCTCAAAGAGCGGAGTATAGTTTCGTTTATATAAGCAAGCGCTTCAGGAAATTTGTTGCGTTATGTGTGTGAGTGTATCTTTCGCGTATGCTATATTGTTTTCTGTGCAAGCCGTATAGTGCTACCCATTCTCAAGCTGCTACCCCTTCTCAAGCTGCTACCCATACCCAAGCTGCTGTAATCCTTCCCCTCGAAAATGTTTGATTTCGCATGTGTGTATATACACGCGCACAAACGCACGCGCGAATATACATAAAGGATGGGTGTACCTCTCCGAAAAAATTTCTCGTTACGCCCCTGTCACTGACGTACGTTTCTTCCGCGCGAACTATAGTAGTGAAACCTGAAATATATTTATTATGGACAAGCGTGCGGTGTTTATGCCTGCGTTTGCTCTGCGGTGTATACAGACGGTGCTGTGTTCTCATTAAACGCGGCGCGCTGACAGTTTAGGTTCGTCAGCTCGCAAGAAATTTAAGAGGAAATGCAAAAAGCGATTGTTCCAGCCTTTAAAGCGTACGACTTGCTGGCGCATCGCTTGGTTCCTTTCCGACACAGTGCAGCGCAACTTATGTTGGAACAGGCTTGTTTCCGAGTGATGCATTTATCACCATTCCACTGAATAAACGATCGCTAATTTCCGGAAACCTAACGTGGTTAATTAAAATTAATTTAGTTTCACTAGTAATGAGTTTCTTAAGTTTATAAATACTTTCACCAGGGTCGTACGGCTGACATTTTTTGGGGGGTGGGTTGGGGTTCAACCAGCCTGTACTTAAGTTCGCGCGTACGAAGCGTGCGTGTATATGTTCGTGCGTGCGTGTATATATTATGTTCCTGCCTGCGTAGCGTGCGTAGTGTGCGTGTATATATCTGCTTCGAATATCAAATACTGCCAACACGAACAAGTGAGTGTTCGGAAGCACACGACCTTATTTATTAGAAACCTAATTACATAGATCGGCGAAGGAAAAGAAAGGAGCCCTCCTATTACAAGCGAAACTTCCATTTGTCTTATCTCAAGATACACTGAACCAGGCATAGCTCCGTTCTGTAATCAAGTGAACGGCATGCGTATTCAGCTTTTGACGGGACAACAGAACAATGGGATACATGCAATCGGCAAGACGACTCGCAGCGCAGAGTTACTTCTAAAACTGTGAAGGCCTGCCACTTGTGCGCTACAGAAACGCAGCGCACAAGTGCTTGCACCTTTCGGAGAGGCCCGCTACACATGAGCAGTTGCCTTCTTCAAGCTCGGGCGCTGGACAGGTTTTTCAACTTGAAGTAAATCTGATGCGGTTCGCCGAAGAGGATCGATGTTTGCACATACAGCGCAACTATTTCCGCTGTTTCGCCAATGAAATACTTAATACCAATGTGAATGAGGTGGTCGGCGGACAGCGCCCTTTCGCCTTCGACGAAACAACCCGATCCGACGCCACAATCAAGAATCTTCAGCACAGCGCCAAGCGAAAGTGCCGCGTTGACCCTGTTAAGCGTAGCCATCTTTGTTTTTTCGACCAGTGTTGCCAGCACACGGAGCGTTTTATGGAGTTGCGAATAGTTTTGGTTTGTCGTAGAGGGACGGTCACTATGACGTCACTACTATGGCATTGGCGGCGCGCATATGTAGGAAACGGAGCCATCTATGAAAAGATGTTTCTCACTGCGCGTTTTCCCAGTGCTATACAATTGCTCGCTGAGTCGCAATGCGCGCATTCTTACGGGCGCAGCGAGGCAATTTTACCTGTGATGCGCACAATTTGTGCTCCATGTGTGATGACGCTGCACCATACTCCCTGAAATTCCAATGGTCTGACAGTGCTAAAGAAAAAAAATCAACCAACTCCGCTTCGCGCACACCAATGAAACAGCGAAGCTGGTGGCTTTCCCTTCGTAAGGCTAACGCAATTTCTACGTTTTGCTAGTCTTTCACATATGTTGTATCACTGCTCTTTATTAAACACCCTTTGTTAAGCTTTGAGGTGGTAGTATAGTTTTAGTGCATCTTGACCATATTTAATACTCTTATACACAGCTTTACAAAGAAGCCTTTGCTTAAGATGCTCTTATATGTTGTATCGCTGCTCTTTATTCAACACTCTTTGTTAAGCTTTGAGGTACAGCCACCGCCTTTAAAACCATAAAGTATCACGTGACAGTGGTGTGACTATGGTAACGCGCACGCCATCTGTTGTGCTGACTGTTGCCGTCTTCTTTTTCAGTGGAAGTGGTACGTAGTGGGATTCGCCCACTTTCGGTGGCACATACGCGCTTATGATGACGATAGTTTTCTGACAGGCCGCACAGATTTCCGTGGCACATACCCGTTTGTTGAACTAATTGTTGCCTTCATTTTTAGTGGACCGGTGGTGAGTAGTGGGATTCAGCCAATGTCTGTGCTGCATACCCGTTGATGATGCCCACAAGCGTTACCACGGATACCGGACATGAAAGGCTCGACCAAGAACAGCTTCGTTGTTAAAAACTGCAACGAAATTATAATCACTTGTGTAATAATAAATATTGCGTGTTATTGGACTATAGCCGGCACATGTGGGGTATTGTTTATTTATATATTTAATATAATTTGCAGGCCTCTATACGGGACATTGAGTAAGGGGGGGGTTACAAGATGAAAAGAGCGCGAGGAACAAAAGGCAACATAAACAAAGAACATAATTATACAATTCCTAATAAGTACCGCTATAGGTGACAGGGTAAAACAAAATGCCAGCTTCACCCTAGCGGTGCCAAGCCTGAAGGAAGTGCAGCTGGGCAGCCTTCTTTGTTTCTCCTTTTTTCCTCCTCTCTTCCTTTCTTGTTCTCTTTTTCACTTTTTTTTCTTCTGTTTTTTTCTCTTTATTTCTACATATTTCTATTTTTCTTCCTATGTTCCCCTTTCTTTCTCTGTCTTTGTAATTTCTCGCTTGCTTCCTCTTTCAATTTTTATACGCGGCTTGTGCTGTCGTGTTTTCCTAGCCATGGTAGTAATGTCCGCACCTAATATCACGATCTAGGCGCTCGAAGAACAAAAGCAAGAAGTATTCTCTTTGGCGCGAGCGAGCGCTCAATATGCTGCAGCTGGCTATGCTATATGTGGTTTTGCCTGCGTTACGCCAAGCGACGACGACAGCATACGACATCATACGACAAGCCAGCCCTCTAAAGTGCTCCGTCCTTAAAACGTGTATATATAAAGAATGCCAACAGCATAAATACCAGAAAAAGAAAAAAAAAAACAAAAAAAACAAAAACAAAAATAAAACAATTGGGGCATCTACGCACCAAGTGGTGCGAAGACTGAGGAAGCAGGTGACGTTGCCCTCTTCCTTTCCCTCCCCTCACCCTCGCTTCCCCTTCCTTCCCCTTGCTATACTATACTTTAAATAGTATAGTATAGGTCCGAGCAGTATCATCTTGCTTTGTTTCCTCGGAATAACCGCGAGCGTTTCATCGAATGGCGCTGATGTTTGTAGTGGTAAGCTTCTCGGAACAGTTATGTGCAAACGCACGTGGACGGACTCCACGCGGCATGGGGTCAAAGGCCTTCTTCTTTACGCGTGAAAGTGAGCTGAGAACAGCGCTCATAAAACCTGCCTCTTGTGAGGCAGCAATACACACTGTCCGTGAGCGACCTGCGTTGTTCCGGCGTTAATGTAGCCATCCGTGTGCACATGTTGGTTGGTCAAAGTGTTCACTAACGGACTCTATATGCAATAAGTTATTTTCCGTGCACGCTTCTGTCTTATGTCGTCGGTTCGATAATCAGCCTCGGCGACTGCATTCAGATATGGGGGGTGAATTACAAATATGCCTGTATATACGCATCTATGTCGTCGACATTAATCTGAAGCCCACGCACTACTACCACGGACTCACGCATATTACAGCTCGTCAATCACTCCCGTATACACAGGAACTTCATTGACTTTAACAGTGACAAAGCTAAGTTCTTGCTTACACAGTTGGTTCCCAAAGTCCGGATTATATAGAGCATACTACAACCAAATCACCGCTATTACGGGAGCCTACGTGTTCCTCGCAATCGAGGTGCACCCGAAATTGAAAGGAAGGACCAATACGCTCACCTGGAAGTGCCAAATTCGTCTAAAACGATCCTCTTAATACCTCTAAAGACTCCACTTTAAAGCTGACTTACCCTATGCATATTTATATCTTCCCGAAAGTTCTTCTATCTATGTACAGCGTCGCTGCAAGGAGGCTTCCATCTCTGAGTAAGTGACTACGCCGCCATCGATGGCTTCCCCTTCCCGATAGCGAACCACGGGCTGAGTAAAAGAAGCGCTGTTTACGCTTTCTGCCTGATTTATTATTCGCCACTAATGCAACGCTTTAAACCGAGAACGCAAAGGGAAAATTAGTGCTGGCTGGTTATAATTTACGCACGCACTTATTTTAGCCTACAGCGACACAGGTAGGAAGGTGGGCGGCGTTGAGGGGGGGAGGGGTGCACAACATTCAAGGTGGGCGCGAGTGAGTCGTTGATAGCGGCACTTGATTATGAGCAATATAGCAGTAATAATATCTTGGGTTTTACGTCCCAAAACATGACTATGAATACTCTTTATTCTGTTTTTTTTTTCATTACACGCGTTAGCTTCCACACCCTGAACACTCTGCGATCTCTTCTTTTGTAATGCGCGAACATTAGGTATATTTATTTCCGTGAAATTAAAAATGGCACATGTTTCTAGGAAGATTTAAAGTAATATTTAAAATGTAATGTTTCTGTGTTAAAACGAAAAAAAAATGTTCAAAAGTAAACTTTCAGGTGCACCGCATGTTCATAAAAACGAAAATCAGTGTTAATGGTTGATTAAAAAATCCGCTAATTAAATATAGAATCTACGGCGCACATTGGAATGAAAAATTGTAGCTGATGAGTTCGCAAGGCGTAACCACCTTGAACTATTTTTCAGGACGGCACCGGTTTCTAGAGATTCATTTCCAAAATGTGCGATCTTACCTTAATGCGCAACACAGTGGTTTGCAACGAAATTAACTGGAACAACAATGCAATTTTATAGCAAGTTTGAAGGGCGCTTCTCAAAATCTGCGCCGCCATCAGATCCCATGGCATTCCATGAGGATATGCCTTGCAAGCTTTCCGGCCTCAACTTGTCAATCGCAATATGTACTACAGTTCGAAAGTTAATTAGTGCATCTCATTTAATTATTCGTCAATCAGCGTGATTTCAACATTAATGAACGTTCGCCGCACCTGACAGTCTACGTTTGAAGAAATTTAATTTCTTTATTTTTGCCGAAAACCCCATAGTTAAATATGATCTAAAATCTTCGTAGAAGCAGCTGATTTGACATTTAAGCTGCCTCTCGCAACCATCGGCTCTAAAGACATGCAAGACGCTGATAGTCCACAGAGTTGCGTATGTTCATGAAGGTCTAGCCACTCATAAATACATTATTATTATACTAGCTCACCATTCCCCGATTTATTCACTCTGTGAAAAAAAAAAAAAAAAAACCCTGGAAGTAGCCAATGTTTCCTGAAGAAAGCGCGTTTGTTTTTTTTTTCAAACGAAAATGCATTAAGTTCGCGTTTTATTATGTTTTGGTATGCAGAAGCAAGTTTGGAATAAAACAAGACAAATTTTTATGCTATGAAATAGTAATAACACAGCAAAATATGCTTGCATGAATATAGGTGTTCAATTTATTATCAGGACGACATATACATGCCCATACTATACAGCATGCGATTACGCAAATTTGCACCGAAATATCTCAATTTAGCATGTATATATATACACGAACACATACAAACACACGCACGACTATACATACAAGCTAATTAAACATCCCCCCCCCCCCCCCCCCCCTTCCTGGAAAAAGTTTCTTTTGGCTATGCCCTAGCTATCCGCTCTTAATGATTCGCATACGTGCCCTGCGCTGTAGTGCCTGTAAATATACTGCGGTACATTCTAAGCTCTACACTGTCTCTTTGCGATGGGGAGGTGAATATTCTCACGGGAAAACATGGCAGCTCTGCATGATGTTGCTGAAGAAAATTATTAGAATTTGAGATTCGCTCAAGAAAGTTATTGGAAATTGAGATCAGAATACATTTGTTCAACATAAGCTTTAACGGAACGACACAATTAAACATGGTATTTCATGGTGTCTGACGATCACGTGAATCCAGGAGAGCGCTTTTAGATCTCGAAGAAAAACGCAAAGCTCCAACTAATCGGCGCTGCTTCTTGGAACATTCCGTAGTTTAAGGATGCCGCATTGTTTGGGTTGTTACTGAGAAAATCTGCCGATGATAATTAGCGTGTGTAATAATAAAAATATGTCCTTGTGCTTTTTTTTACTAGATATTACTCCTTCGCCCTGACAGCGGCCAATATCACGCTATAATTTTTCGGCTATTGCCGTTCGTGGCGCTACTTACCTTTCTCTTTTTTTTTCATGATGCATGTACTGCAACGTCCGCAGCATGGCATTGTTTTAGGCGCAGGCCGTGGTTATTGTCATTATTATTATTATCATATATGTGAAACGTACACAGAACGGATTAAAAAGGAAAAGGAAGAGCCTGGCAAGTGAACCCAGAACTCGTAATCGCGCGTTACTCTTCCTGTTACTTTTAGAACACGGGCCACAACATCTCTCCTCTTCTTTAAGTTGAAGATTTGCCCACTTCAACCCACCAGGCGTGTATTTTAGTTTCCCAGAGTAACCGAACGGAAACTTACCTGGTGTACTTTAGTATTTGTTGTGGGCTCAGATAACTTAATTAAATTCACCGTTGCAAACAGGACAGTTTTGGTATAATGTTCACTACCTGCTCACTCAGAACAAATCTAATAACGTGTTGGGAGCGCAGTAAGGATTCAAAGAAGAAGAAGAAGAAGAAAAAGACGAAGAAGAAGAAGAATGGGAAACCTATATTTGCACAGAGCTGGTCTGACGATATCGCCCCTCTGTCCATTCTGTAATGAAACAGAAACTATAGATCATTATTTTATATCATGTCGCAACTATTCACGAATTAGAAAAAGACTTCTCGGTCTACCGTTTTCGAAGGTAGGTTTAAGATTAACCACAGAAAATCTTCTAAACTTCGGTGCCTCCGTTTTGGGACATTGCCATCGAGACGTATTCGATGCGGTTTGTAATTATATTCAAGCCGCTAAACGTATTCCAATATAATGTCTCCTTCAATAAATACTCGCAAAGAAACTTTAAAATGAATTGAAATGTAATACGCACGTTCCAACTTGATTGGGTAAGCTAAACGCAGCTGTCTGGTCTCCTCAAAATTTCAGAACTTTATTAGTATATTGGCAGTTATTTCCTTTCTTTTTTCTCTTCCTCTTTGTTACGTTTTTTCTTGTTGTGAATTTTTTAACGTTTTTTTTTGATGATCATTATTAGTATTATTTTTCTTTTTCCATTTCTAGTAATATGTTGATGAGCAATACGATAGCTATCACCCATAGCATACAATACGTTTTCTAGGTCAATCCCCCAGAGTGGGTATGTGCCACAGGATAGAGGCAACAAACAAACAAACAAACAAACAAACGACCTTTACGTGCGATTGGAATGAATTTATCTGTGCCCGTGATTTTGTCTTTTGGAGCCTCTATTTCTGGGTTCTCCAATGCGAAGGTTTGTGTGGCTGTGCGGAATTATATCAATGCAACCAATCGATTAACTAGCTAATCTATATTATTATCCTTCTGTGTCGACACATGAATAACTTTTTTTTTAATGAAAAATAGAGCTTTGATTTGATTTATTATATATCTATTACTAATAAAAAAGTATTATATTTATACATTTGAGTGAGCATCAAAATTTCATATAAAATTTGTAAGGTTTTTATTCTTTAACCTCCATCATTCTACACTTTCATAACAGTTTATAAGACCACTTAATTCTTGGCCAATCCCCCCACAGTGGGTGTGAGCCACAGCAGAAGGTCAACAAGAACCAGAACAACAAGAACGGGCAAGCATGTTCGAAGCAATAAACAGATCGTGGTTTGCGAAAAATTCATATTGCCAATTTCGGGCGCCTATCGCGTCTAATTTGAGAATTCAAGTGCCTCTTTCAGGCGCCTAAAACACGAAATTATCCTGAATAAAGCTGCAGTCTCTATAGGTGAAAGATTTCCTACTGCAGAAGCTCTTCGGCTCAGATGTTGAGCTGCTAAGTTGGAGGATGCGAGCTCGATTCCCAGCCACGGCGGACTTATTTCGATGGGGGGCGCGAGATGAAAGAACGCCTGTGTGCTTACATTTCTGTACACATTAAAGCTCCCCATTTGATATAAATTAATTAGGCGTCCCTCAGTACAGCGTGCCTCATAATCGTATCGTGGTTTTGGCACGCAAAATCGCGTAATTAATTTTTAGAAACAATTACAGGTTACAGATTTGCGATTGCTAGAGTACGCCCACAGGCGCCCAAATGAAGAAGGAAAGACAGTGAGTCTCGCTCCGGGGAACAGTCGTGAAGCATTTTCGCGGGGATAGCCCTCCGATGCAGTGGAGTTTATTTTTAAGCGCTAACTTTGAAAACGCCGAGCACAAGAAGCAGTTCCCCTGGCCGCCGCAGAGCGGTGCACAGCTGTTGAGGCTCGCAGCCAATTGGTTCTGGTAACACATCATCTCCCCTCCTCCAGACGTCTTTGGTCGGCCCGGGAGGGCCTGTCTGGGAGGATGCCGCCACCAAGGTCAAGCTCCACCACGCTCTGCAAGAAGGTGCACACCGTTATTTTTAAGCGCGCACCAGGAGCGCGCTATGTTTGGGGAACGAGCCGCCGGCGCGCTCGTGGCGTCACCCCGCGACGGATGCAAGAAACAACGCCGCTGATGAATTGCCAACTCGGTAAAAGACGGCGGCACCATCGTTCTGAACACTCACGCTCATTTTTTCTTTTATTTATTTATTTATTATGCAGGAAAATTTATTGGTGGTGGTAGAGACGTGTAGAGACTTGTAGGAGTAACTTGGACAAATAAAATGAAGACAGAAGATTGCTGCCTCGCGGGAACAAACAGAGATAGGTGCATCTGGTGTATACCCGCCAGATTCAAATGATCATTTACAGTAGGAGAGCAGAAACAAGAAAGTTCGATACATTGATTATATACATAAAGACTCATCCCGCAGGCAACCGAGACTAAAAGGATAACATTGCAATGATATTAGTCAAAGATTGGTGCGGTTACAGAACTGTACTAGGCGCGTTGAAGAAGTATTGTACCAATGTAGGAACATGTTGTCGCTATTTATGCCACACATTTCTCAAGCGGGATGTCTCACTGTGGTGTAGGCAGGATGTTAGCGAGGCAAGACTGTCGGTAAATGGACTATCGATAGCATCGATAGTTTCTTTGAAACTATCGATAGTGTAAGGAAACTATCGATAGTATTACCGATAGTGCAGTCGATAGTACCATCGAGAGCAATAGTATTACAGGTAATACTACAATTCTGTGAACAATTATGCCGTTGTTGGCCGGTGATATTGCCAAAACATTCACGATAGCCTACTATTAGCAATACTCAGTTCGTTTATGAGGAATATTTTGGCAAAAGAAATAAATTATTTCCGCAGTGAAAATGCCGGATCATATCCACCTGAAAAAATCATATTCAAAAGCAATCACTTGCATCTTACAAATAACAAACTTAGTTCTTGATATTTTGTTATGTTGAGATGTAAAACCCAATAATTACCGCTTCATATTTTTACTTTGGAATCACAAAATGCAATATAAATTTGAATCCGCGCAGTTCCGACATGTATAACGGCTTCCCTCCTGCTACAGATGAACAGTTCAACTTAGTTATCATGTGTCAGCGGAGAATTCTGGTGAAAGAATACGAGCATGTCACCTTTCTTGTTCTTCAGCCTGCTCCTCCTGCTCGACCATTTACTGAGCCCCCCGACGAACGAAGATTACCCTGCAATGAGTTCGCCCGGTTGACTTTATACAATCGATACCGTACTATCAAACGTACTATCGATAGCGCTATCGACAGTTTTTTCTACCATTGATAGTTCGATAGTCACTCAACTATCGATAGTATCGATAATGCTATCGATAGTTCTGCATCACTGCAGGGTGTCCTAACTAACATACACCAGGGTAAAAGGGACCACGCTGAGTATTTTTCCGGAGTTGTCGAGGTGATGCGTAAGAGTAGAGTTTTTGTTGTAGGAAACTGGGTGGCGGGATTCCCTGGAACGTTGTTGTGTGGTAGTATTGGAAAGGTTTCTAGCGTTCCTCGCCCGTTTCCTCGCCCTAGCGTTTCTAGCGCTCCTCGCCCTCTGCAACGACCCACCGCAAGGCGCTACCCGCGAAAACGTGTTTGGCATAAAACTTTCGCAAAGCCCCAAACTTTTTTTTAAGCGCAGTCTTCCATGTCGGCTTCACACATATTGTCCTAGCGATGGCTTTTATTCCCCACCACTAAATATCTCAACGATGCTTTTATAAAGCTCTACTCTTTACAGTTGTTTTCGTTCCGCCGGTACAACGCATTGATATGGTTCAGATTTATTCATATTCTGCATGCGTAGAGGTGTACTGGGCAACTAGCCTTCGACTCTGAAATTCTTTGCAATATGGCTTGGGTCGCTACTCTAGTAAAGCATTTATGGAATGACATTAGAACACTACTAGGACTATGGACTGTATTGGCGTGGAGAAACTGCCACAGTGCGTGACCGTCCAAAACGTCTTAGTGATTTCAATTTGTTGATGCTTGCACGTGATACGGTTTGTAACTTCCTCCTTATTGGTGAGATGGGGTACGAATGCGAATTCCCACTGCGCTCATACATGTCCTTTCTAAATTAGCTGATAACAAGCACAGGCTGCAAACCTTGCTTAGAAAG